>CM052799.1:42818998-42896217 GCA_028533885.1 Nasua narica
TATGCAGCCATCAAGAGAAACGAAATCTTGCCATTTGCAACGACGTGGATGGAACTAGAGGGTATTATGCTAAGCGAAATAAGTCAGTCAGAGAAAGACAATTATCACATGATCGCTCTGATATGAAAAATTTGAGAGGCAGGTCAGGGGGTTATGGGGGGGTGGGGAAGAGAAATGAAACAAGATGGGATGGGGAAGGAGACAAACCATGAGACTCCTAAACTTACGAAACAAACTAAGGGTTGCTGGGAGGTGGGGGGGGGGTAGGGATATGGTCATTGGGGAGGGTATGTGCTATGGCAAATGCTGTGAAATGCGTAAGCCTGATGATTCACAGACATATACCCTGGGGTAAATAATACATTATATGTTAATAAAAAAAAAGAATGGCTTTTGCTCATTTGTGCTGAGCAGTTTAGAAAAAGAAATGTAGTTCATTTTTTTTACATCCCAGAATTCCTCCAAGCCAACCTCTGTGGCTGAGAGTTTTTGATAATGGGAGTAAACAAACTCCCTTTGAAATGTAGAAGTGGTAGTAGACAGGCCGCGGTGTTCCTGAGTTCTTCCCTGCAGGGGCATGGGTTTAATAAGGTGGCTGAACATTCTGTGTTGAAGCCCAGGAGAAACAAAACTTGTTGAGAAGGAAAATGACGGGCCCATTGCATGCTGGGACAGGGATGAGAAGCTTCTGGTTGTGTTTGCCATAGAGCCTAAGAAAACACTTTTTCAAACACTATGTGGGAGACAAAAACATTTCTAGGAATGCTAGCTTTTGAGAGCCCGCCATTAATTGTTTGTTTGGGAAAATGTTGACTGTGTGAAAGAGGAGTATTTAACATATGTATCTACTTTTCCAAGATGTGAATAATCATAACCCTGTAAAGTGTAGAACTGAAAAGCAAATAAGAGGTAGGCTATTATTCTGTTATGCAGCAAAGTCCAATGCATAGACTAATACAGAGAAAGAGAATTGAGGACACTTCATTCTGCTTTCAATCTATTTTCCCTTCTCTCAGTTTTAAGTTGACCCCTTAGTTTCCACTGTCCTTTATTTTCCTTTGGCAAGCTAGACCCGAACACCAAATGTTGCATCCCTCCAGGCTTTCATTCAACTACTTTTCTCTCCCTGGAATATCCCCTCCCAAGCTCAGTTGACTGGTGTATATCTCCCTTTGTGAAGTTTTTGCAGTATGTTCTTTTCTCATCTCTACCCCTGTCTACTGTTCCTTGCACTTCTACATATCTCTGTGGCAATACTTACTTTGTTTTGTCACTGTTATGATAGGAAAGATTATGAATTTTGTAAGGGAAGCCTCAAATATTAAACATGGTGAAGGGGCACTAAAAATTCTTGGATATTTCTCCCAATCCAGGTGCTGGCCAGAACTTACAACATACAACACCATGGAAATATGAGATACTAAATAAACATTTGTTTATGTAGTGAAATGCTGGCATCTAAAATCCATAAATCTACTTGCCCTTTTCATTCAAATCCTTCTGTAAATCTTACCTCTCTAGAGAGCCTTTCGTCCCACCTTGTGTAATACTGGAGACAAGCTGCTGTGGCAATCTGGTAAAGAAACCTGTATCCCCCGATTTCCTAAGGTTGGTTTAGGTGAGAGTTTATGATGGATTAGGAAAGTTATACAGAGTTAACCCTAGTTTTATGATTGCACTGTTAGTGATTTTCTTTTTGTCAGAGCCTTTGAGTTTGTTAAAACAAGACCTAATCTAATCACATTCTTAAACTCACTCTGCATATAAATTAAAGGGTTTCTTTTATGCACTCTACACATGAAGTGGCTTTTCATAGATTTGTGTGTGTGTGTGAGAAAGATTAAAATTAAAATAGAGACAACTATATATGCTTAGAGCCAGAAAATTAAAGGCAAGTAGGTTTTGTTGAGTTGGGGGATTAAAAAATGACCTTTTTTCTAAATTAAGAAGAGTTAGATGGAAAAGGAACAAACAATAAACCACTACATTTCAGGAGAAATGTATTTCCCATAGGGCGGGACTACTACCTGGTTCAAGATAAATTTGCTTTAGCTTTTGCAGCAATCAAGGTCTGAGTACATTCATTAGAGAAGAGAATAAAGGGTCGTACTGACTTCTGTTTTCATATTTCTCTCCCCTGTAAAAGGAATCAGTCTGGGAGAAAGATCAAGCTTCATTTTAGTTTTTTTAGAGGAAGACAGAGATTTACTAATAAGAAGTGGGCAAATACTCAATACCTGGCAGTCAAGCTTCCTTCCTTCCCTTTCTTCTTTCCATTTGTCATCCTTTTCCCAAACCTCCATAGAACACTTGAATATTCCTGTTTCATAATGGTTAAGAGCAAGTTTGGAAGTTAGTCATTTATAGAAATGTGTGTGGTTATAGGGGCACCTGGGTGGCTCAGTTGGTAAAGCGACTACCTTGGATTCAGGTTGTGATCCTGGAGTCCCAGGATCTCATCCCACATCAGGCTCCCTTCTCAGCAGGGAGTCTGCTTCTCCCTCTGACCCTCCTTCCTCTTGTGCTTTCTCTCTCTCTCTCAAATAAATAAAATAAAATAAAATAAAATAAAATAAAATAAAATAAAATAAAATAAAAAGCTTATTTTAAAAAAAAGTAATCTGTGGTCACTTATCCTCACAAAGGTTCCATGTCCTTGTATATAAAACAAAAATAATACTAGTTTAAAAGGCTTTTGTGTGAAATAAATAAAATAATCCAATGCATGAAATTGCTTATGATACCTATCACAGACTAAATACTTTATAAACATTAGCTGTTAGAATGATCTTTACCTTAATGATAGATATCACTAGTACTTCTATAATAATAATCCTTCCTTTCTTATTACTCCTGTTGTTTTCATTTAGTCAAGAAATATTTCTTGACGGCCTGTTGGTTTTCAAGCACAATTCTGGATGCCAGGGTTGAACAAAATAGATCTACACCTTTCCTGTACATTCTAAAAAGATAAGCAGATAGTAAACAATAACCATATAGTATTGGGGTTGTGGCGAAGAGAGAATTTTTAAATTAAATTAAATTTTTTGGCTTTTATGTTCTTATTTTAATGCTAGGTGGTTAACATACAGAGTTGTATTAATTTCAGTTGTACAATACAGTGATTCCATGGTTCCATACATCACCCAGTACTCATCACAAGTGCCCTCCTTAATTCCTGTCACCTGTATCACCCATCTTACAACCCACCTCTCCTCTGACAACTATCAGTTTTTTTCTCTATAGTCAACAGTATGTTTCTTGGTTTGTCCCTCTCTTTGAACAAAACAAATTCTTTTCATTTTTCTCATGCATCTTTATTTTCACAAATTTCTAACTGAAATTCAGAATTTCATTGTATTATAAATGTAGAAATGAACCATAGTAGTAAGAACAGTTTTGGTAACTTTGTAAATGATAAGGATCACAAATAGTTTCATATGACAATGCAGTTATTGCCCATACTGCAATATATCAAGTACATGGGCATTACTATTTTGAAATTCTGAGAGTTATTTTGTACAACAACAAATTTTGTTAAATTCCTTTTATTTTTGATGCTTACATAGGGACCCACATGGCTTGAAACAGGGGGAAGGGTCACAAATGCTTGATTATGTTTTTAAGGCGGAGCCAGTACTGAGGAGGGATTTGAGGATTAGAGTGGAAATCAAGAGCCCTATTTTGTTATTGTGTTGTTTGAAATACTTATAGTATACCCAAGTAGAAGGGTTGATCTGGCATTTGAGAGGTCCATGATGGAGACCTAATTTTGAAAATTCATCAGCGTATAAATGGTACATAATGCTTTGAGATGAGATGTAATCATTGTAGCAGAGAAAACACAAGAGGGCTGACCCAACAGAATATTTAGAAGTCCAAAATTAGAAATGGTTCCACTAAGATGAATTAAGAAGTGTCTGAAAAAAGTAGAAAGAAATCCAGGAAGTATTGTGACCCAGACACCAAGTTAAAAGAGTGTTTCAACAAGCAGGGATGATGAATGGAAAATCAAGTAAGATGAGGTCTAAGAATTGATTTTGTTACATGGAAGTCTTTAATGGCTTTAAAAGAGATGTTTTGGTGGGACGGTGAGGCCAACCTGAATAAAGTAAATATAAGAAAGAATGGGCCCAAGAAATGGAACAAACTGAGTAGAGAACTTAATAGGGGAAAATGATAATACAGATAAGAGAAACATCTGTCAGAGTTACAAAGAGTCAAGGACAGCATTTTGGAGAGTCTATTTTTCACACTCACCTTACTCCCTGTAGCTCCTATTTTTCTTCTTCCAGTTCTTCCTCTTCCTCCATTCCTTTCACCCCTTTTCTTGCTCTTTTTTCTCATCTTCCTCCTTCTCCAAACTGTTGCTGCCCTAGACTATACTGGGCTAAGGATGAAATTATGAAATTATGAAAACTTCAGCCTTTCTCTTGAAAAGCTTATTGTGTAGGTCCTGGCCAGGTGAGTGGGATAGAGGGTATACTGCTCTAGGTCAGGCTCAGAGTGTCAGCAGCAGTGACTAGACTTCTGGCTCTATCTTTTAAGTCTCCCAAAAGTTGCAGCGAGGGTGTTTGTATCAATATTGAGGAACGCTTGCTTCCTGATCCAGAGTTTCATAGAAATGTAAAACAATCTTGCTCGGAGATTGTAACCAGTTGCTCTTCCTTTCTCTTGAGGTAAACAAGTGCAGAACTCAAAAAGGAGAGAGAGATTTTCATTTTATTTATTCATTCACCAAACATTTAATGAGTATATACTCTGTGCTCATTGCTGTTAGAGATTTTGAGTAATTAATAGTAAATAGTCCTTGTCCTTATAGAGTTTATACCAGTGAGTGAAGACAATCAACAATAAGCAAATGAAACAGAGTAATGGGAGAGAGTGAAAGTGTGTGTGTTGGATGTCATTTTACTTAGAATAGCTGGGAAAGCCTCTCTGAGGAGTTGACGCTTGAACAGTAAGATGAATGAAATGAAGTACTGAATCATAGGAAGATTTAGGGGAAATTATTCTAGATAGAAGAAACAGTAGTGTTCAAAGAGCTTGAGGTAGGAATATCTCATTACTTTCAAAGAAAGAATGTCATTATATGGAATGATTTAGTTGAGATCATGCCTGTGTCATACTTCATACTTTAAAAAGCTCCCTTGATCACTTTCTAAGTTGTGTATAGAATTTTTTGAACAAGAGGCTAAATTTTGGGGTATGAGTATAACTTCCCTTTCAATACAGAAATCATTTTAACAGCTACCCTGTCAGATGGCTTCCTTATAGTCCCTGTGATAAGCATTCAAATGGGCGCCTCTCAGATTATCTCACTTCGTTGTTTATCAGAACATAATATCTCAACCTAGGCTCACATTAGTCTCCTTAGACCTCTGGACACTTGTAGAAGTAAGTAACAAAGAATGTCAAGACTTTTTTCTCAAAGTTGCATTTCCACAGTTAGTTATCACCCGTGCCCCAAGCCATGTTTCACATGACGTGTCTAATTCCGTCTCTAGCATCATCATTAACAGAGTCACAGTTTCACCTCTCCCTTTCAAGTCCTGTTAGTTGCTAGACCATATCCTCTTCCACTGCTGTTGCCATAGAAATCAGACAGAATTCTTAGGCTGCAAGTAGCAAAACCAAACTATAACTAATTTACATATAAAGAATGTATTGGAATCAACAGGAGAGAAGTAGCTTATAAGAACCGAACACTTAGTAAGAGTCACCCGCTTGTTACTGGCCCTGCTATTGGAGTGAATACATTCAAATATATCTTCAGTCCTTTTAACACTTGACTCTAAGGCAAAATCTAGGAGAAAGCATCCAGTTGGGCCCACTGGGTCCCTTGCCCACCACAAGATGATAGCAGTATAATATGAGAACAAGCTGGTGAGAGAGAGAGAGAGAGAGAGAAGAAAGAAAGAAGAAAGAAAGAAAGAAAGAAAGAAAGAAAGAAAGAAAGAAAGAAAGAAAGAAAGAAAGAAAGAAAGAAAGAAAAGAAAAGAAAGAACAGTCTGTGAGAATCATATTGTTCCCACAGTGAGAAGATAGACATCTATATTTATTGCCCCACCAGCACTAGACATATTCTCATAGCCATATCAGGATGCTGTTAGAGATGGGGAATGCATCAACGAGCAAACATAACTGATGTCCACCTTAGGTTTTTATCATCCCTCACTTGTGATACTGAGATAGCATTTTCCTCATTTCCATGGTTCCATTCTTCCCATCTTCCTCACCACCCCCGCCTCAGGTGTCTGATGAGTCACCCCATGGCACATCCCAGCAACTGTATTTCTTGCTTAGATACCCTCAGTGATTCCATCAATAAATGTACTTGACAGAGCAAGCCATCATAAGCTACATTTGGTCATAAAAGGCCACTGCCTAGCTCTGTGGTGATACTATGTATGATAAAGAAGAAAAAATAGAAAAGCTTAAA
The DNA here is from genome assembly GCA_028533885.1 of Nasua narica. NCBI lineage: Eukaryota > Metazoa > Chordata > Mammalia > Carnivora > Procyonidae > Nasua > Nasua narica. The sequence goes on from CM052799.1 coordinate 42,825,441, forward strand.
CTATTTGAGTAAACTAGAATCAAATGTTTTATTTTCTATAGCCCATTCACTTTACTGTTTGAGTATACACATATATTTTAATGTGTATTTTTAGTTGAACCATAAGTCCATAAGTAGTTTACATTTTGGTTCAAACTTCCATATTATTTTCTATAATAATGGACTCCAGATACACCAGAAAAGAAGAAAATCTTTTGCTAATATAGAGTAATGTTAGAACTGTAGTGTATACTGAATAATTTTAATACAGTATACTTAGTAAATTCAGTATCTATACAGCTTGTCAAAATACAAGGACTTAAATACATATGATCACGACTTTAGGGAAAAAAATATTGGTTACCACAAGTCTCTTCAGGAAATTTTACTTAAAAACATTTACTTAAAAACGTATATTAATGGTAAACTTTTCAAAGCTCTATTTAAATATTTAAAATTTCAGTTGAGCCATCTGGCTCTCTAAAATTACATGCTAATACCAACATTTGTATTATATATTTGGCATTGCCAATTAATTTTCCATTCTCAATGAATTTTTTCAGTAATTGCAAATTTAATTTTGCTTTTAAAGTAGTTTTAAATTCTCCAGTACTTGGAAATATATTCTTCCTCTAATGTCAAAGAGGAAAAGTTGATTTTCACCAATGTGAATGTTAACTTTTCTTTATCTTCCTGTTATTTATAATATGTTAACTGGAAAGTTCATTGAGCTGGCTTAAGGGTTATCAGTACCAATTTTAGTATTAGAGAAACTGAGCCAAGGAGCTCTTATATAATTTTGTACTTAGCAGTCTGTCCACACGGAAGGCAAAACACTAGAGTTGGTATTTAAATTATAAAACTTTGTTCTTTTGAAGAAAGGCATTTTCACGGGGCTTAAAGACTTTATGTATGCATGTATGTATGTATGCATGTATTTAGAGGGTGTGTGTGTGTACTCTCAAGCAGGGGGAAAGGGAGAGAGAACAACAGACTACACGCTGAATGTGGAGCCAAGCACTTAACCAACTGAGCTACCTAGGTGCCCCGTCACTGGGAAATATTTTACTTGAATTTCTAGTAGTAGCATGGGTGAATTATTCTTTCTGCTCTTAGGCTGTAATATTGTAATATTTTTTCATGACAGAGGGATTATATATCCACCTAGCCAATAGCCTAAATGAGCATTTTGGGTAATAGCCATTGATGTATTTCAGTATTAGAACTGTCCCCCTCATCGGCAGGTGAATGAATAATCCGATAGTTAACAGGGGATGTTTTCTCTCAGATGACAAATTGGGATGAAACCTCCCTTACCACTCCCCAACCACTGCCTCCACCCAAATTAGGAGATTGTTTTAGTGCCTTATAGATTGCATTTCATTCCAAGGCAGCCTGAAGTGACAGTAACAGAGCTGGGATTCTCGCCCAGAAATTTGCACTCTCAGCCTGCTGTTCTAACTGCTAGACCATGGACACCGAATCCCTACATTTCCTTAGCCAATTCCGGGGCAGCTGCTTATTAACAAACAGATGTCACTCGATGGCACTGACATTCATCAGAGGAAATGATTCTGCTTGAATCAGTTGCTGGGCAGTGCAGAAGTCACCACTGTAAGCATTGTCCCAAGATTCCTGCTTACTGCTTTATTAATAATAAATGCCCATGTTGCCTGGGCAGTTATCTAGGTTTTAGGAAATTAATAAAATTTGACTATTTGTGTTTAAATGAAATGTCTTGTAAATCATGGCAACCTTTGTGTTTTATTATATTTCAGTTATTATGAAATAAGGTAAGCTTTGCCCAGCTGAATGCTATATCACGAATGAAGTGATAAAAGATAGAATAGTATTTTAATAATGCAGATAATATGGCTCTTTGCATTTTAACATTCACTATTTTATTGGTAATGGGACCTTAAGAAAGTGATTTTGTTTTCAATCAATCCAATGTTTCCTCATTAGCACTCTAAGCAAAAATACTATACCACCTTTTCTTTGTTTAAAATATGTCCAAATAGAAACACCAACCCTAATAAGTGTAATTTACATTAGCCACACACAGTAAGCATTCATTTTCGAAACTTGTTGGTTGCTTGTACAGCCTGTGACACACTATTTCTAATCATTATATTGTGATGATAGCTACACTTTCCCCAGCCCTCTTCAGATTGAAGATCAACAGTTTTTCACACATCCCTGCATGTACTTTTGCAGAGTGCCATTTTGGGGTTAGCTAAGAGTCCTTTGGTTACAAATAATAGAGATAGATTCATACGAGCTTAAGGGAAATGATGATTTACTGAAAAGATATTTGCCTATATCATAACATTCAAGGCAAACTAGCATAAGCAGCCTTTGAAAAAATAAGATCAAAAGAGATCACCCCCTTTTGAGGTGGATCCTCATGAATCATCTATGTAGAATCTGCCAAATCAACTACAGTCACTCCAAGAGTCTATCTTATTTTAAAAAATAACAACAATCCAAATTCTTGGGATAATCTGGTCCAAATAATATCTGGTATTCACTCTTAGATCAGGATCACATGGCAACTCTGAGAGAGGGGGGACCACCATGAGCTAAGTAGTCAGCCCAGGAATGCCTCTTGTACTCCAGCCTTTTAGTTTCTCAGAATATACAAATACTCCCTTTTCATAGAAAACACTTAGCTCAGTGCCTGGTAAGTTATAATTGTGCAATTAAGTTTCCATTATTATTTTGATGATGGTTACATAATTGTTTCATTGTTGTTATTATTCAAGACATTCAAATATTCCTGTTAGCATGGTCCAAATATTCCATACAACACTAAACATTTATTTGACTTTCTCCAGTGTGAGAACATACATGGTTATCCCCAGAGGGTTCATTCAGAAGTGATGTTATGAAATAACATTCCCTTTGGAGATGACTAGCCTCTCTGTAGTAGGATTTTATCTTGACCTGATATTGAACATGTAGTGGACAAATCTCCCATCTAATTACCTCTATAGTACTCGTATAAAGTAAAGGAATTAAAAATGAAAGCCGGGAAGAAAAAGTATCTATATTTTTATATGTGGATGAATATGCACACATATTTTTTAGTTTGTCTGAATGTATGTGTATATTCAGATGATTTACAAACTGCTCATATAACCACACCTTCTATTCAGGACCTCACCCCCACCCTACCACTCCCAGGGCCCACTCAACTTTCCCTTTTCTTTGGATTAACATTTCAACTAATTCCTGGAAGTCTTTTCCTCCTGAGGTGGAAGTATAGGAGCACCACAGATTTTCTCCTGGCTTCCATTCTATACCTCAGGGCATCCATGTCAGAGAAGTACATTTTGTCTTTGTTCATAAATATTACTTATTCCAGTCAATAGTGACTCCCAACTCTCTGCCCACCTCATCCCCTAGTTTAATAAAGAATGGAGGTAGCCCCTTTGAAGTACAGGCTTCAGTTCATTTTTTCCCTCATGGGGTTGCTTGGCTGAAGAATTATTCACAAGAGTCCTTAAATTTCCAAGCCAACAACAACAACAACAACAACAACAAAACACACACACAACAAAAACAGAAACAAAAAATAACATACACACACGCATCAAAACACACCCACAGAAAATTGGATGTGAGATACTGTAAAGCACTGTGAAAATTATATCATTGAGTGAGATGCAGAGTAATGTTGTCTGCAATGAAATGCAGAGTTAATGTTGAAAATTGAAGAAGAAGGGGGACACTTGGGTGGCTCAGTTGGTTGGGCAGCTGCCTTCAGCTCAGGTCATGATCCTGGTGTCCTGGGATCGAGCTTTGGAAACCAGTGACATGGGAACCTATGAAGGCATGATTGTTGATTGCTGTCTCCACCCTTGGGGGTGACTAGAGAAGCAAGTCAGTTATTTGTGTTCTTAATTATAAAAACCAGATTTTAACTATTTAAATAGAAGCATTATATTAAATAGATACTGGTTGGTTTAAGTGGAATCACCATGGAGGCCAATTTTCCAGGAACAGTGACTCAAACAACACCAAGCAAATGACCCGAGGACTAAATGGCCCATAAGACCTGAGCAAGGGATCCTTGCTACAGTTTCAGAACTTTCAGAAACTTCACTTTGCTATAGTTGCGATTTTGCCTGCACCACGACACCACTTCTGAAAACTACTATCATCCCCAGAATGTAACATATGTTTTCTCCACTCTGTATTCTTTCTGGAGCCTTCTTCCTCAGCTTGTTTGATTTTGAGGCACAGTGTCATAGGCTCAAATCTGATTGGTGGTTGCTTGTCACCTAGTACTGCCTTAGATGTGAAGGGAGCCAGGGGAATGAAACTAACAAGCCTTGTCTTATCGTCATACCCAGCAAGATGATACACAAGGGACTGAGCGTAGGGAAAATGGGCCCACCACAAGGAAGTTGTACAGATATTTGGCTGCTTCCACTCAGAAGAAAAGCATAAAGGTGGCCTGTGTTATAAAGTGGAGAAGATATGAGAAAAAGAAAGAATATCTGTAATGACACCTACATGGCCCTTTGTGATCTGGCTTCAACATCCATTTCTAACCTTATCTTGTCTTTCGCTTCCTCCTGGTTATTCATGTCCGCCTATGTCAGTGGTTCTTCGGTCTCAAATGTGCTAAAGCATGTCTTAGGTCGTGCTGTTCTCTGTGCCTGGACTGCTTCTATAACCTCTTTGTTTTTGCTTGGTTCATGCTCAGCTCTCAGCTCAGCTGCCACCTCTTCTTGTGACCCTCTCAACCTCCTTCACTCCCATGACAGAGGACCACAGACTGGGTGGCTTAAATGACAGAAATGTATTATCTCACAGTTCTGCAGGTGTGAAGTCTGAAATCGAGATGTTGGCAGGGTTTCTTCTGAGACTGTGAGAGAAGGAGATGTTCCAGGCCCCAGTCCATGGTTTGCAGCCTAAGGCTTTTCTCTGTACGTGTGTATCATTGTCCCTGTATGTATGTGTCTGTCTCTGGTGTCCCAATTTCTCCTTTCTATAAGGACATCAGCCAGATTAGGGCTCACCTAGTGACCTCATTTTAACTTGATAACTTCTATAAAGATCCTACCTCCAAATAATGTCACATTTTAAAGAACTAGGGGTTAGGACTCCACCATATATTTATTTGGGGGATTATATTCAACCCATAACAATAGGTTTCATTGCACCATGCATTTCTAATTTTAGAGTATATTGCAGTTATAATGTCACTGTTATTTATGCGGTGACATGACTCTATCCCCACCATTAGATCATATTCCCCAAGGAGGCAAGGTCAGGTTCTTAGAGTTGCCAGCGTGTATGTGTTAAATAAACAAAAGGTAAGAGCCCTGCCTACCCATCTTAATTATTTGGTCTTTCTCATGTGGGCCATGAGATACAGGGCATGACTTCTTGAGAACTCTGATTTAGAAAATGAGAACACTACCTCCTACCTAAACACCAGCACAAGCAAATGCCAAGTCCATCACATGTTTTCAGGCGAGGGTTATGTGCAGTCAGGAAAGCTTCACAGTTTAAGGCATTCTCTCTACAACTTCCCCTAGGAAAATAATACATCAGCAATGAAGTGAAAACAGCATGCAGTGCTCCCAGTACACTGATTCCCTGGCTGTAGAAGTAGGTTTAGAATACATTCTTCCTAGAAATATGTGTGTCTTTCAGCGCTTCTGTGGGAAAAGGACTTCCATGCTGGTGTTTGAAATTGTCAGTGTGCTTTATTTCCACATGCATTCTTTTAACATAGGATTTTCTAATTAATACAATGTCAGTAAGATATAAATTGTTAAATACCTAAAGAATTTGCCAGAGGAACATATGAGATGCCCTCTGGGGCTTGAAATGATAGAGCTTTACTTTTTTTGTTTTTTTTAAGGAAAAAAATTGTGAGCTAAATCTAGGGGTAAAATTAGAAAAGTGATGTGGTGGACACTTAAAATTCTTTAATGAAATAGCTATTCATAGCCCCCTATCACTTAAGCATTAGCTGTGGTCCTTCTGAAGATAAGTAAATGAAATGAACAGATGATTTTCCAGGCATGTTTGTATGACATTGTGGTTTTAATTCAGACAACAGCAGTTTCAATAATCTGTGCCTAATTTCCATAACTGAGCTAGTCTGTTTCTTCATGCTAGAAGCTCTGAAAACAATGCTCACATCTTTTGCTGTTGTTCCATGTGGAGTACTTGGTCAGTAAATAATTCTTGGTCTTTATTCCTTATATCTAGTGATTCTGCAGTCCCCCTAAAGCCTTAGAGTTTGCTATGTTCAGGTGGCAAACAGGATGTGGGGTAGGAGAGAAGGTCTACTTGCTTCTTAAAAGCTCTAGCCCCACCTTCCTGGGTGAAAGCTGGTCACATGACCATGCCTGAATGCAAAGGGTATACTGAAGTATCCTTGCTGACTGGTTGACTGCCTCCAAGGACAACCTTACACTATGGAAAGAGGAGTTTGAAATTTTGGCAAGCATCCAACCAATTCTTTTGCACAGTCTAACCCACAACTTCTTTTTCAGTAAAATGATGATGGCAATAATAACTAACATAGATTTTGTGTGTGTGTGTGACCCCCCCAACATATAGATTTTTAAAGAGGAATAAGGATATGTGAAATGTCCCAGCATAGTATCAAGAACATAAGTGATCCATTCCTTTGGTTTCAATAGAAAGAAGATCAGGGAGGAAACTCCACTGAGGACGGAGGAAAAGTAAAGGAATGAGGGAAACCAAGAAAAGTGTGTGTTAAACTTGGTTCTAAATTGATGTTTTCAGTTTTGCTTTTGGAACATATATTTAAACTCTTGAGAACGTGAATGAAAATGATAACTTTCCCATATTCAGCTAGAGACAACTATGTAACGCAGCCAACAGCTGCTCCTAGGAGTCCTATTCTATGCAAATATCATAGTCCTTCATCTCAAGTTAGTGGAGTATTCAAAGATTGCCACAATTTTATAATCTTCAGCAATTTTCATTCTGAGTTATTTTTTATTAAAGATTGGTTGACGTTGTAGTGACTCAATGAAACAAACATTGGGTTTTGCTTATATAATTAATTTAGTACTTAATACATTATACTGAAAAAATGTAAGAACAATTTAATAATGAATAACAACTTGAATCCACTTGAGACCTTACATTTTACTAATAAACATCATCAAAAGTAAGACAAAAAATGCTGCCAGAGAATTCAGCACAAAAGCATTAAAAGTAAAAGTGGTATCTTCAATGTTGACCAATCTTTGTTGTCTGTATCTGTCTATTTATCTGTCTGTCCATCCATCCATCCATCCATATACATACATTTGAAAGAGATTATACTTGCATTTTTAGGCATAACATTTTCATTGTGATTCCTAATTTTGACTTTGACTTGACTAAGATGATATTATGTGCTATGAAAAACTTCAAGAGAGATAAATTTGCATTTGTAAATGAGGTAAAAAAACTAGAAAAATCCACAAAATCTAACACTTCATGTTAAGATTGTGCAAGCTCATCCTTTCATGTTTATTCTTTTATAAAAGAAAACAAATGAAACTGACCTACTAAATTGACCTGCAAAAACTAAATAATATATCCCTGTTTTCAAGACTTCCTAAATATCATGTAATTTTTAGTGAATTTTGGAAAAATAAGGTAAATAATTAAAAATGACCCTTCTGGGAGCCCAAACTGGAAACCTTGCAGTTATTTCTCCATTCGTGTCTCCTGCTTGTTTCTTTGAGCCATTTTATTGGTCATGGCTTTGAGTTCATTTTATTTTGGCCACCCCCTATCCTTCTGGCCTCCATCTCTCTCTCTGTTTTCTTACTTCAATGATTATAAAATAACCAATTAACCCAAATAGTCTTCCATTTTACACCTCTGACTTAATGAATCATCTTCATTCATGTCACTCAAAGTTCTGTGACTCATTATTACCTATAGAAGAAAAGAAGCTAACTTTGTTATTAAACATTACTCTTTTTTTTTCCACATTTGTAATTTTTTATTTATTAGCAAAACCTTTTGCTTCAGGACATATTAGGCAAGCCAAGGACTGAATCACATTGATTGTTACTTGTGGGCTGCTAGCTTTGGACAACCCCTTTTGGAGCCAGCCCTTGTACCTCCATCTTTGGGATGTTTGATTTTTATTTTTTATTATTTTACAATGCATTATTCTTTTTTTAAAGATTTTATTTATTTATTTGACACACAGAGAGAGAGAGATTACAAGTAGGTGGAGAGAGAGGCAGAGAGAGAGCAGGCTCTCCACTGAGCAGGCTCCCCACTGAGCTGCCCCATAGGGCAGAGAGTCTGATGCGGGACTCGATCCCAGGTCCCTGAGATCATGACCTGAGCCAAAGGCAGAGGCTTTAACCCACTGAGTCACCCAGACACCCCACAATGCATTACTCTTATCCTTAACTTTTCAACTAGTTCCATTCAGTGACATCAAAGTTCAAGTAAGAGTGAGTTTGTTACTCTTCTCCACCCAGACCTCAAATTTCCCTCTCTTTGCTTACTCTGTTCTCTTCTCCCTTAACTTATAATTGCTACAAGTCAGAATTCAACCAATTCATCAAGAGTATGGATTCTTAAGATCTAGTCCCAGAATTCTGATTCCAATGTTCTCTTTGTTTTTTAGCAGATCATTGAGCAGGCCATTTAAACTTCTGAGGCCTTGGCTTTCTCATTGTTAAAATATGCCCCAAGATGTATAGCCTTTAGAACTCTTTGAGGTTAAAATATCAACATGAAAGTAAAGATCTCTTCCCTCTTCCCACTTTTTCTGTTTTTCTAGAATGACAGGTGCCATTTTACTTATTTTACTACTGGTGTTATTTCTACTACTTGAATGTGAGCTATTGGAAGATACACTAATTAAAGTTATCCTGGTATATCTTTTGACCCCACATTTAATTATGGAAAGGCACTATCTGATTCATCTAGGTATCCAGTTGATATCTTATGTTTATTAAAATAAATGGAAGGAGGGAAGGAAGGAAATAATATTGTTTCTGTTTTTAAAGTTTGAGACCGTGGACATATATGTTTTTAATACTACTAATTATTAAACCACTTGTCTTCATGTATGCTCTTAGGACTCAAGAGTGACACTTTTTTATTGTTGCCTATAATTCACTGTTACTTAAGTCCTCAAGAAATCTATCACAAATGAGAGTACTTTTAAAATAGAAACTTTTCATTCCAACAGTAATGTCCTTTGCCTCCAAGAAATAACTCCTTTTAATCTTGTTCAAAATATGTAGTCCCATGTTAAATGTTAAAGTAGCTTGCTTTTTTTACTTAATTTCTTTCTTGCTTTTGCTCACATTTACTGATGAATTGCCTTCCTTATTAGCAGATGACTTTAATGAATTTAACATTCTGGTTAAGCATATCTTTCAGCTAATACGAAAGCAAATCTTCTCAGATAATAATTTTTCTATGTTTTTTTGGAGCCAGAGTCATGTCATGGCATCAGAAAGTCTAGACAGAATGTCTAAGGACATTTAGTAGTTAATTGAAATTACTCTAAAGGCAACACCTCTGATGTATTGGGCATTAAGACCAAGATAAAAATTGATTTAGAAACCTTTTTTTAAAATTCTTCTTCACTACCTTAGTTCTGCCATTCTCTTCCTGACTTATTACATAGTATTTGTTTTATACTGTATAATTAGATTTTGCCTTCTTTTCCGCACTTTGGGTTTTAAATGTTCCAATGATCTTGCACTTCTGCTAGGTACATCACATTCATGTTGATCTCCATCTCCTGGAAGCTATATAATGAGAATAGTTCTGTGCTGAACCCTTGTGCACACTGCAACCCCCGCTCTGATTTTTCTCTTCTAAGCCTTTAGCTTTGTACATACATAGAAAATGAGTTTAATGGTTAGGTTCAAGAGCCAGCCCATAAGGCAGGAATGGCATATTGCCAAAATTATCCTTGAGAATCCCATACAAAAGTACGAAAGTTGCAGATGGTCTAACACAGTTCATTTTTTTTCCTTAACTTTGAAACAGATTTCCAGTTCTCCAACTGAACACCAAATAAGTGTGTGTGCTTTGTTTCAGGGATGTTATAAAATAATAACAACAACATAGAATCCCCCTTTTTTTTTTAACTGAAGTACAGTTGACATACACCATTCCTCAAAAAACATAGTTATCTTCATACTCTGGAATCTAATTTAGTACATGCAGTTCCAACTTCATTATACACAGAGGAACTTGGCATCTAAAGTCAATGGAGGGAATGTCTTATTCATGTCTCCACCCCCCAGTCCAGCCCAACATTCACAAAAACATTTACCACAGAGCAGGAGCAAGTAGAACCATCTGTAATATTTAATTAAATGAATTAATATTACAACTCCAACACATAGGCAAGCTGTGACTCTCCAAACAGAAAACCTGGATCTAGTCTTATTTTTCAGATATAATAGAGTTGCTTGGGGGTTGTAATATATCTAGTACTGAATAAGAAATGTTAGTTTCATGTTAAACTTTTTACATGTTCCTAGCTGTGTCATATTTAAGGGAGAATAGACCTAGCTAGGGATTAAGTTCACTTTGTGCAGAAAAGAAACAAGTAACTGTGAAAAACACCATTTACCTCTGTTTCTCTTACTTTACGCAAAAAAAATGAAAGTTTGGGAAATTTTTCATAGCTTATTCCCTATTCAGAGATTCATAGCTCTGCAAAGTCCCAGTAGAAAACCTTTAATTTGGTTAACAAGGCAATTTCCAAATGTAATTGACTTTGGAATTCCTATTCTCCTTTGCTTGTTTTTGTTTTTGTTTTTTTGTTTTGTTTTGTTTTGTTTTTACCTCCTATAAGTTAAAATCTCTTGACATTCACAGAGGGTAGTTTTTAAAATGGTAGTCTAGGAATCAATATTTCCAATTTTTATCGTGGCAAGAAAATACACAACATAAAATTTGCCATCTTTATCTTTTCTAAGTATATAGTACAGTATTGTTAAATATATTTACAGTGTTGTACAAACAATCTCCAATACTTTTTCATCTTGTAAAATTGAAAGCAGTTATCCACTAAACACCAACTCTTTTGGAGAAGTGTCTCTTCACGCTGTTTGTTTGTTTGTTTGTTTGTTTTAAAAATTGAGTTATTTTGTTCTTGTTGAGTTGTAGAAATTATTTATATATTCTGGATATTAACCTCTTAGCAATTGTATGATTTGCAAATATTTTCTCCCATTCTGTGGGTTGCTTTTATGGTCTGTTGATTGTGATCTTTGATACACAAATTTGTCTCTTTTACTTTTGTTGTCTACGCTTTGGTATCCCATCTCAGAATTCCTTGCCCAACCCAGTGTTACAAAGTTTTCCCCTAGATTTACTTCTAAGCATTTTATAGCTTTAGATATTTTGTTCAGATCTTTGTTACTTTAGGAGTTAATTTTATATATTTTCTAAGGTAAAGATTCAATTTTTTCTTTTGTATATGGATATTCCATTTTTCTATTTTCAAAACACCATTTTTTAAAGCAATAACCAATTGATTTTAAAACACATGATTAGAGAAAATGATTTGCGACAACTTGCCGATGGTAGTAAATCAGACTGGAATCTGGTGGTAACTACTTTACTTTCAAATGTTTATAAATTGTTTTGTTTATTTGTACTAGACTCTTGGCCAGGATGATCAACAAACACCTTCTGTGTCCCTATCTGCAAAGAAAATGACGGAATTAATGTGCATTGTGCTCTTATGTGCAGGAAGCTTATACATCTTAGTATCTTTTACCATTCATACCAGCTTGGCGCATCCCAAATAGTAGTCTGTGTACGTGCACTGACTGGCTACATACAAATTCAAGCCAGGGTGGCACTCAGGGTGATCTCTTTTTTAATGTATCCCCACAGTTGAAATGCAGTTCAGACACAGGACCCAGTTACCCCAGGCAGGTGTAACTCACATCACAGATTCTAATTTGAAGAACTGGAGTTCAAATCCAGAACCCAAAGCCCTGACCCCAAAGTTCATACTTTTTTGCTAATAGACCCCAAGTCAAGCCAAAAGTTCATACTTTTTTGCTAATAGACCCCAAGTCAAGAAGTATATTAAATACTTCTTTTTAGCAAGGAAACCCGTTAGCAGATGGTTGGCAAACTTACATCTTCCATCACTCCTAAGTCTGTTATCTGTTTTAGTTATAGAGTAACAGTATATTCCATTTGACCAAGAGTCTATAGCTAGCAACTTTTGGCTCCTATTATTTTTATTGAACTTTGCTATCATATTTATTACCCTTTAGGTTTTTTTCAAATTTTAAGCCAGTCCATTTTATCCCAAATGCATCTACTATTTGACCTCCATTTCTAGCAAGTCATTTTTATTTGAACCGAGCAAAACTTCCCATGATCATTTAAAAAAAAAATTAAGTCCCATCTGGCAAAGTATTGATGATTGCTGAGATCATTTTCCTCTCTGCTAGTCTCATTCTCTACTTAGTACTGATGTTTTGAGCATGGATATACAATCATAAAACATCTTAAATGTTATTTTACATTTTTTTCCCGATCTTTCAGTATAAATTACCATAAAGATCTTAAATTAGTACCCTTTCTCTGTTTCCACCCTCTTGGCTTCCATAATGATTGGACATGGGGCATTCCTGCATTTATCATGCCATATTCGTCACCACACCTTTTTTTTCAGGTTTAATTTAGGGACCCTTTAATTGGATTTCTCTCTCAGTATAGATCCATTTTTCCGAGTCTTGTCCTATGTAAGAACCCATCATTTTTGAGCCTTAGCTGAGATTTCAAATTCGAGACTACATTTACTGACCCTAAATGACCATACAATTAGTAACTTCCTGTATTCTCACATTTCTTAAAAAACACAAAATAACAACAAAAGTAAAAGCCTATGCTTTATAGGCTATGGTCTGCCATTTCTTACAAGGGAAATACCTTTTCCTTTAGCTTTTAAATAATACTAAATTACACAAAGCTTAAGAAAAGATGTAAGAATTTCATTTAACATATGTATGTATATGTAAATCTAATTAGCAATGGCCTTGATACAATGTCAATCTGTTATTCTCTTTTCCAAGATCATGGCTAAAGAATAGCATAGTCCAAAAATAGTCTTGTTCCACTTATAACTATTTTCTACTTTTCTACTTTTGACATCTTTTTTTTTCATTTTTCTTGTTCTTACATACCGTCAACATTCAAATTCATTGAATTATGCAGGTAATAAAAACCTCTCAGAATTTACTGATAATGCAAAAAAACCCCTACTTAAGTAAAAGAGAATCCTAATATATTTTAACCTGTAGATAGCCTCAAGCTTTTCACCCTTTAATGTGCCATTATCCAAGCATTGTATAAAACTGAGCTGTAATCAGCTATTTTGTGTAGTTTGCAGATTTTCCTCCCTTTGTATCTATTCTAAAAGCTTTTAAGCATTATTGCTTCAATAGAAATATTTTGGAAAGAATTGCTTTTGTTTTTGTGTATTGTATTTTTTATTTTATTTTTTTACTTTTTGTTCCCCAATAAAGGAAAAAAGACCTCAGGGGAAAAAAGATAAAAGTTACAGCATGGGAAATCTAGTAGTTTATGTTCTGTTCTTAGCTGTTGTTACAGAGGTTAAGTTCAGAATGATGGCACCAACTCCTTCAAAGGGTCTTTGTGTATTTTATTTTATTCCCCAAAATTCTCATGTAGGAAAGTTTCACTTAATTGGAATAAGCATTTCTTTTGAAGAAAACCTTTCCCTAATCTCACCAATAATAAAAATACGTATCAGGGTGCTTGGGTGACTCAGTTGGTTAAGCATGGGACCCTCGATTTCGGCTCAGGTCCATGATCTCAGGGTTCTGAGATGGAGCCCTGTGTCAGGCTCCTAGCTCTTCAAGGGAGTCTGCTTGAGGATTCTCTCCCTCTCCCTTTGCCCTCCCACATGCTCCCTTGTGCTTTCTCTCTCTAAAATAAATAAATAAATCTTAAAAAAAAAAAAGAAAAGAAAAGAAAAAAAGAAAAGCCATGTCCAGGGTCAAAGAATTTTCGCTGAAATCAGTGGGAATCCTTTCATTGATAATATCTTCCATTACTGAAGCACACAGGAAAATAGATTATTTTATGCAAACATATATAATTTTATTAGGTTTTTTGTGACCTTACTATGTGCCAGGTATTAGGTATGGGATGAGAAAGGGAGATGGTAAAAAAAAATTTAAAAAGACAAAGAAAAGATGATCTTCAATTTTCAAGCAAAATATAATGCAACTCATATCATGGTGAATATAGCCCCATAGCATAGCAGGGGTAAGTTTTGAATAGGCTGGATGTCAAAGTGAATTATAAACCTTTTGAAAAAATATTTTTTCTTGGGGTGCCTGGGTGGCTCAGTTGAGCATCAGACTCTTGATTTTGGCTTTCTCTTTCTCTCTCTCACTGTTCTAACAGATAAATCTATCTATCTATCTATCTATCTATCTATCTATCTATCTATATTCTTGGGGGATGGGAGGGATGAAAAGGTGGAATACAGAGAATTTTTAGGACAGTAAAAGTACACTGTATGATACTATAATGATGGATACGTGTCATTATGCATTTATCTAAGCCCATAGAATGTACAACATCAACAGTTAACTCTTGTAAACTATGGACTTTGGATAATTATGATATGTCAGTGTGGGCCCATCAGTTGTAATGAATGTACCACTGTGTTAGGGAATATTGATAATGCTTATGCATGTGTGGGATCTGGATCTTTATGGGAAATCTCTGCCTCTTCGCCTCAATTTTGCTGTGAGCCTAAAATGGCTTTAAAAAAATAAAGTCTTAATACCAAATAAAAGAATAGATAAATAAAATGATAGGCTTAGTTCAATGGGGAAAGTATAAGTGATACAAATCATCTGACCCTTGGTAAATCCTAATCAGTCAAATGGAGCTTTTAAAATGTTTCAATAACTATACACACACACGTTCTTGCCCTTGCTTTATTCTAAGAGATCCTGGTTCTGTACTTATAGGTTGAAGCTAAGCATCCATATCTTTTAAAGTTCCTTCCATAAACCCAATGAGTATTCCGGGATAGTTTTCAGTGTTAGGGTCATTAATGTCAAAGGCTCCCAATTAAGAAAAAACATAATTAAGTTCTGCCTATTATACTTCCTTTCCTAGTTGTGTGCCAGGGAGAAAAATACTTCATGCTTTTAACACATGGAACCTTATACTTTAATGAGGAACTGAAAGTGGTGATTCATGGAAAGCTCTTGTCATGGGTTTGGCATTAAGTAAGTACTCACTAAATGTTGTTTTCTATTTGTACCATTGTATTCATTGTGGTTGCTGTTGGTGCTATTAGCAAGGCAGACTATCATAAATGATACACCAGTCGTATGCACATGTATAAATATACGGTTGTAAGAGCTTAAAGACAAAACAAGTTGGGGTGGAGAAATTAAGGAAATCTTTAGAAAAGAAGGTAAATTTAGGAGATTGCATGAAGAATTGGCTGGCGCATTTGGTGGAGCATGTGATTCATAATCTTGGGGTCATAAGTTTGAGTACCACATTGGATGTGAAATCTACTTAAAAAAAAGAAATGATAATTATATGACATAATAAAGGTGCTTCTATGTCATATTTCAAAAAATAATTTCACACACAAAAGAAAACCAGTAAATATGTATGGCAAAAACAGTGACATCAAATTTTTTGCTTTGGAATGATTAATTTCATGATAATGGGTATGATGACTAAGGGGGGAAAAGAAAGGGAGAGATTGAAAGAGAGAAATAGAGACCAAAGGCAGAACCATTTTATTAAGTACATAATGCATTATGTAACACAATTTTATAGCGATAATTCCAGCTTTATATGGAAAATAATCTATTTCCTTCTCTGAAAAAGTAAAAAAGAAAAAACCTTATGAGTATCACTTCATAGATCTTGTTCTAGAGAATTGTTTCCTACTGTCATCCTTGTATTTCTACAAAGCTCCTCATATTAGCTATGTTAATTGATTTTATCAATTTCTAAATTTCTAAAATCTAGTTTTATTGTTTTTTCTAAATAAAACCAACATTTATAATGTAAACTACATGTAGTTATGACATGTTTTTGTAGTTATTTTTTATAAAAGAAAATATATATACATATATAAGTATGTATATATAAGTATATATATACATATATAAGTACATACATATATACTTATAAAAGAAAAATATATACATAAGAAAGTACAATATATTAATTATTCTATGCTCAATGATAAATACTGGTAACAGTGTGGTGTATGGATACATTTTGATATAATTCTTCTCTGTTCTCTCTCTTTCTATGTGCATCTTTTCCTCTATTTTGTGAACTGCTTTCTATTTTCCACTCAATGCATCATGGTATCTTATCATATAAATGAATTAGAGCTACATCATTTTTAATGACCATATGGTATTCCATTACCTGAACTCTAATATATTTAAGCAGCCTACTCTTGATGAATATTTATATACTCAAGTATTTTTCTTTTACAAACCGTGCTGTGATGCATGCCACTTACATTATTAATGTAGTAGTCCTCTTCTGCCTTGGCATCTCTGTTGTTGATCCATTTCCATTTCACTCTTGTGCTTCTAATTAATGATGTTCTTTACTCACCCAATTGTCAATGAGAGTAATAATAATAAGAAAAGAATACGGATATTGAGAATTTACTGCATATCATTCACTATACTGTTTTGATATATCCTGTATTTTTTAAATTAAGATAAATTTTTTTAGAGCAGTTTTATTCTCACGGTAAAATTGAGGGAAAGGAGCAGAGATTCCCTATAAACTCCCTGCCTCATGCATGCATATACTGCACTATGATCAACATACCCCACCAGAGTAGTACATTTGATGTACTACATGTCACATCATGTGACACATCATGATTATCCAAAGACTGTAGTTTACAGTAGGATTCATTCTTAGTGTACATTTAGACAAGGTTTAGACAAGCACATGATATGTGTCCATCATTATTATATCATACAGGGTATTTTTCTTTTTTTTTCTAAAGATTTTATTTATTTATTTGACACAGAGAGAGAGAGAGATCACAAGTAGGCAGAGAGTCAGGCAGAGAGAGAGGGGGAAGCAGGCTCCCCGCTGAGCAGAGAGCCTGATGCAGTGCTTGATCCCAGGACCCTGAGATCATGACCTAAGCCGAAGGCAGAGCCCTCAGCCCTCCCACTGAGCCCTCAGGCGCCCCAATTTTTCTCTCTTTTTTTAAGATTTTAATTCATTTATTTGAGATAGAGATAGCACTTGTGGAGGTGGAGGGAGAAGGGAGGGGCAGAGGGAGTGGGAGAAGTTGATTCCCCTCTGAGCAGGGAGGCCAACATAGGGCTCCATCTAAAGACCCTCTTATCGTGACCTTAGCTGAAGGCAGATGCTTAACCAACCAACTGAGCTACCCAGACGCCTCCAGAGTATTTTCATTACCTAAAAGTCTTCTGTGCTCTGCATGTTCATGCCTCCTCCCACCCTCGCCCCTGACAACCATTGATCTTTTTGCCATCTCCATAGCTTTTCTTTTTCCAGAATGTCATATAATTGGAAATATACCATATGCAGCCTTTACAGATTGGTTTCTTTCGCTTAATATGCATTTAAGGTTTCTCCTTGTCTTTTCATGGTCTGAGAGCTCATTCCTTTTAGCCTTGAATAGTATTCCATTGTCTGATTTGCAACAGTTTATTTATCATTCATCTCCTGAAGGGCATCTTGTTTGCTTCCAAGTTTTAAACAATTATGAACAAAACTTCTATGAACATTTATGTGCAGGATTTTGTATCAACATAAGGCTTTGGCTCCTTGGGTAAATATCATGGAGCATAATTGCTGCATCATATTGTAAGAATTTTTTTTAGACTTATAAGAAACTGCCAAACTGTCTTCGAAAGTGGCTGTACCATTTTGCATTCCTGCCAGCAATGAATGAGAATTTCTGTTGTTCCATATCTTCACCAGCATTTGGTGTTGCCAGTGTTCTGGATTTTGGCCATGCTAATATGTGTACAGTGATATATCATTGCTTTAATTTGCATTCCCTGTGACATCCGATGTGAAGCATCTTCTCATACACTTGTTCACTGTCTGTGTATCTTTGTTGGTGTGGTGTCATTTAAGGTCTTCGGCCCATTTTTAGTCAGATTGTTTTCACTTGTTGAGTTGTAAGAGTTCTTTGTCTATTTAGATAACAGCCCTTTTTCAGATGTATCTTTGCAGATATTTTCTCTCTCTCTGCAGCTTGTCTTTCATTCTCTTGAAAACATTTTACAGTTTTATTCTCCTAAAAGTGCTGTAGATTAAGTGGCATTACCGACATTTTATAGGTAAGGAAACAGAGGCTTAGAGAGTTAAAACAAAACACTTGCCTAAATTGGTATATTAGTAAGTGCTGAAGTGAAAATTTAAACTCTGGTCCCTCTGAATGCAGGCAACATAGCGTTAATTATTAGGCTATATTATAATTAAGGCAAAGTACTTTTATCCTTTGATATTAACATCTTCCAAAATAAACCTTGACACTGTCACAGAGAATTTGGAAAGACTGGTTATATGTCACAATGAAACTGTACTTAGGGATTTGAGAAATGATTTGTTTGGCCTCCATTTTATAATTCATTATTGTATCCAAAAGTTCATCTGAGCCTACTAATTAAAAACCTCAGAGAAGACCTGAAGACAATTTATGCCCAAAAGAAAATAATCATTTTAGCCAGCTTTCCTCAATTTTCAGGTGGATCCTACTATGTAACTCTATTTGGGCATTTTAATTAGTTTTCTGTGGCTGTTTTATAGCTAGCCAATAGGAATGAGCCCATTTAAAAAGCAGCACTGTTCAGTATGAGATGTTGTCTAGACATCCTAGTATTTCATTATTGAATTATTTCTCAAGGTATTGTTCCTAAATCAGCAGTAACTGATGACCTATAAGAAATGCAAATTCTGGGGCTTTACATCTCACTTACTGACTCAGAGACTACAGAGAGGGACTCAGCCATATGTTTTAACAAACTAGGAGATTCTGATATATGCCAACCCATGAGAACCAATGTGGGATGGTTTAGGTAGCCAGTTGGGAACACCTGCCTTTCAAAGTTTCCAAATCATACCAATGCTTACATTTCTGGGGCCAGATCTAAATACTTTACTAGGAAATTGAGCAAATTGTGTTCATGAAGCCAAATCTGGCCTGCCCTTTCTCCCCCATCTTCAGGTGGAAGTGATATGGCCTTCTATCTTAACAAAGATATGAGTTAAGAACTTTAAGTTTCCTAACAAAATGCCAACGTGGCATTGGGCTTGTCTGACTGTAGCAGAGGTGCGTCTCTCATAACCAGGAGACAAGGCTTGTTTCCAGTCATTCCATAATGAGCTGACTCTTTAAACATCTGCTACTCAGGACTTGCCAGTAATCTTCCTATATCCACTGACATTCAGGAGGAGTAGTATAATAGACTTAAATAATCCATATTTCAAATTTTATTTTGTTTTTGTCTTTTTGCTCTATCAGTTCAAATCAACAAAAAGTTAAGCGCTTGGCACACAGTTTTGTTTTATTTTGTTGTTTTTTTTTTCTTTTTTCCTGAAGAAATTCAAGTATAGATCTATACTTTAAACTTAGGCTTCTTCTAGAGTTAATTTTTTTTAAATTATTACATGTGAACATTTCTTTGTCTAAGAATCCAGGCGATACATTCCCTTTAAATTTTACTGCCAGGAAGATTTTATACTGATTACCTTGGTATTATTCCTAATTGGCTATTAAAAACATTTTGGTTTGATTTATTAAAACGAGTAAGTTCAGGGCATAGTTACTTTTGAAAATAAATATCTCACCAGATAATTTAAGTAGACTGGTTAACCGATTCTCTTTCTTTCATCAGACAATATTGTCTATCTTTCTCTCTTTATTGTGTATATTGATTTTGGTTATTGTGCAGCTCAGAGACATATTTAATATGCCATTGTAATAATGATCTTTAGCCTGTCTTTCTGGAATAACTGCAGTCTCCCTTGTACTATATTACTTTTCCATTTTTATTTTTATTTTAATGATCCAGGTGTTAATTAGTCTTCTACGGTTAGTAATTTCAAAACTTTCCTGAAACCAGCATAATTATATGTGATGTTTTATTTTCTTCTAGTATACCCATGTATCTGAGACACTGCCCTTCATATAAGTATGCCAAAATTAATAATTGATTTGATCTGATTTCTTGTATCTCCATCAACTGAATGCTCTTCTGAAATATTTTCAACACTAAGCAAAAGGGGAGAACATACACACACATATACACAATCTTCTTTTCTTAAGCTAACGACAAGATGTGCCTTTGAAACAAAATAAAAAAAAAAAAGGCATGAAGGCTTGAGACAAACTATTCACTATGTACTTCCCACTCTACTCTCTGATTTCATTGGTACCACTTATAACCTTGTATTGCCATTGCGTGCTGGTCTGTTTAGTGCTCCATGAATTTCTTATGGGTAAGGCCTATGGCATATGCGTTATTGCAGTCTCAATGCCTGGGGACAATACTGGTGCATAGTTGAGTCCCAGGAATATATTAAGCACCAAATAATATAATGCGGGATTCCTCTTTCAGGAGCTCAGAAGAAAGAGAAAACTGGAAGGGTTAAAGTTTACTGGTGAAGGTTTTTGAAGGAGAAAAGACATAGAGTGGGTATTGACTGGTTATGTACTTGACATTGAACTTTGGGCAAGAGCATGAATAAGCGTTGTACAAAGGAGGTCTACACATGGGACAAGGGATGCGTGCAAGTCGGGAATGAGGAAATGGGCTTGTTTTAGAGTGTCCCTGGAAGATGGGAAGTCAGCATAACCAGCGTGAGAAAGAGTCAGAAACTAGAAGAAAAACTTCATAGCTGATAAAATAGGAAGTGTAGACCCAAGTAGCTTTGTTAGTGGGTATGTGACACAATTTGTAATTAAAATTTTAGCCTGACCAAATATTCCTAAGTTAGGGGTTGATACACTATGGCCTGCATGCCAAATCCAGCTCACATTATGTTTCTGTATAGCCCTCAAGTGAAGACTTTTCAAAAATTTTTATTTTATTTTATTTTATTTTTTATTTTTAGAGATCTGAAGGAGAGGCAGAGGGAGAGGGAGAGAGAAAATCCCAGGCAGGCTCCACACCTGGGATCAATCCCAAAGGAGGGCTTGATCTCACAACGCTGAGATCATCAGGACCTGAGCCAAAATCAAGAGCCAGATGCATCACTCACTGAGCCATCCAGGCACCCCAAGGCTTTTATTGTAAACATTTTCAAAGAATCATTAAAAAATGGAAGTATAATATGCCACAGTGACCTTTTGTGGCCTTCAGAGACTAAAATATTTACAATCTGACCATTTTGGGAAAATGTTCTGGTCCCTGCATGAGAAAGTCATAGGAGACGATAAATAAAGATAATGAAATAAAGGATCTTCTTGAATGTGGAAGGAAGGAAAGACAGTGGTTGCAAATAGATATCTCCAATTGAGCAGCTAAACAGTGTATTTCTTATTCATATATAAAACTGTTTATTGTTTTTGTTGTTGTTGGTGGTGGTGGTATGTAGCTTTCTCTTGTGTGGTGATTTTGGAATTCAGGCTCTAATAGTCTTGTTTCCCTCACATTCTATAGGATTCCATCATTATTGTATCCAAACAGTGAAAAGAGAAATAGAGTGACAGACATACTTGCTTCGTAAAAACCTTGGTTTTGAAGTGACTCCCATCCCTTCCATTTACTTTCTGTTGACAGTAGCTCTTTATGTGGTCTCAGCTAAAATTAGAATCTTTTGGAAGTTACACTTCCTGGCCGAGTGGCCCCTTTCCAGTCGTAGATCTGTGGTATGGCCACTTGCTCTGTGTTAGCCATTTCTTCCAGAGTGAGAAGTGGTTGTGGTAATGAACTCAGCTGCCAAGTGTTTGTTTTACATAATAGTGAAACCAGAAGCCATATAGTGATGAATAGATAAAGCTTACATATATAGATATATATGATAGATATGTATACACATGTATATATTCACTTATATGCATATGTATCTTAGGTACAGACACACACACACACACACACACACACACACACACACGCATGCATGCACATATGAGGAGGCAATGAATCAAGGGTGGTTGGAGACTAAAGACTGATCTTTCCTACCTGCTACTTTCTGGATTTTTCAACTTTGTCCTGCGACTCCTGGCTCTTCTTTGTTCCAGTTATGATATTGAGCAGGGTGTTATTCTTTCTAATGTACTTTTATTTTCTTATCTGTCAAATGAGGATTATCTGACTCTTGGCTTTGTAGTGAGGGTTAGTGCTGTGAAGTCTTTAGGTCATCTGACATATACTAAATGCTCAATAAAAGATGTTCACTACTGCTGTTGTTATCAATTAGTGTTGGTACTCTCTTGAAATATTCTAAGAAATGTTTATGGAGCTTAATAACAGCTGACTATGGATAGATGGAAGAGAGACATGAAGCACAATGACCTCAAACTTTTGTCTTATATAATGGGATAATAGATCCAGGGAAGAAATGAAGAGCTGGTTTGCAGAGTAAATTTAAAATATGTGTCCATCAGCAAGGAAAAGCAGTGATAAAAATAGTTCCTGCACCTATATGCTCCTTAGGGACTTGGAATTTAATTGCACATCAAATATAAAGCATCATAGAAAAACATGGCAGGATGAGGAAGAGTTACTCCTCCCGTGGTATATTAGAATGACTAAGCATCATCTCTTTTGCTGAGACTATTGTACTGCATGTTTTATACACACACACATACACATGCTTATGCACACACACACGTTTTCCACAAACAACTTTCATGGTAAACAAATTGTTCTTTTCTGAGAGGTTGTTGAACAGTGATAGAATCCTTGTGTCTGTATTGTTTCTGACCCATGTCCTAAACCAGGATCCATGGTTATTACTGTGATTATCCTCTAGTCAAGTAACATGTCCTTGATGCTACTTGCAAATATCCTCTGCTTTCTTGATAGTCTTGTTTAACATGCCCAGTTTTAGAAGTATGCTGATCAAAGGACAGCAGGCATTTGGCTTTGATTTCATGTAAGTGAGGATGTTCCTTGACCAACTTAAGGCTGTCATCTTCCACATACAGTGTTATCTAGTTATCTTCCACATACAGTGTCTCTTCTGGTAATGTTCCTTAGATGGATGTTGTCTTAGTCAAAAAAACAAACAAAAAACTCAGAAGTGAATTTCAAAAACAGATAGGTACTGATTTTAGACAAAGGAACTCCCCGGGCCTATTTTTAAAGCCAAGGAAGAATCTCAGTCTCTTATTTGCTTGTTTGGAAATAAGATCTGATAGCCCTTGATCCCTTCCTGCTTACTTTCTGAGCAACTTTGCTTTATTTTGCAAACTTTTTCATTAAAGAGTTCAATTCATACTAGCATGATGCTTTGTTTTCACCAGTTCTGATTGCTGACGTGGGCCAAGGCTCTAGAGACCATCATTTTGCAAACTTGTTACTATGCTGTGGCTGCCTCTCCTGCAAGAAGTTTACTCTTGGATTGTTTTTCACTCTGCATCCCCCCATGTAAAACATATAGGCACAGCTGACTCCTCAGTTAACACATGCCATTGAATGGAGTGTTCTGCTAGATTGGAGGACAAGTACAGCCACTGGCTCGTCTCAGCTAGAGGTAAGGCAGGCATCCTACAAAGCTGTACCGGTATATGGGAATCTATTTCCCATCGTCCCCAAATAATGTTTCACAATATAAACAGTGGTTTAAATGCATTTGGTCTCATTTCCTACAGCACTAACAACTCATACTCGTACTAACCCACTTCCTCTGAAATAGTTGTGCCCTCTGGCCCCCAGCATACATATGCATGACTCTTCTTTCTTTACCAAGCATTCACTGACTGCATACTATATGCTAATCTTTTGATGTAGTGGTAGACAAAAATATCAGTGAAAGTTGTCTTGTTTTTTGTTTTATTTTTTTTTACTTGCTTTAGATTTGTAATACCTTTCAAGCCCACAGGGTTCTATAATATTAGCCATGGCAATAAAAGGAGAAATTGGTCCTTTGATATAATCATATCAACCTTGAGGTTGCATATGTTGCTATTCAACCCACAGTTTTTGCTTCCCCTCTGAGCCTTTGCCCCTAATGCCATACTTCACTCCTTTGCAATAACCATGTGTATGTCCATCTCTTCTAGCTCATGTTGAAAGTCATTCTGCATCTTATTCAACATTATGCTAATTCTCCTACACCTAGATAGTTAAAACTTTCATTTATAAACAATGACTGCTCAATAACTATTTGTTAATGAATTAAGAATTCATCTTGTAGAAATCCTATTCCTGGCTTTTTACACTAAAGAAATGAAGGCTTATGTTAACACAGAAATTTGCATGCATATTTTCATGACAGAATTTTTCATAATTATAAAAACTGAAATTCACAACCCAAATGTCTTCTAATGGGTAAATGTATAAATAAATTGTGGTACATCTTTATATTAGAA
The DNA here is from genome assembly GCA_028533885.1 of Nasua narica. Lineage (NCBI taxonomy): Eukaryota > Metazoa > Chordata > Mammalia > Carnivora > Procyonidae > Nasua > Nasua narica. Next base: position 42,849,994 of record CM052799.1, read on the forward strand.
TACTATTCAGCTATAAAAACAACAAAATATTGATAAAAGCAACAATTTGGATGAATCTCAGGGTGCCTGGGTGGCTCAGTCATTCAGCGTCAGCCTTCAGCTCAGGTCATGATCCCAGGGTCCTGGGATTGAGCCCTGTATTAGGCTCCCTGCTCAGTGAAAAGCCTGCTTCTCCCTCTCCTCCTGATTGTATTCCCTCTCTCTCTGTCTCTCTCTGTCAAATAAATAAAATCTTAAAAAAAAACCACACAATTTGGATGAATCTCAAGGCATTATGCTGAAACAAGTTAGTCTCAGAAGATTATAAACTTTATGATAACATATGACATTCTTGAAAGTACAAGACTATGGTGATGGAAAATAAATCACTTGTTGCCAGCAACTAGGGGAGAATTTTACTATAACGCACCAGCAAATTTTTTTGCTTTATTCAACTATTCTGATTGTGGTGATGATTACACAAATTTATGTATGTTCCAAAATTCTTACAACTGGACACAAATATGCCAATTTTACTGTATATTAATTAAAAATAAAATAAAAAATCATATTCTGTGAACTCATAAACCATTATTTCTTAAAGATTTTTATTTATTTCAGAGGGAGAGGGAGAGAGCCTGTGCATGAGTGGGGGAGGGGCAAAGGAAGACAGAGAAGAAGACTCCTTATTGAGCAGGGAGCCTGATGCAGGGCTCAATCCCAGGACTCACTGATCATGACCTGAGCAAAGGCAGGTGCCTAACCAACTGAACCACCCAGGTGCCCCCATACACCATCATTTATACTCCTTGCTAACATCCATCACATCTGAACTTGAGGTCAGTGTTGTTGAACTTGACTGGTCATCAGAAACATCCAGGCCTCTCAATAACGGTAAAAACCCCCAGAACTTTCTACTAAGAATACTGATTCAATAGATCTGGTCAAAGTCTGAGAATCTGTATAAGAGCTTAAGTGATTTGGGGACTGAGAAAGTTTGAGAAACTGTCTAGATCCGTGGTTCCAAACTTCATTAGAACACCAGAATCAACTGAGAAGGTGTAGTAGGGTCTGAAATGGAATCCACAAATTGGCATTATTAGCAAGGATCTCAGGAAAATCTAATTCAGGTGGTTTGTGGGACAGACTTTAAGAAATGCCAGTGTAGCTCAAAACTATGAAGTGAATGTCAAACTTAGATGGTTCTTTTGCGTCCACTCGGTAATTCTAAATGTCCTTGATTTGCCTTCCCTTCCATTCTCTAGCATAGGTATTTCATACCACACCAGCCCCCTCAAATTCTCTACCTCATTCTCCCAGTAGTTGAACTTTGCCTTTATCACCTAGAAAAACAGCATTTTTAGATGTGCTCTCCTTCAACTTCCTCTTCTTATACTTTAAAAATATAGTATTGCATCTAATTTCATTCTCTTTTTCAGTGCCTGAGGAAAAGGTGTGTCTTATCTTCAAAGGTTACATATCTCTGCTTCTGTGCTCTTGATCTGAATGCCTCTTGACCCTCTGTTCTCTCTCTTGCATTTCCAATTTTTCTTTCTGTACTGGTTCCTTCCACATAGCCTGTGAATGTGCTTGTCACCTCCATCTTATACAGAAATTCTCCTTTGACTTAGAATATCCTTTTATTGCTCACCCTTTCTGTTTTTCTTCACAGCTAGACTCCTCAAATAGACAATATCCCATTGCAGTTTCCCCTCAGTGCCTATCCTTCACTTTTCAATTCATAGTAATCAGGCTTTTATCTCCAACCTTGCACTAAGATGTCACAGGTGAAAATCTGCCAGTAACCTCCTAGACACCTAAGCCTCTGGACTAATCCAGTCTTCATCTGATTTGATTTTGTCAAGCCCTCTTTTCTTATTAAAAAGGTAGACCTTTTCTGTTCTCCTAATTTTCTGACCATTTCGTCTTAAGTTTCCTTTCCTGGTTCATAATTCTTTATGCTTCAATGTCTGCTTTATCCAGGGGGTTCTGTCACTGGCCCTCATTTCTTTTCACTGATTTTCCCCGCTCTGGGAGATCTCTTCCATGTCCATGACTTTTGTCATCACCTCTAGGCTCATGATTCCTGTAACTGTACCTCTGGTTAAGATCACAGGCCTGTAATTAATAGGCGCTCAGTATGTGTTTGTTGAGAGGATAAATCAGTGACTACAAGGTTAGACAACTGAACTAATATCTATGAAGTAGAGAAACACCACAGTTGAAGGACATAGGTCACTGATTTCTGATTACATGGGTTTGTTTGTATTTATTTTTTAAGAGTTTATTTATTTATTTATTTAACAGAGAGGAGAGAGATCACAAGTAGGCAGAGAGGCAGGCAGAGAGAGAGGGGGAAGCAGGCTCCCCGCTGAGCAGAGAGCCAGGTTTGGGGCTTGATCCCAGGAGGCTGAGATCATGACCTGAGCCAAAGGCAGAGGCTTAACCCACTGAGCCACTCAGGTGCCCCCATGGGTTTGTTTATAAGCAGAGACAGACTCTAAGTTGTTTATTTGCTTTCATTATTCCCTTTTTTATCACTTAGGGATGATTAGAATATGAAATTGTGTTTATCTTAGAAGTTCCATGATGGAACAGGAAACCTTGTTGACCACTGGACCACTTTGGGAAGGCCAAGGATTCAGTGGACCTCTTTCTTCTATTTCTTCCAGGGACCTGATTCTATTGTGCAAATTAATAACAAACAAACAAGGTTCAGAACTATACTAAGGTAATGAATGGTAATACATGGGCACCATTTCTTTGAAGCATCTGTGACAGCTATTTTGTGAAATACCCATTTTTATTCGTTCTCTTTATTTCTCTATCTCTCTCCCTCTCTTACTGTAATTCATTCTTTTTCTCTCTTGCTCTTATTCTTTCTTGCTTTCTCTTTTATTTAGTCACATACACTCACATAACTTAAGATGTTGGGGTACTTTATTAAATTAAAAGGTAATAAGTGGTATGTTTAAAATATGAGCTTCAGGAGTACTTGGGTCGCTCAGTCTGTTAAGCATCTGTCTTCGGCTCAGGTCATGATCCCAGGATTCTGGGATCAAGCCCTGCATCGGGCTCCTTGCTTCTCTCTCTCCCACTGCTGCTCCCCTGTATGTACTTTCTCTCTCCCTTCAAATAAATATATAAAATCTTTCAAAAATAAATAAAATATGAGCTCCAGCTACAACAAAAGCATAGAAATTTTGGCACATAAATATACAACTAGAGACCAGACTTCTGACACCTTTAAGAAACCTCATGGCATCAAGCATTAGTGAGATGACAGCTGTTGGTATAGATTCAAACTTAGTACCTTGAGCTGCTACTGGAATCTTGATTACTTCAAGTTTAAAAGTTGTAATTCACAGACTCTAGAAAGCACTGAATACAGTGCCTAATATGTACCTGGTAATAAATAAATGTCAGTTCTCCATTTCTTTTATTTATTTTTTTAAAAGATTTTACTTATTTATTTGACAGAGTGAGAGATAACAAATGGGTATTGAGGCAGGCAGAGAGAGGGAGGGAAGCAGACTCCCTGCTGAGCAGAGAGCCCAATGCAGGGCTTGATCCCAGGACCCTAAGATCATGACCTGAGCCAAAGGCAGAGGCTTTAACCCACTGAGCCTCCCAGGTGCCCCTGTTCTCCATTTCTTTTCACAAAGAGGTGTTGTCCTTGCTTGAGACATCCTCTAGTAAACCACATAGTTCATCTGATTAATGAAGAGAAAAATAAACTCTGTGTATAAAATATATTTCCTGTTCACTTAAGTCATTCTTCTCTTCTCTTTCAGTTTGTGGTTTCCAATTTACCTGCCTTTACAATCACCAAATGTTCCTAGACTCTGTACACAGAATCACTCCTCGTCTCTTGCTGACCCAAGGCGAGCTGTGTATTATCTCTGAATTCCTGCTTTCCTCATTGAAGTGGGGATGCATAGCATTACCACATAGGAGCACTTGGAGGACTAACTGAGATGGAGCTGAGAGTGTACTTATCACAGTTTGGCAAATAGGGAACATTCCAAAAATGTTGGGTGCTACTGTTGTGTTATTTTAGACATCATATTTCTACTTATGGTTTAAGTCATTTGAGTTCTAGAATGTTTTAAATCCTTGAGGGTTTTTTTTGAGGAGGGGGGTTCCGGAATGTTTTGAATCCTTTAGTTATGTCTCAGAGCTACATTAATCCTCAGGGAGGCCTTTTCTGACTATTCCCTCTAAGTGGACGCCAATGCCTTCCCATCCTAGCTACCTGCTTAACATGGAAGAGAGAGGCACAGACACAACTGGAGTCAAAGGTCTGGCTCTACCTAATTTCAGCCAAATTCATTAACCTCCCGATGACTAAGGGTCCTAATCTATTAAACAGATAATAATGGTACTTGTCTCATAGAGTTGTTGTGAGGGTAAAATTAGTTCATGTGAGTAAAATTCTTCATGCAGTTTTTCTCATGAAGTTTCTTCATGCACAAAATATACGTTAAGTGTTTGTTCTTTTTATGATTATAGTCATAGCACTTATTGGATTCTGAAATTATCTCGCTTAATTATCATTTTATAGTCTATTTCACCCCCTCCAGAATAAAGAAAGGATTCAATAAAAGAGGAAAGATCCATGCCTCATGTTTCCTTGTTTACTGCTATATCTCCAGAGGCTTGAATAGGGCTTGGCGTGCATCATGTTTTTGTTGAATGAATAGTGAATGCTATCAATCATCTAATTCCTAAGACCTGAAATTGTACATAGTAGGTTCTAAAAAATATATTTGATGATGAAAGTCCAAATATCATTCATGATTTTTTTTAAACCAAGTCATGCTTGTATTGCTTAGTGGGAAAATTGCGAGCTATACTATCTGAATTGTGTGAATTCTTCAAGAAGAATTCTGCTATCCTTCCATGCTTTAGTGAGCCAGTCAGGGTGCCTCGGTCTCACTTGATTTAGTTTGGTGACTTCCCTTGGATGGGAGCTCTGAAAATAAATTATAAGAAGACCTCCCTACCATGCACCCCAATTCAAATAAAGTTCTTTACAGATTTATTTCTAGAAAGGAAAATGTTGGTGTTTCTTTTAACTTGGTGTTGGGGCTGAATTTTTCTTGTCAAGCAATGCAAATGGTAGAGAAAGAATATTGGGATTTTGGAAACTATATGTAGTTGATATGCTGGCAGCACTGGAGTTAAATTGGTTTCAGAGCTGCTTTATTTTAGTGATTTCCCCAGCAAAACCTTTAAAACAGGGAGTGCAGAACTTTTGAGATTACACTTTATGAAATAATAGGGGATAAAGGAAAGATATAAAATGCATGGGAGAGTATATTAAAGAGATAAAGGGACTAAGGGGAGACTATGAATCTGGTAGCCTTTTCTAGTCTGTATATGGAGTTTCTATATGGAGATACTAGGATAAAAATGTATCTACAAAAACTAATGCATGATGACCAATATTTGCTAAAGCTACTTCTCTGAAATGGCTTCCCATTCTAATGTTTGGCAAATTAAAATATATATTGTATATTTTCCAACTTTTGTTGTATTAATCATGGTTCTCCAGAGAAACAGAAGCAAGTGGATATATGTGTGTGTGTATGTCTATATATATATAAAAATCTGGTAAGCCCTGAATTTGAAGGGTGAGGCAGCAGACTGGAAACTCAGGGAAGGGTTAGTGTTACAGTTCAAGTCCTAAGGCTGTCTTCTGACAGAATTCCCTCTTTCTTGGTGAGGTCATTCTTTTGCTCTGTTTAGGACTTCCATCGGATGAGGTCCACCCACATTTTGAAGGGCAATCTGCCTTACATAAAGTCTACCTACTTAAATGTTAATCTCATTCAAATAACCCTCAGGGAAACATACAGAGTAATGTTTGACCTCATATCTGGGAGCTGCGGCCCAGACACGTTGACACATAAAATTAGGCATCACATTGAGCATGATCTGGCTCCTGTCTAACAATCAAATTCATCTCGGACCACTTGTCTTCTTCAGACACACAGGTTTTCCGTCAGTTCCTCACAAACACAAATTCCTTCTTTCTACTTTAAGGCCTTCATAGGTACTGTTCATAGGTACTGTTCCTTCTGCTTAAAATGCCTTTTACTCCTTCACGGCCTGAAAAATCCTCTGCCATCATTCAACCTCAGCTTAAATATCCTTTTTGTTAGTGGGGATATTTTCTGACCTCAAGTCAGATTTCCTTATTAGCATCTCTGCATCAAGCCATAGTTTCTTTCATTATACTCATCACATTTATATGGCTTGACATAGTAGTAATTATAAATTTGTTTTCTGTATGTCCTAGTTTTATGTCTGTTTTCTCTTTCAATTTGGATACTCTGTGAGTTCAGGAACCTGACTCATTGTGTTAACTCCATGTCAGTACACATGGTAGCCTCCCAATGAATATAGAATAAATAAATAAATGGATGGAGCTTCAAGTGATTGAAAAAAATGTTTTCCATATTAAGCTTAGAAATCCAAAGAATCTTTTGAATCAGGAACAATTTGAAACACTTTTTTATACCTTTTGCTACCAAAAGCAAACATTTCTTTAGTTGAAGGAGGTCTTAAAGCTTGATAGACACTTACTTAAAAATGCATGTTCTTAGACACTATGTCCTATGTGATTCAGTAGGTTAGGAAGTGGAATTAGAAGTTTTTGACTGTAAAAAGTACCTGAGTGACTCTCATGCTTTTGGTTAATATACTAGCAGCTGGAAACTATCTATATTAGACCAAACTTAACCTAAGTCAGGGCTCTCAACCCTGATGATGGGAGCTCCTTGTGTGCTGATACTGTTTATGTCATATTTACACACACAGATTAGACCCAATTCTAGACTAAGTGGAAACACAAATCATGTTCTTTCTTTCTTTCTTTTTAAGATTTTATTTATTTGACAGAGAGGAGAGAGATCACAAGTAGCTGAGAGGCACGCAGAGAGAGAGGGGGAAGCAGGCTCCCTGCTGAGCAGAGAGCCCAATGCAGGGCTCGCTCCCCAGGACCCTGAGATAATGACCTGAGCTGAAGGCAGAGGCTTTAACCCACTGAGCCACCCAGGTGCCCCACAAATCATGTTCTTTCAAAGAAGTAAAGACATCTTCATCTCTACTATTACTTCATGCTCAAAAAAACTTAAAGGTCTTTCAGTGATAATTACTTTTTCCTAGAGTCTCAGCCTTCTCTGATGCCTTTAATTCCTTAGTAGATGGTCCCTCCAAAGCTATGTTTGTTAGAGACTCAACCAACACTCTTTCTCCTGACATATTTGTAGTATGGAAGTACAAATGATCCATGTAGTATGATTAAGTCTTTAAGATAATGCAGTTCTATTCAAATAGATCTCTGTTCACTTGTTTCTCTGAACCTCTTCTATTTTACCTGTTCCTGAGCATGTAATGTTTTGAAATATCAGTCAAGTTTTATATTTTGAGAATTTCTGTGTCTAACTGAGGTGATATCTCAAAGAAGAAATACTTTCTACCTCAAAGTTTTTTTTTTTTTTTCCCAGTCTAGCCAGATACGGTCTTGATTTTCTTAATGTTATTAGATCTCAACTGGCCAGTTACTGGAATGTATAGTCACTCCAGTGCTTTAAAAAATCATAATCGAAAGCCTAGCCAACTCAAATGAGTAAGGAAAACAAAAATGACAAAACCGTAAGAAAAGGTCCATTTCTCTATCTGGACCCTGGTAAAAGGCTGAGCGAAGACATGGTGGACATCAAAGATTAAGTGGGATCCACTTGGGTATTCTGGGTAGTAAGTAATGTAAGATTTGAAAAATAGATTGGCATGAGATTGTGAAGGCTAAGCATTTAGATTTTATTTTGAAAGTAGTAGAGATCTAGGGCCTGATGATGAGTTTTTATCAGAAGACCTATAGAATCGGCTTTTAAAAAATATTAATGCAGCTGTGGAATAAAGGGTGAAACAAAAGAAAAGAGATAGAGGATAAATATACCACTCAAGGGGAGGTAAGAGGAGTCAGGCTTTCTATACAACAACACAGATGAATCTTCTAGCCATGATAATGAGCAAAATATGCCAAACACAAAAGGGTGATATACTACAACTCAATTTATATGAAACTGAAAAGTAGGCAAAACATTCATAGTGATAGAATTCAGTGGTTACATTTGGAGGGATGTAGTAGTTGGGAGGCTCTGGAGGTGCTGATAACCTATATCCTGGTCCAGAATGTACAAACTCATCTAGCTCTACAATTTAGTTATGTATACTTTATAGTATGTAATAATTCAAGAAGTCTATTCTCCCAAATGGTGATGAGGTTAGAGTGAAGGCAATGGAATTGGAAAGCCAGAATAAATCCTTTCCACAATGCATCTTTTAGGAGAAAAAGTAAAAAGTCTAATGGAATGTATAGACATAGTATGAAAAGATACTCAGCATCACTCATCATCAGGGAAATGCAAATCAAAACCACAATGAGATATCACCTCATACCTGTCAGAATGGCTAAGTCAAAAACTCAAGAAACCAGTGTTGTTGAGGATGTGGAGAAAAAGGAATGCTCGTGCACTGTTGTTGGGAATGCAAACTGGTGCAGCCACTCTGGAAGAAGACAGTATGAAGGTTGCACAAAAAATTTGAAAAATAGAACTACTCTATGATCCAATAATCACACTATTGGGTATTTATCCAAAAAAATACAAGAACGCTAGTTCAAAGGGTTACGTGCACCTACGTTTACTACAACATTATTTACAATAGCCAAGTACGGAAGCAGCCCAAATTTCCATCAATAGATGAATAGATAAAGGTGTGGTAAATATAATGGATTATTATTCAGCCATCAAAAAGAATGAAATCTTGCCATTTGCAACAGCATGAATGGATCTAAAGAATATAATGCTAAGTGAAATAAGTCGTCAGAGAAGACAAATACCGTATGATTTCACTCATATGTGGAATTTAAGAAACAAAACAAATGAACAAAGAAGAAAAAAAAGAGAGAGACTTTTAACTATAGAGAACAAACCACTGGTTACCAAAGAGACCCTGGTGGGGGTGGGGATGAATGGGATAGGTGATAGGGATTAAGAGTACACTAATCTTGATGAGCACTGAGTGATATATGGAACAGTTGAATTACTACATCATACACTTGAAATTAATATAACATTGTACGTTAATTATACTGGAACTAAAATTTTTTTTACAAATGCTAAGGGACAATATTATATTGAATTCTCAATATTTTAGATGAACAGAGATGTGTTAAAAAATAACACACGTGATATAGCAAATTTCAGTTCTTAAAGTGGACTGTCCCTGCAAAACTCACTGTGGTAAATATTCTCCAAAGGTGACTGCTATCAACCCCTTCCATCCTATAGGTATGTAGGGTCCGTGTGCCTCCACTTGAATCTGGGCTGCCTTTGCAATTCACTTTAATCCATAAAACATGGAGGAAATGACACTGTGACAATTCCATGCCTAGCACTTAAGAACCCTGGAAACATCTGCTTTCTCTCTTGGGAAAATGTCCACCATGTTTTAAGGAACCTTGGGTTGGGCTGCCAAATGCTGACCTGTCATATGGACAGAGAAAGCTCTAAATGACCAGATGTTAGGTATTTATGGATCTTCCAGGTCAGCTGCTAATTGAAGGCAACCAGGGGAGGCATGGGATGATGCCACATGAAACAGAAGAACCATCCCTTAGCTAACCCTATCCTGAATTCTTGGCTTTTGAGAAAAACCACATGGTTTTTGTTTTTAGCCCCTAAGCTTCAGAGTAGTATGTTATAAAATAGTGGATAACTATAATAGTTGCCTTATAGGGTGGTGGCTCTCAATGGAGAATGGGGGGATTTTTTTTCCCAGAGGGGACACTTGTCAATGTTTGGAGATATTTTTAATTGTCATAAATGGAGAGGTTGCTACTGACATCTAGTGGGGAGAGGCCAAGGACATTGTTGGACACCCTACACTGCACAGAACAGCCCTTGCAACAAAGAATTATCTGGCCCATAATATTTATAATGCCAAAATTGAGAACCTGATATAGAGCAATGATTCATAATTTAGGTGGTACCCAGGAGTTTGTCTTCAAAGCCATATTTCCTAAACTTTGCTGATAACATTAATTACCTAGGATTCATGTTAATATGTATAAAATCTTGAAATCATTCCAGGCCCTCAAAGTCAGAATCTCTAGGGAAGGAGTTTAGAGAGTTATATTTTTACTTTCGTAGAAGTTTGTAAAACACTGACTTAGCCCAGGATTTCTCAGATTTTAATGTGCATAGAAATAATCAGGCCATTGTTTAAAATTTTTAAATCAGGTTTATGTGGACTAGGGTGAAGCCCCAAATAGCTAAAGCAATTTGGGAAAGAACAAAGCTGATGGCATTGCAATCCCAAATTTCTGATTTCTAACAAGCTCCCAGGTGATGCCTAAGCTTTGCTTTTTGGACCACACTTTGAATAGCAAGACTCTAAAGCAGTAGGTCTCAAACTTTTACATGTATCAAAATCACCTAGAAGGCACATGCCCAGGTTTGATTCTGCAGGTCTAGGGTGTGGCCTGACATTTTGTATATCCCACAAGTTCCTAGGTGATGCTAATGCTAGTAGTCTGAATCATACTTGAGAACCAATGCCCAAGATTATTATTTTGCACATCTAAGTGTACATAAAAATTTACCTCAAGCGACTACAAAAATGGAAGGTTCTCAGAACCTCTCCTCACTCACCACTACATTTCTTCCTTCATTCTGGGCTGGGAACCAAATAATTTGCATTTTAATAAGTTGCCTCACCCAAGGTGATTCTAATATTAGTGGTATAGGACCATGGTTTATGAAACAATGTCCTAGGGGAACATATTAGAATATCTAGTGTTTATGGGAGGGGCCTGGGCAAATCACGGAGAAACACATTTAATTTTATAATTGGTTTGATTTGCTTCTGATTCTCATTTTTAATTTATTTTGAAATATCAAATAGCATTGAAAGAGTAGAGAAAATTTTTCTGCTTATCAAGGCAGCCATGAGTTATATACTAGAACCGGAAGTACGGTTTTAGAAAGGGTGTTTTCTTCCTGGATAATGTCTCAGTTTTTTGTGAGTTCCTGTACTTACCTTCTCTGTAGCAGCTACAAGTTGTATGCCGCTGCCAACTTAGAAAGAAAACATTAATAGTAATGGCCACAGTTTAACTTTCTTGGATTTTTGCCATTTACTAGACATTATATAAATACTTTGCAAAAGCTGTCTAGTGTAATACACTAGATAATCTCTTCATAAGCAGGTACTATTACCCCCAGTGCATAGATGGGGAAATTGAGGCATACCAAAATTAAGATGCTTGCCCAAGATCACATAGCTAATTAATATGAAAGCCAGAGTTTTTTCATTGTCTCATAGGATAACTGGTAGATGAATAAGAGGCAGGATATAAGCATCTGTATTTAAATGCAATTTTTTAAAAAGAACAAATCTTATGTAAAGCAGTGGTTAAAATGGAATGACCTCTCTATACTGGGTAAAATAGTTTTGGGACAAGATTTAATGTCTCAACAAGATGTGGCAATAGCTGAAGTTTGTACAATATTCTACTGTTAATTTAATTACCAGGTTTTTTTTTTTTTAAACCCTCTTGGAACTTTAATGTATTCTTCTTAACTTTCTACTAGGATCTGACACTTTTGGAGCTCTATGTTCCCTAGTAGTGTCTTTTAGCCTGTTGGCATGGTTAATTGAGAAAGTCTATAGTCATCTTGTCTCAAATCAAATGTAATTTTCAGGATTGTCTTGTTCTCTGTTCTATGATATATGTGGAGAGTAAGTATTTTCTCCATCATGTCATCTTCTTTCATTAAATACCTGCATTCAGATAAAGTTTCAAGTAGCCTTTTGCTCTTGCCATTACTCAATTTTCTACTCCTAAGTCAAATATACATTTTTCCCCCACTTACTTTGTCATAGACTCCTTTATGTAAGAACAAAGTGATGAGTGATAGGGATTAAAAACAAGAACATCCTTGAACTTCATCTTCCTTCCAGCTAGTTCCCCAAACTCCCTGCCCCCACACCCTTTGTGTTTCCAAATCCTTTCTTCGGGATTGAAGAACTTAACCCCAAAGCCTGGTACAAATCCTAGGGTCTCTTGCCTTAGCTCTCCCCTTTCCTCTTCAACCCCCCCACCCCTACCCTGTTTCCTGGGAAGGGCCAGCACCTGGGTTTGAATGCATGCGAGAGGCCAGAGTGGTGCCAGACACAGAGGGAAAGGCTTCACCCTCCAGGAAAGGGACTGAGGGTACAGCCTAGTGAAGTGAGGGCTTTCATAGCCCGGACTACCAAAATGGGGCCTGGTGCCAGGAGATAGTATACTGGTGCCCCTGAGAAAGGGGACCCAGCAGCTCCAAAATCTTTCCTTGTGAATACTCACAACTTGATCCTTTGCCCTTCTGGGGATGATCTCAGAATCACCTTTGAACCACATCCTTCTGACGCCGTGAGCTGTGGGGCCATGTCACTGATCCGATGTAGGGTGGGTTTCAGGCACGGCAGGCACATGTTCTCTGGGTTGCCTCTCACTGGGTTCTGCAGACTTGTTCACTTTCTCTTTTGGGCCTTCAGGAGGGTCTCTGTTTTGCCTATCTCTTGTAGATTTTCATCTTTGTCAGCTTCTTCCACCTACTTCTGCAGCAGGGGCCCCAGCTTTCACATGTTCTTGAAACTGAGTTGCAGAGCCTCAAAACTGTAGATGGTCCTTTGGCTGAACACCTTCCAAAAGAGAACCCTCACCATGAGCCCTACATTGGTCTGAGTATATTCCAGGGTGATCCTCTTCTGCATCAGGAACTTGGCAAATTGTTCTAGGTCTTTCTGCAGAACTTTGATGTTCTGGGATTCCCCAAGGATTTGCTCCAGCTTCTCCTTGATAGCTTTACAGCCTCTAGTGGGACAGCACAGGGTCAGGGGAGGACCCCTTGCAGTTGCTCTTCTGCTCCCAGGTCTTAAGGCCACCATGGGGCATCAGCCCCATTCTAACCTGAGGTCCACAGTATGAAATCCCTCCCACAGAACTCATATGGGGGGCACGGGTGAATCAGCCTAATTCCTGACCTGCCAGGAGGGCCTTGGAAACCAGCAAGGCTTCCGCCTTCCTGGCCCATAACCTTCACACCCAGTGGGGGTGAGAAGGCCAAATCTGAAGCCAGGTCTCCCACCATAGGGAACCAACTCCCCAAGCTGGGGGCCTGAAAAAGTATACAAAGTATTTTGAAAACAACAGCAAGCACACAATGTTTCTTTTGCTACTTTAAAAAATACCACTCCTGGAGTTCCTGGGTGGCTCAGTGGGTTAAAGCCTCTGCCTTTGGCTAGGGTCATGATCTCAGGGTCCTGCGATCGAGCCCCTCATTGGGGTCTCTGTTCAGTGGGGAGCCTGCTTCCCCCTCTCTCTTTGCTTGCCTCTGCCTACTTGTGATCTCTCTCTCTGTCAAATAAATAAAATCTTTTTAATAAATAAAAAATATCACTCCTGATTCTTATCTTTATCAAAGATATACTTGCCTATCTAAATACATCCCAGACCTTCTGAGTCTAAAATCTCTAGTTTAAGAGACTGCCTTTTTTTTTTTTTTAACATTTCTGACAATGTGAGCTTCTGCATTTACCTCCATTTTCATAATCTGGACATTGAGCTACAGTAGTTTAGAAGGCCACTAGTATTTTAGAAACTAATTCTTATCCTGAGGTGTGTTTGTTGTGGGGCATTTTTTTTTTGAGTCCAGACTATTTTTTAAATTATGAAACTTCTGAGTACATTAGGCATCATACAGTATACAAACATATTTTGTACTGAGATGCACAGAAAATAGATACTCATGTGTGTTCATATCCATGCCCCACCTACCCTTCCCATCCCCGGTAAAATTAGATATTTGAAATTAGATTAATTCCAGGTAAAGCAGGAAAGACTTGCTGGGAAAAGTCAGATTAAACTGTTAAAAGAACAGAAATAGGCAGTTGTAAGAGGACAGGCCTTTTAATGTGTGGAGAAAGCTGGGATATAATACCTGAAGAGTATTGTGATTATGATCAAAGAATATGTCAAAATGTTTTGGGTTATAGGGAACCACTATGCTGCAGAGTTCTACCCACATGGATTAGTTTGTCTGTTTTTGACTTAATATAAATGGAATTACAGGAAGTGGACTCCATTGTATTTGGCCTTTTTAACTCCAGGCTGTGTCTGTGAGAATTATACCTGTTGTTTCATGTCCCAATACTTCGTTCTATTTCCTTGCCATATAATATTCCGTTTGAATTTTATAGTTTGCCTGTTCTACAGTTCGTGAACATTTGGGTTGTTTTTCACTATTAGTGTATTAGGAAGAGTCCTGTAAAAAATATTCTTGGACATGTCAAAAATAAAGTATTTGGGGTTATATATAATAGGAAGGAAGAGAATTCAAACACACAAAATACAGAAAATGTATTGTTGACTTAAAGGAGAAAGGTCAGGTGTGGGACAGAAGTCAGACCTCATTTTCCCTGTTTCCCTGAATCAGCCACCACTCCCTGCTCTGGCAACTTCACCCTCAGACGGGAGGGCATGGCTGGGGCATGTTGAAGCCTCATGTAGTATTTGAAGTTCAGAGAAAAAGTGATGATCTCTTCCAGTGGTTCTCATAGAAGCAAAGACATCTCTTTTTCAGTACCCTGAGCAATAGCTAATTATGTTTTACTGGACAATAATGGGTTGCCTGCCAATTATTTCACCAATCCGTTTAGCCAAGAATGTTTCATGAAAGTGAGTGTCTTAGTCCTTCATTATTGAGTTCATCAGTGACAAAGAGTACCTTGAACCTAATCAGGTCTGGAGGTTATAGATCAGCTCTCCCTGAAGCACATGGGCTACCTCATAATATAGGGTGGACACACACATGGAAACACTGAGAAATGGGTGCTGGGTGGGCAAAGAACCACCACAGAGATAGGAAGAAGGTCTTGTCCTAGTGCTAGAAGTGTTCTTGACTGCACCAAATGTCACATCCTCACTTCTCCATTGTGAATGCTGGACAGTCAGTTGCATTTTTTTTTTTTTTTAAGATTTTATTTATTTATTTGACAGAGAGAGAGAGTTCACAAGTAGGCAGAGAGGCAGGCAGAGACAGGGGGTGGGGGGTGGGGAAGCAGGCTCCCCACTGAGCAGAGAGCCCGATGTGGGGCTCTATTCCAGGACCCTGAGATCATGACCCGAACTGAAGGCAGAGACTTTAACCCACTGCGCCACCCAGGCGCCCCCAGTCTGTTGCTTTTTAACAGAAGTGGAAAAATACTGGACCCATCACTACATTAATTGTAGAGCAGTGTTTTTTCCCTCCGTTTGGAAATGAATATATTAATAATTGCTCATATTAAAAATAGCTTTGTAAGAGGAAAAAGATGTGCAATTTATGTTCTAGGTCAATGTTTGGGGATTTCTGAACTGTTTTTCATTTGTAAATAAGTAATTCAGTGAAAACTAAAAAGGTTTGGCTCCAAATAAGTAAATAATTAATAATCATTTTGCTTTCTGGGTGACTTATTTAAGTATTATCTCTAAAAATAAGTATGGAAAAAGGATAGCAGTATGGAAGAGTGACTGTGCTTTTTACATTCAAATTGAATCATATTCTTATAAGGACTTAGGTTTTAGACTCCCATATATGTCTTTTACCCCTATTTATCTTTTTACACTGTAAGACAGCTTTTCCCAAACATAGTGTTATGCCTTTATAAGTTAATATCAATGTTTTTCTGAATTGGATGAATTGGTTTGGGTTTTCAGAGACATGTTTTTAAATAATAATAATTTCAAAGAAGCTGAAGATCTGAGGACTCTTGCATTACGGATACACATTAGATTTAGTGTCAGCATTTTCTTATAACTTTGAGTAAATCATTTGGAAAGAACTTTAACTAGGACTATGAAGTTGTTCACTTCAATGCCATAGCTCGGTCAGCCAAGTAACACATACCCATGGTGGCACCAGGAGATGGAAGTTCTGCCTTTCAGGGCTGTCCTTGATCACACGCATGTAATTCACCCAGAATCACACACAAAGCAGGATTGTCAAGCCATGCTATTTTTAAATAGTCTTACATCATGTTTCCTTTCAAAATTGCTTTCCAATATCAAGATTCATTGACTTTAATATTCCGTGAGATAGTAAATCTTTATTTGAAGATGGGTTCGATATTTGGAAATACAGTAGAGTCATTCAGAACAGTGGCAGGTTAATTATGTGAGGATGGTGACCCATCATGTGGAGGTAGGGAAGGTAAAAAGCAAGATATGGGTATGGACTGATAATAGTAATTTTCACATGCTGCTGATAAACTGGCCAAGAAGATGATTCTTAAAAAAAAAAATAAATGTATGTTGATAATCTGCTCATTTGTACCAAATTGATGAAGGAGTCATTTGAAGAGCCTTAACTTTGACGTTTACTCAAACACCCTGGCTAAGTAAAATAGGAATGAATAGAATTGTGTTGTGTGTCTTTTAATCATTCTTGAATTTCCCTAAGGTGCCTCGGTGTATTGGACATGATTGTCTTTGTTCATGACATTGTATTAGTGCTGTGGTTCTAACGCAGACATACACCAAAATCTTATAATAAAGAGAAGAGATTCTTAAATAGTGAGTAGGGAATGAAGTACGTTTTGCTCTATGTGTCTCAGTCCTTTTGCTTTTATTTTCTTTCTCTCTTTTTCACTGCCTCCTCCTGGCCACTTCTTTGCTCATTAGATCTCTCATTAGAAGGCAGATAGGGAAATCAAAAGGTAATGAAACTTAAATCTGCTAATTTTGCAACTTGTTAGCAGCTCCTTTGAAATGTTCAATGGGAGAAGAAGCTATCATTATTAGCTAAAAGGAAGCTTAGGGATAATCTATGGTTATTTATTTATCTGTTACTAATTCATTAATAATTGATCATTAAATTAAACCAGCCAATTTATTGCACAACTAAATTATGGCAAATGTGCTTTTTCTTTGCCCACAGTTAAAAATTTTTATGAGAAAAGAAATCAAGTATTATATATTTAATAAAACTCAAATTTAATAAAGCAAGGTCCATGATCTCACAAAGCCAACCTCCTTTATTCTCTGAGATGTGTAACAGCGCTAATAATGGCTACATCGAATCATCTTGGACAAAGCAAAAATAACCCTGTTGTTTCTGAGGTGCAAGACAGGAGAGTCTATCTATATATCTGCTAAACCTTGGCAAGAAAAGCTAAAGGAGAGATAGCATCTGAGAAAATTCAGAGGTGTTGATAGCTTGCAGGGCCCAGCTTGTGATAGTGTGACTCTGATTGGTTTAAAGAACAGGTGATGTAAAAGAAATTTGAAGCCATTTCAGCCTTCTTTTATCATTAGAAGTGCTGTCCTCCATGCTCGCTTCCAAACAGCTGGTTTTGTAATGGAACCTGGAATGCAGGTGCTGGGGGATGCTGGGGTGGAAGGAGCACTTGAGAAGGTTTGGGGTTAAAAATATGGACATGAGATATACGTGAAATATGTCTGGGTTTTGGTTAAAAACAATTTGCACATGGACTGTTTGGATGGAGAGAAGGTAACAGCATTGAAGAAAGCTAGCATGAGAAATTAAATGTATCCTGAAAGAGAGATAGGGGAAAATACAAATGAACAGAAGGTTTGCTGGGGAGCATGCAGAGCATGAAGGCACACACTTGGCCTTGTTCAGATGAGCTGCTGTGACCTCCGATTCCAAACAGCTGTGTCTGCACCAGAGACACTGGAAGAGCATTTCTCAAGCTTCGTTGGACTTTGGGATTACCTTGGGAATTTGAAAGTTTGCTGATGCCCCCGTCCCACTCCAAGAGATTCTGATTGAATTGGTCTAGGACAGGGCTTATATATTTTGACTCTACTGTACTGTCCTCTTAGCCGACCATGGCTCTGGAATATGAAGATGTCATTTAATGCCATCTTCTCTCATGGGGTTTCCTTCCTATCTGCAGGCTCACTTTCTGCATCCTGCCCATCACCCTCTCTCCTCTGCATACATAGTCTCAGCCACAGTAGAAATCTAGGTAAACTGATAAAATATCCTAACACTTCAGCTGTAGAAGCAAATTCTTTATAGCAGTATCTCCTTAAATGGAGGTTTCCATGTCAAACTGAGGATCTCCTTTCCTTGTCTTAAAATCTGTAATAGGAAACAGTAGAATTACAGTAGATATTTAACATTTTTAAGACACTCCTAGCATACATTTCAGAACATGTTGCTATCTTTTACAAATCATCCTGGCTCTGCTATATCTGTTCAAAAACATGATGAAAATGGCACATTTTATCTTTCAGATGCCTCTGCAATTATTACCATGAAAATGGGATTTATTTATTCAAACCCATTTCTTTTTTAAAGAAATGTCTGGAGCACAAGGGAGAAATGTTATTAAATAGGTCATTTAGAGATCCTGGGCCTTCTATATTTAGTACAGCTGCCTTAAACCCAACTATGGCAAGAGAAATCGAGAAGGCATTTTGGAAAGGCATGAGTACTTTTGACAAAAGCATATTCAGCCACAGTTACTCCTCATAATCAGAGAAGATAAACATTTCACCCCCTCCCCATTTAATCTCTCGCTCTAAAGATTCATTCATTCTTTCTTTCATTTTTTTTTTCTTTTTCAAATGGCAATGATACTGGAAGAGAGAGCAAAGCAGACACGGCCCTAGCCCTCACTAGGTTTGATGACTTCCTTAGGCGATGATGTGACACAAACAGTGTGCATTCAGTGGGGCTGCAGGATGTCCAGAGCTGCAGTCCTCATGTTGGCAGTGCTGGCTTGTACATGCTAGTGTATGACTTTGGGCAAGTAACTGAGCTGCTTTCAGCTTCCGTTTTCTCATCTGTGGGATACAGATTTATTTGCTAAACCTACCTTCACAGCTTCTGTGCATTGGGCCTGGTGCCAGGTGATGGAGGTACAGAAGGGCAGAGACAGGAGGGAGCCTAGTTAACGGGGTGTGTTTTTACATAGCACCTAGTACAATAAACAGTAGCGGTCATTGTTTTATGATCACAGGACTATACTGGGTTCTGCCAGGGATTCAGAATGAGGATGATTACGAACATATCTGATTTATAAAATACATTTGTATTTTGCTTAGCCAAATTTGTGGCCTCACTTCCTAGAGTTCTGTGATTTGTCTTTGTTAGCAGCACCCAGGAATCTGGGTGTAAAAGCAGAGATAAATATTTAAC
Organism: Nasua narica; assembly: GCA_028533885.1. Lineage (NCBI taxonomy): Eukaryota > Metazoa > Chordata > Mammalia > Carnivora > Procyonidae > Nasua > Nasua narica. Next base: position 42,869,238 of record CM052799.1, read on the forward strand.
ATGATTCTGGACAGAATTTTTCCAGGAGGATGTGATAGATAAGAGATGAAGTGATTCACGGTTCAGCCGGAGCATGGTTGGATGTACCTTCCACGAGGTCAGGGATCTTGTCTTTGCTATTTACTGCTATATTGCGTGTGGAAGTCACGCAAGCGCTAGAGGGTAAGATTAAAGAAAAGTGTGACCCTGAAGCAAGGTGTTGAGAATGGTACGGTGGGGCAGGAGATGAGGTGGTAAGAGTAGAGGAAGGTGTAGCTGGCAGACAATGGGCCTAGAAAGATAATTTTTCTGGTTTGGTTTGGTTTTATAGAAGCATAGGGGAGCAATGATTTGAATTTGGTAGGGCAGATCTATAACTTACCTCTCAGGAGCAAAGGGCAAAGGAGTGGAGATGGGAAGTGAAAAGACCCAGACAGTAAAACTTTTAAGCAAGATGGACTCAACAACTCATACTAACTCATTACCATCCTTGCAGAGAGGATACTTTAAGCATGATAATTAAGTGTTTCTTTTTGGTCTACTTCGGAGGCTAATCTTCATCAGCTGTTCACAGTCTGATCACATAAAATACCTCTTTGCATTCAACTATTGCCACATTCTTCAAGGTAATTGGAAGTGGCTTGGGTGCTGAGTCAAGGAATCCTAGCTAAGGAACTTCACACAGAGCTTTTGCTACACCGAGCTGGCAAAAGTATTATCAGCTTAAACAAATGGAGGATTTATTCAGTTCTCATCTATTAGCTGCAGTGGCTTTACAGCCATTAGAAATGCACGGAAGAAGCGCTCCCACCACTTCCTTATAAAACCTTTGCATGCCATTCAGCATATGAATGAGGCCTGGGTATCTTTGGAGGATTTGTTACCCTGAAAGTAGAGCCTTTTTTTTTTAACTGATAAGCTCTAGGGAGTGCAGGGATGTGGAAGCATAGGACCAGGTGTTACGGAAGGAATGTGTTTTTAAGAATCAAGGCAAGAACAGAAATGCTGGAAGCACCACAGATGGGATTTTAATGGAAGTTTTCTTCTAATTTAAGATCTTGCTGTCTGCAAGAAGAAGGTAATATTCAAGAAAGGTTGTGTAAAGGAAATAAAATGAATATCTCAGCATCAAAGTGGAAACTGAGGACAGTGTTCACCATGAAAGCCCTCTATGACCACTCTGCCCTCTGCTCACACGCTTTCGGTATACTGTGTGAAAACACAAAATGACACAGCCGTAGGTATGATTATGTACATATTGTGTATTGGGTTTTTGAGGAATTACAGTGTCCTGTTTGTGCCTTATAAAATTTGAAATGATGTTACTTCCCGAGTAAGGGTTGGTGTGAAGAATAACTGTGTAAGTAATAAATAACAAGGAGCTACACAATATTAAAAATGGAAACCACTTGGTTATTAAATAGAGAAGTTTCTACTCCCTGGTGGTACTAAATCATGTGAAGTGATATCCACCAGTTTTATTCCCAAGTGAAAAGGCAACTCCACAAATTATATAAAAAAAAAGATAAGCCACAAGGTATTTATTATTGTGTTTATTACTGAAGTTGTCAGGCTTTTAAACATGATGGTATTTATCATGATTTAGAAAAAAAAAAGTAGACTTTTCTACTTCACCTGAGATTAAGGCATTGTACCTTTGTTTAAAATGTATGTATATAAAAAAAGTATGTATAACTTGACCACAATCTCTAAAAGGCAAATGCACAAAAAATGGATTCTGCATAAATTCCAATGTAGTTTTGCAAATTATGGTATGCATCCAGAGTACTTGAGGTCCTTGTTACATTTGTAGAAGCTCCTTTTTGGACTTCTAAATCAGATGCCTTACAGATAAGGCCCAGTCCCTCTGGGAATCTGTTTCAGGTAGGAAGAGAACCAGACATTGAGAGAAACTGGATTTGGGTCATGGTCATCTCAGGTTCCTGAGTGAGAGCTCAGAGAAACCCTAACTGGCAAAGCCTTGCTCTAGTTCTTGCTGGGTAGAATAAGGTAAACCCATCATCAATTCAGTTTCAACAGATAGAATCTATTTGGGGGACTGAATTTTATAAAAACCTATAGAAGGAGCCAATAAATTCCCAGTATTCCTTATGTACTTCCAGAAAAAAAAATGGCACCCCAAAGGAGAAAAGCCTTTATTGTGCATGTCAACTAGGAATATCGATAGAAGGCAAGTATAAGCAGAAATTCATTTGTATTTCGGACTTCACATTGAATTATAGCACAAATTATTAATGAGGAACATAAGGGAACCAGCTCTCTTCCCTAAACTCTCTGCTGCATTTGATATCACCAATGGTGGCTGCTTTTCATAAAACTTTCCCACTCTTCACTTCCCTGACTTGGAATTTTTCAGTCCCGCTGCTGGCTATGGGACCACTTTTTGGCTGGCCTCTGTTTTTTGGCTGGCACTTCTTTCCCAATTAACAAATGTTACTCCCTCAGGCACAACACTTTCCTTAAATAGGATCAACTGTTAACAGGCCTGCACATCCCCTCCTAAACTACTTTCCAAGTCTTGACCTCACCAAACTCGAAATTCTATACAATTTCCAGTTAAATACCTTGTTCATATGTCAAACCGTGGAATTAATTCACCTCTTTTAAATGTAGCATAGTTTCTCCAACTCCTCTTCAGCTTCTGTCATTTCCTTGGGCCTTCTTTGTTTTTGTTTCTGTGATTTTTTTTCCCACACTGAGATTTAGATCTTCTCCCACTTTTTCATTTCCACTAAATGGTAGAAAACCTGAAATATCTAATTGTTTTCCCTGGTTTCCCTCTCCCTCTTTCGCTCTCTCTCTCCTTCTTTCTCTCTTCCTATGCCTTCACTATTTACCCATCCATTCATCCATCCACCCACCTATCAAATATTTATTATCAGCTATGTGTCGAGCATTATGCTAATTTCCAGAGCTACAATAAGAGAAAGAGTCAGTCTAACATGTATGGAATATTAATGATTAAAGATTAGTGAAATAATCACACAAATAGGTAATTGCAAACTTTGATCAACATTGGGAAGGATGGGGAGCCTGGGTGGCTCTTTGGGTTAAAGCCTCTGCCTTCGGCTCAGGTCATGATCTCAGGGTCCTGGGATCAAGCCCCTGCATCTCATGATCTCAGGGTCCTGGGATCAAACCCCTGCATCAGGCTCTCTGCTCAGCAGGGAGCCTGCTTCCCCCTGTCCCTCTGCCTGCCTCTCTGCCTACTTGTGATCTCTCTCTGTCAAATAAATAAATAAAATCTTTAAAAAAAAAGAACTTTTAACATTGGGAAGGAAATGTTCAGAATACTATAAACTTGTCTGGAGAACCAATCTCATGAGTGTGCAGGAAGAGATGGAGGAAAATATTTCTGAGCAAGATAATTTCCTGCTGAAAGAACAGAGGGGACATATGTGGCTAAAGCTGAGTGGGAGCAAGAAAAGAACATTCTCAAGTTTTGTTTATGTTTTTGTTCATGCATTGCTTCATCTGCCAGCTAATAATATTTGAGTGAATGTTTCATGCCTGATTATGTACTAAAAACAAGAGATTCAGTGGTAAGCAATACCTTCAACAGTTCAACAAATTTTTATCATTTATCTTGTAGATGCCAGCCACTGACAAAATACTGTATGTTGAGTTTCCATTCCTCAAGCACACGAGTGTCACTGCAAAGACACACATCTTTTCTCTGATGAAGATCTTCCAGTGTCTTCATTGTATAACCAATCCAAACTTTCTAAAAGAGACTTTTTAGGCTACACCAATCATACCATGTTTGATTATCTATTTTTCTTTAAGTAAAATCAATCAGTTTATGATCCTTTATGACACATATTAAGTCAGTCTTTGTATTTTGGTACATACCTGTCTCTTGGCATATTTCTTTCCCCTGGAAACTTCTCCCTCCAGAACACAGTGTACCTGAGTCAAAGAGCAAAAGCTATGTTGACAGATTCAGCTGAAATCCTAGCTAGGGCAGTGACTGCTCATGGAACAGTGTGCTAGGGGCTTAACTTCTCTGACTTCTGACTCCATTTTTATCACCAGCAAAAAAGGAGAAGATAATAAACTTGCCAAGTTATTGTTCATGTTAAGTAGGAGTAAGTACAATGTCTGACATACAACATATGTCTGGTAAATGATGGTTGGGAGGGGGCATATTCAGGTTGAGGAGGCTGCTAGAAGAATTATAGTAACAATGACTAGTATTATATTACAAAACTTGGCACAAAAATCTTAACTATTTGGAAGCCTCAGATTTCACCATTCCGATTCTACTCCATTTTTGCAGGTTTAATTCCTCATGTTGCCATTGAGCTCCAAGTAAGATACTTACTAGCTAGTTCTATTAATCCCTTCTCAAGGCAACAAAGATGACTTTAGATACCAGCTCAACAAGTCAGGAACAAAATTCTTAGACTATTCTTTCCTAGAGGAGAAAAATAAGGTATCGTTGTGTCATCTTGATATGAAAATTGGTTTTAAACTGTATTATCCAGATACTGCTCTAAAAGATTGATAATAACTGTGCTTTTCTTTTTTCCCAACATCTATAAAATTTACCACTTATTTATCTCATAGTAACATTATTAGGTATTGGAAGCATACAACATGACAGGAAGGCCTTTGGAGATCATAGGGCTGTATCTTCATATTGCAGATAGAATAAAAATGAAGCTCATGGATGTTAAGCGAGTTGATCATAGTTACACAAGTGCCATACATACTGAAATAAAAGGTTCCTAAAGTTGAGATACAGGTTCATGAGAGATGTGTGTATAGGTTTACTAGGGAGAACCCTTGCAAATACCTGTAAGGGAATAGAGGGATCAGGAAGGCAAAAGAAGGCATTGAATTTCCATATAGTCACAACAAGTACCTCAAATGATCCCATTGTGGACTCTGGGCTGGGATGTTGTCCTGCCTAGAGGTACATGAATAAGTGTTTGAGTGTGGCTATCCATGGGGAGGCTCCATGACCTAGGGAAAGGGCAGTTTTAGGAAAGCCATCACCTTCCAACACTCCCAGCACCTGCCAGAATGAGGGCCTTGGTCCCATGGGGTATCTAGGCAGCTCACTGTAGTATTCGCCACATAGTATGAGGATAATTTCATAAAAATATCTCCCAGTAAAGGTGGACAAAGAGCCTTACCTTTGATATCTTTTTTTAAAGGTTGTATTTACTTATTTGAAATAGAGAGAGCACAAGCGGGGGAAGCAGCAGGCAGAGTGAGGGGGAGAAGTAGGCTCCCTGTGGAGCAAGGAGCCCAATGTAGGGCTGGGAACCCCCAATATGGGGCTCAATCCCAGGACCTTGGATTCATGACCTGAGCCCAAGGGACATGCTTAACTGACCCAGTCACCCAGGTGCCCCTCAGATTTGATTCCTTAGGAAGTTTCTCATTACTGGGTGGTGTCTCAATTCCATATTTTAAATAAAAAGTACTATTTGAAGATGTTACATTCTCCTGAAAAACGTCATTCAAAGTTAGTTTTGGATGTCCATAGAATCTATCCTAGCTAATCAACAGAAGAGGAGGAAAGGAAACTGTACCCAGTGATGATTCTTGGGGATGAAACCTTACAATTAAAAGCATCAGATACTGTTTAAATCAAGATTCTGAGGGTCATTTCTGGTGCAGTACAATAAATGTAGAGTTCACAGCCTACAAGAAAGTAAGAAAATCATGTTTTGTAACTGTCTGATAATTGGATTAAAAACATTGTTTTTCAAATCCTAATTCAGCAGATAATTACTGTACTGCTGGCTGTCCCAGGTGACATAGCAGACCCTAGAGAAGATTGAGCAGCAAACAGAATAAAGCCCTGGCTCTTATGACCTTATCTCTTTCAGGTTATTCTGTTGTGTTGTCTTAGGTCTTTCCCCATGTTGTGGATTTCTGGAGGAAACAGTAATGTGACATTTTTCTTTATATCACTAGTGCCTTCTTGCCTGGCATATAAATGTTTGTAGAATGAAACAAGTAACAGACTGTTCTACACACATAGACAAATACTCGAACTTCAAACTTCATGCCTCTAAATATTTAATTACCCCCCAAATATTTCATCTTTAGCCAGGTGTCGGAGATCTCATAAATCTTCCTAAGGTGGACTAGAAGGAAAGGAAACCCTGTCAGGTTTGAAAAATACCTACAGAAAAAAAAAAAGTATGATTTGCTAGTCACTGGAAAAAATCATCTTGGCTTTGATTTTGTTGTTGCTGTTGTTCTTATTTTCTTGGCATCATTATTTAGCCACCTACAGACTTCTCCTAAGAAGGTTACCCAGTTTGTAACATTGAATTCCTGATACGCTCCAGGATTTTTCTGAGGTTAGAGTTTAGAAAGACCTGAAAGCCTCATTTGCGAATAATGATATGTCTCCCATTTAAACCTCTTTCATAGTGAGAAAATATATTTTTTGTGTTTCATGAAAACTATGTATTTGTTATGATCTTTAGAAAGTGACCTCCACAAAAATGGGCAAATGATTTAACGAAGTGGTAAAATACTTGGTAGCATACATGCATCACTTGGTGGGTTTGCTGAAGAATACATTTCCCTAAGCTTTATCCTTTGACACTCTGAAAATCTGATTATGACACCTTGTAATCTAGTATTTCTGAGCATTCAAAATTGTTTCCCCTATTGGAAAAAACAAAGGTTTTGGAATCCAAAATGAAATCTGTGTTCTGATTTTGATGCTTACTTAATGATTGGGCAAACCCCTGAGCTTATCTATGCCTGTTTCCTTCGGTGTTTGAAGTGTTACTTCTCTTCTACCCTCAGAGGTTTAGTAATGTACATTTAAAAAGTATGTGTGAAAGTGGCTTATAAACTTTAAAGGCTAGACAAGTGTCCCTGTGAATGAAGTTTTGAAGAACTGGACGTTATGCCTTTTTCTGAGTCACTATACTTAACACAGCTTTTGGAAAATTAGACAAAGTTCAGCTTTCCCAGCAAGAGAATGCTTAGTGTCTCCCTGGTGATCCCTGTCCAACTCTCTCTCTTTGAAAACCCTCCTGGCAACGACATCCTGTGTCAGAGGACAGGAATACAAATGGTCAAATATTTACCATTTAAAAAAACAATTAGCCCTAGCTCTACATAAAGGTTTTTAAATTTTCTAATCTTTTTAAAACAATAAGGTGAATGTTTTCCTAGGTCTGATTCTATTTTATTTCCAAAGGGTTTTAGAAATACCTTTGGAGGAGGGCCTGAGTGGCTCAATGGGTTAAAGCCTCTGCCTTTGGCTCAGGTCATGATCTCAGAGTCCTGGGATCAAGCCCCAAATTTGGCTCTCTGCTAAGCGGGGAACCTGCTTTCCCTTCTCTCTCTGCTTGCCTCTCTGCCTACTTTTGATCTCTCTCTGTCAAATAAATAAATAAAATCTTAAAATAAAAAAGAAAGAAAGAAATGCCTTGTGAACTAGTCTTTCTGCTAGTCCTTTCACTTCAAAGGACCATCGGTGATTAAACAGGTAGTTGTATCCCCTATACTTTTATCATTTAGAAGCTGAGGAGAGCAAAGGGTGTGAATTTTCTATAGAAAACATGTCTTTGCATTATTATCCTGTGTTAATGTAATCATATAAACAAGAATACTTGGTTGTTAATTGATAGGAAACAAATGTATGTGTGTGTGTGTGCATTTGTGTGCATGTAACATGTCTGTGATAGGCTTTGAGTACAGAATTTGTAATATATTGTAATTTTTATTTCCTTAGAATAATAAAAATATACACTAAAATTGATGGCAGAATATTTTATTACCATCTTTGCCAACCCTGTGAAAAGATGAGATTGTCTCCATTCTACATAATATATAATGACTGGAGATTGTTTTATATGCTTATTCAAAATTGGAAAATAACAAATCTTTTGTGCCTACATCCTTATATATGGAGATTAGTAATATCAGTGCCCTGCTGTCCCAAAAATACCTGAAATAGTGCAGTGGGTTAAGCCTCCAACTCTTGATCTCAGGGTCATGACACTGAGAACCTCGGTGGGCTCCATGGTCAGTGTGGAGTCTGCTGAAGACTCTCCCTTTCTCTATGCCCCTCCCCCTCAAATAAATAAATAAATATGCAAAAAAGAAACTGAAAAAAATCTGTTTTCTATTACTGCAGAAATTTGCTAGCAAATGTTTTTATATCTCAGGATGAAAGGGCACATCTGAAGAATGTTTAGGGTTTTGTTTTGTTTTGTTTTGTGCATGTGTTCGTGTGTGTGTGCGCACGCGTGTGCGTGTGTGTGTGTGTTGTCCTCTCTGCCCATTTGCTTTCTTTAGAGACAAGTGACCCAACTGACAGCTTTGTAGATGGTGTTGGATATGCCAATATTAAACTCTGCTGCATCAACAAATTTTAGGGTATTTGTGTAAGTGCAAGCATCTGTCTTTGATATTTGATTCAGGCTTCTCTGTAACCAGCCAAACGGAAAGAGTTTCTAGTAATTTGTATAATCACATCATTTGGTTTTTGCATCTTGAGAAAGTGGTCTCTTTCTTTAGGCAAGCTGGTGTACCTCTAAGGTCTGCTTAACTGTTGCTGAAATCAAAAGAAAGGAAAAAATAAACAAAATGATAAAATATCTTTCATAACAGAAGGCAGCTAACTTGAGAGAGGAATGAGAGATTATGATGACTGGATTGAGAAAGGATGTGATGAACTACAAGTGAATTACAAATGGACCACCAGTGACCCTGATAATGGGATTCGAGCAAATTATAGTTTTGCTCCAATGGTGGATCGACATAAGTGTGTGCTGACTGACCTAATTCCCACTCGACTGGCAGAGTGTAGAGCTATTATTGTTTCCCTGTGGCTTCCTGGCTGTCTTCTTCAGCTTTATTACCTACAATTGATTTTTCCACTCTGGTGGAAAATCAGATTCTTTCTATAGACTTTGTAAATAGTAATGATTATCCAGTCCTAAAATCTGAAGAAAAAAAATTACAAATCACCAAGCCCATATTACTTTTTATTTATTTAAAAGACATTTCAATAATAATAAAGTTGTGAAGAAAACAATAACCCATCATCCTTTGTTCATGTTTTATGAGTTTTTCTCATCTACATACACGTACATGATAATTTAAAAAGTAATATATGCACGTCATGAAATCTTTAAAATTTCTATAAGAAATTATCTATAAGATACAAATATTTTATAACATTATATTTAGTACTTGAAATACTTTTAAACTCCTAAACTCAAGAGATAATCATTGTCATAGATACATAGGGATTTGAACAACAGTTGCGAGCATGTAACAATGGGAGTGTGACTAACACTATATGGAATTTTACAGACAAACCCCCAGAAATCCAAGGTTATTTCCTTAGTATAAATTGCTAGCAGTTCAGTTGTTTATTAAAAAGTATGTATATGTATATGACTTAGGCTCAGGTCATGATCTCAGGATCCTAGGATTCAGCTCTGAGTGGAGCTCTTGCTCAGTGGAGAGTCTGCTTCTCCCTCTCCCTCGGCCCTCCCCCTGCTTGTGCTCTCTCTCTCCCTCAATCTCAAATAAATAAATAAAATCTTTAAAAAAATTATGAAAAATAAGAAGTATTTATATGTTTAGATATTTGATAGGTATTTTCACATTCCTACAGAAAGCTTTTACTGACTTAAAATCAAAACAATACAGCATTATCAATATTTTTCATCACTGAAAATTTCTTAGGTGATGCAAGATACTGCCTTATTTAATGATACTTTGATATCTAGTAAAATTAAAAATTTTCATATGTTTATTTTCAGTTTGGTTCATCTTTTTTCTTTGCATTGCCTCTTCCCACATTTTATTCCTATTTCTATTTTTTAAATAAAAATACCTTTTCCTGTCTGATTATGTAAATCATACATATTCATTGTGGGGGAAGATCAAATACAAGCTTAAGAGAAAAAAATTATCAATATTTTGGTTTCTGTCCATTCATTGGTACAGAGGCATATGTTATTTTTAATGCATTTTCCATATTCCTTAGGAAGGTAGAGAATTTTTTCAAATATGTTTGACCATTTAAATTTGTTCTTCTATTAGTTGCCTATTCATACTCTCTATCTTCATTTCTTTTTTTCAGGTTTTTATTATTTTTTTAATTTTTTTCTTTTTTTAAATTTTTTATTAACATATAATGTATTATTTGCCCCAGGGTACATGTCTGTGAGTCATCAAGCTTACACACTTCACAGAATTTACCATAGCACATACCCTCCCCAATGTCCATAACCCTACCCCCCCTACCTCCCAGCCACCCTTAGTTTGTTTCGTGAATTTAGGAGTCTCTTATGGTTTGTCTTCTTCCTCATCCCATCTTGTTTCATTTCTCTCCCCTACACCACTACGACGCCCCACCCTGCCTCTCAAATTCTTCATATCTCTATCTTTTCTATTGTGTTGTCTTTTCATATCAATCTGTAAGCTTTCTTTGAATATCATAGTTATTGATTTGTCTTGTGCATTACAAATTACAAAATTGTTTTTCAAAGTACCTTTTGTCTATTGACATTGTACTTGCAATTTTTGTCATTAAAATAAATTAATGGTATTTATGCCATGCTATTAATTATGTGTTATTCTTAGCATTAGTGCTATGAATTGTGTTGTATTTCGATCATTAAACATATATGGTGACATAAGTTTTTATTTTTCCACTGAAAAGTGTTTAATCCTTCTGAGGTTAATTATTGCATACAAATTGAGGAGAAACTTCGTTTTTTTCTAGCTCTTGGATTTCCTTCCTTAGTTAAAAGGTCTGTCTTACATGTAAATTTTTCTGATAATGTCCAATTATTTTTTTCTTCATTTCTGTTATTCATCTTTTATTCACTCATCCATTTATTCACTCATCCATTTATTCATTAATTTATTGAAAATTATCACTTGGGGATCTTTTCCAGTCAGACTATATAGTACATATATAAAATCTACTTAGAGAATAAATTTATTTAGTCGATCACCTATCGATGGTTTAATTATTTTCATATCTTGACTTATAAGTTGTGCTGGAATGAGCGTATTTGTACATATGTCATTTTGTAGTTGTATGAGTTGGTCTGTATAATTGAAAGTGTTGGATGTGTATTTTTATTTAAAAGACACTGTCTTAACTGATGGGATAGGTCATAGTAAACAATAGAAGGAGGCTATAATGTGTGGTAATGGATTAGATATGGAGGCATCAGTATGAATTCATATTTAGTTTACAATAGGTGTGTACATATACATATAGAGATATTGATAGATATTTGTATACACATATTAGTGTACACATATTTTGTTGCTCTGTTAGCAGAGAGGACCTAGAAGCAATTACATCTTAGTGTCAACAAGTACGGTTGGTACCCATGTCTTGATTTCTATTTCATTCCCCAGTAAATGGAATTGGGGCTTCTTAGAGAAATGGTTGATTTTATATTTGGGAGAGAAAATAAGCAAAATGAGTGTGGAACATCCTATAGTTCTAGAAAATAAAGTACTCAAACAAACAAACAAACAAACAAACAAAAAATCCAGCCATGATGATGAAAGTAAATCAAAGGGACCCAAGAACCAACTGAAAGAGTTCTTAATGGCCAAAGCTAAAAAGCTTTTGAAGCAACAGAATAATATAGTATCAGAATATAACCTGAAGTATAAAATAAATATCCATGAGTGCATACTGATATAAATAAGTGACTGATTAAGTAACTAAGTAACTAAGTAAATAAATAAATAAATGGGAAGGATAGACAAAGCCCCCATATGAAAGAAATGCAAATAATTTCTGTAGGTGCTCCACTTTCAAGGAGATAGAAATGATAGAACATCATTTACCATTCCTTAAATATGGGCTGCTTAGAGTGATTTCCTTTCCAAGGGTATACTATGGAGACTAACTTGCCAGTAGAGAAACTTGACAAACACTGCCTTAATCAGGTGATCAAGGCAAACATCAATAGTGGTAGTTTATGTTGATAGTACATAATCTTGATATGATTTGGTGATCCTGGCAATTTACTTCCATGCCCTCCCTCTCAAAATCACAGAGACGAATCATAAAAAAAAAACAAGAGACATATCTTTTTTTAAAAGATTTTATTTATTTATTTGACAGAGAGAGAGATCACAAGTAGGCAGAGAGGCAGGCAGAGAGACAGGGGGAAGCAGACTCCCTGCTGAGTAGAGAGCCCGATGCAGGGCTGGATCCCAGGACCTTGAGTTCATGACCTGAGCCGAAGGCAGAGGCTTTAACCCACTGAGCTACCCATGTGCCCCAAGAGACATATCTTAATTGAGGAACATTCTACAAAATACCTTATTATACTCTTCAAACCTTCCAAAGTCATAAAAAACAAGGAAAATTTAAGAAAATGCCATAGCCAAGAGGAGCCTAAGAAGGCATGATAATTAACTGTAAAATTGTTACCTGGATGCATTCTGGAACAGACAAGGGACATTAGGAAAAAAAAACCTTAATAATGTATGAATTTAGTAATATATCAACATTGGCTTATTAATTGTGACAAATGTACCATACTAATGCTAGATGCCAATAACTGGGGAAAGCAGGTGTGAGATCTCAGCGATTGTCTTCACAATTTTTCTGTCAGCCCAAAACTCTAAAATAAAGTTGTTTTTTTTTTTTTTAAAGGGAGACATTACCCAATCTCCCTACATTAAGGTTATATCCATCTAAACTTCCACTAGCAGTTTAAGAGAAGTTTCCTTTACAAAATATTTACCAGAGATTCTGTATGTTGCTACTCTAATTAAAGATAAAATCTCAGTGTATTTTTTTTCTTTTTAAAATTTATTATTGAAGTATCGTTAACATACAGTATTATATTAGTTTCAGGTATACAACACAGTGATTCAACAGTTCTGTACATTACTGCTCACCATGATAAATGCAGTCATCATCCGTCAGTGTGGTGATTTTGTTTTTCCTTCTAATGATGAAGTTGAAAAACTATTCATTTGTTTAAAGAGTATTTGTATGTTTTTCTGTCAACTTTCTTTTTTTTTTTCTGTCAACTTTCAATCCAGATCTTCTACTTATTTTTCTTTTATTTATTTATTTGTTTATTTGAGAGACAAAGGAAGAAAAAGCACAAGCAGGGAGGAGGGGGAGAAGCAGGCTCCATGCTAAGTGGGGCTCAATCCCAGGACCCTGGGATCATGACCTGAGGCAAGGGCAGACACTTAACCGACTGAGCCACCCAGGTACCCCAAGATCTTCTGCTCATTTTTCTATTGCGTTGTTCTTTTTCTTTGATTTAGAGAAGCCATGCAACAAGTAGTTTTCTACTTTGTTGTTTGTCTTTGACTTTGTTGCTTCTTAGTATGTGGAAATATTTGTTCTTTATTTAATTGGCTTAGCTAATCTCTTCTCCCATGGATTACACATTTTATAATCATAAGGGCTTACCACTCTCAGGTTATATGAACAATCTTCCACATTTTCACCTAAAACTTGTATAGGGGTGTTTTTTTTTTTTTTTTGCATTTATTTTCACATTGTGTCTTTACTAATATCATTCTTAAATTTATTTCTTTCTAATCTTTTATTTTACTTGTTTCCTTTCTTCCACTTTTCTTTGCTTTATATATTTTGCTACATAAGTTTTCTTTTCTCATTTCTCTTGAGTGACTTGGAGGAGATACATCCTATTTTTACATTTCCTAATAATTACCTCTCAGTTTAAAAATAATCTTATTTGAAGTTGTATTTATGAGTCATCACCAACAATATGACAGTATTTCTGAATTTTCCTTTGCCAGGTATGGTAGGCAGAATTTCAAAGATTCCCATCTCCTGGTTATTTAATCAAACAATAATCTACGTAGTGCTATAAAGAGGTTTTGCAGATGTCATAAAATATTAAAATAGATTATTCTAGATTATCTGAGCAGGTCCTGTGTAATCATGTGAGCCCTTAGAAGTACAGGAGGAAGGCAAAAGAATTAGAGAGCTGAGTTTGGAAGAAGGAGAGAAGATGAGGCAAGAGGGGATGTCACAGATTTTAAGTGGGGGAACATATCCCGTATAACTGATATTGAAAATGGAGGAGGGGATTCTAAGAAATGCAGGAAGCATCAGAAGCTGAGCATCAGAAGCATGACTCCTATCTGACATGAGCAAGGAAACAGAACCTTGGTCTTACAACTACAAGAACTGAATCCTGCCAAGAGCCTGATTGAGCTTCAGTAGAATCCCTTCCAGAGCCCCCATAAAGGAATGCAGCCACTGTGACATATTGATTTCAGCCTGTGAGACTCAAAGCAGAGAGGCACTAAGCCCCTCCCCCCCCAGCCTTCTGACAGAACTGTGAAATAATAAATGTACATTTTTTTAAGCCACTACATTTGTGATAGTCTGTCATGGTACACAGCAAACTAATACAGCAGGCAGTGAAATTAGCTCAATCTCAGTTTTCCTTTACACACCATCTTATCTTAGATTTATTGGTGTGATCTTGAGCTTTGCATTACATTTCACAAGTGTTAATTAGGATTAGTTTTATTTTTAAATTATTTCTTTGTTCAAAGCCAGTCTTTCAGTAATTTTATCGAGTTTGTTTTCTTAGCACTTGAACATGTAAGAGTATTTATCTCTTGCCATCAACATAAATGACAGCATATCTGGATAGTGAATTTTGGAATCACACGTTTTCTTTCTCATAATTTTATTCACATTATTAAACTAATGTTGAAGAGGAAGCAACATTTTCCCCCTTTTTCCCATGCTGTTTTTCTATCTAGATATTTGTTCTTGAAATTTGTATATTGACTGAATGATATATATAGCTGACTTTTTGTTGTCATTAAGCTCACCAATTAATTGGCAAAATCTCTGCATATGCACTTGGGAATTTTTCATATATTTGGCTTTAAGCATTGTTTGGTTTCCTTATATTTTGGTCTTTGAGGACTTTAATTTTCTCAATTTATTTCATTTGTAAGTTAGTGATATCTCATAAACTATTTTAGGAGAGATTTTGAATTTCTGAAACCCAAATGCTAGTTTATAAATGGTACCTGGAATATCAACCTCATATGTAGTGACTTTTTGGGTCTCTATGAAAATAACAAAATCAGTTGTGAAAAATTTAGAAGCTTTATATTACATCTTCAGATCTTTATGTCCTTTTTCGAAATAAAGAGTTATTAGTGTCTTCTGTTGGTAAGGGCAGTAGTACCAATTCTGGCTTAAAAAAATGACTTTCACATCTATAACAAATATTTACCGTGTATCTATTGTATGACAGGTCCTCAGATTCATCAAAAATGTAAAAGAACATGAATTTCAGAGCAGAAAGTATATTGATCCTTCTATTATTGTATCAAAAATTACCACAAACTTATCAACCCAAAACAGTACTCATTTATTATGTCACGGTTATTACAGGTCAGAAGTCAGGGCAACTCTACAAGTCTGTAATTACTGTATCAGCTTCCGTTGCAGTGTCATCTGAGGCTTAACTGGGAGGGAATCTACTTCCAGGCTCATTCAGTTTATTGCTAGAATTTGTTTCCTTGTGGCCTTATGACTGAGTGTACCAGCCTCTTACTGTGGGGCTAGAGGCCAACCCTAGGTCCTGGATGCCTCCCATAGTTCCTGCCATGTTGCTCTCTGTATGGTTGTTGCTTTTTCAAGGCCAGTGGAAAATTTTTTCAATTCAGTTGGCTAAGATGGGGCCCTACTTGACATAACATAATAATAGGAGGAATATTCCATTAACTTTGTCATATTCTATCAATTAGAAGCAAGTCACAGGATTTACCTGCACTCAGGGGGAGGGAATTATACAAAGGTATGGATTATTCAGTATGTGTCCACTGAATAAGGTAATCTGAAAAGTGAATTTCCTATATGAAATTGTACAAATCAAGCTTTCTGCCCTATTTTTCATTATATTCAATTGATTCTCTCATTTATGTACTCTCTAACTGTGAAAGTCCTCATGTTGTATGATACTCCATAGTCAGCTCCCAGGGAATTTGCATGATAATAAAGCTCTATTTTAAGGGTTTTTATTATTTCATCACAAACATTTGTTTCAGGATCAAATCATACAAAGCTTAAAAGTGGCATTACTCTAATTTGCTTCCATAAATAAATTTCACTTACCATTAAGCATATTCAGAGAGCATTCTCAAGGGCATTCTGATTTAGCAAGACTTGATAGAGGTTAAGGAGTCACCTAGAGATTAGAAGAAAATGGATTTCAACTGGTATATGTGGCATAATTTTTATTTAAATTATTTTAATATTAATTAAGACATCTCTTGCAGTATTCTTCCTATTTAACCATAGAAGTCTTACTTGGTCATATAGTAATCATTTTTTATATTAGGTATAGTTTCTTTTTGGACTGCCTTTTGCCATTTGTAATTTTACCATTTTTATGAATTCATGAGAAATTATAAGGATTCAGTTCATATTGAGTGAATGTTTACAGTTTGGACATTTAGAAAATGGGGGGCAAGCATTTATTCTAGAATAATTGGGCAACTCTGTACAAAATGGTTTTTAAAGTTCTAGCAGATAGTAGAGTAACTGTTGCCTCTGCAGTACCTATGACTGTGTTTGACATCTCTTTTTTAATAAATTCACCATATTGTCCCAAAGAAGGTAGAGCAGTGTATTCTCAGAAACCTAGAATTGTGTCCTCTGCTTACCTTTCAGTATGACTTTGGATAAAGTACTAAACCTTTCCCTCCTTCGATTTTTCCATCTGCAAAATGGGAATAATAAAATTACCTTCCCCGTGTGGCTCTTACTGTTAAAATGAAATGGCAAACGTAAAATATCTGTCAAAGAGAAAAAACACAATAAGAAATCAACAAGTAGGAGGTTTTGTTTTTTTTTTTAAATTATAGTTCTAAAAGGCATGAAGAGACAGTTTTACTATATGTGTTGGTTAGCGTCAGAACAAAATTGTGAGAGGAATTTTCACTGGTTGTCATATTAGGTCAGACACTTTTAATTGCAACTGACAGAAATACAACTCCCCAAACCAGAGAGATAAGCAACATGGTGGTTTAGATAATTGAAAAGTTTGGGACAGTTCCTAGCTTTAGGGATAGTTGGGCCCTTGGGCTTAAAAACTTTCAGAATTAGGTTTTCTCCACAATCTACCATCTACTTTAGTATGAAAATATTCACTGAGTCACTGATTCTCTCAGAGAAACCTGAAAGGTATTCCTTCACAATTTATTTCACAGAAATAACTGTGGTTAGTTATGATGTTACCAATTTATATCATGAATACATCACTGAGCCTGTAACTGTGATGTGATGAATTTATTATTTATATAAGGTTGCCCAATCTTAGCACTGTGGGTGAGGCCAATCCAAACTGAGGCACATGGCCTATGAATGAGTGAGGGGAAATGTTGATATCATAAGGTGGGAAGGGTCAATGCTAGATATTATACCAAAAAGCAAAAGAGTAGATGTTCAGTACAGCTTTGTTTAAGGTGAATACCTATGTTTGTATAAGTTATAACATTTTGGTAGTAAGAAAGATATTGATCCTGGCTAACACTAACAAAACACAAATCTATTAGAAGGATAGGGGTCAGAAATAAAATTCAAGAAAATAGGTGGGAAAAGCAGGATTCAGGAATTTGGGGACATAGCATCTTTAGGAATTCAATCTCAGGCTGTTGCTTAAGGAACCTCTGAGAATTTGCTCCAAATTTGTTTGAAAGGAGAATCAAATTATAGAGCAAGAGTGAATCATTCCCCTAGCTTGGTTCATGTCTTCATCCTTTGTCTAGGAGCGGGGGAATTGTGAGAGTATCTTGTACAGCAGCCCCACTAGTTATGTGCCCAATGGGAGAAGAACAGCTTCCTGAATCAAAATCCCAGGAGCTCTTACCAAAAGACATGGAAATCGATATTTGGCACACAAGAATACAGAGGGCTCTACAGCCATATTCTCCATTCTCATGGTACAGTCCTTTTTGATAGAAGTTGATAGAATTTGGAATCAAGTGTACTAGGTTTTAACGACGGCTCTACTCCCATGTACGTGATATTAGATACATTACTTACCATTTCCATTCCTTGCCTTTCTCAGTATGAATAGTGTTAGTACCTATATTTTAGATGTCTAGAATGAGAAAGGATAGTAGCTTTGAGAATATTATGAAGATATCATCACCTATTAATTAGCTAAGGTATTAATAGTTTTATTAAATAATAAGACAAATGTTGACATAGTAGTGAATATTTATTTTTATACAAAAGGAAAAAAATCAGGCTTTTTCTTGTAATACCTCATGGTGTCATGCAATGGAAGGAATCATGGAGTGACAAAAAGTGGACTTGAGTACTTTTCCCTGATGTCCACTGTGATTGATTAGAGAACCACTTAAAAGTGACTTCATCTTCCTGGCCACAACTGAGAGTCGGTGTGCAGGGAACTCATGGATCTTCCAGTGTCAATACTCATGACAATAAATCAGAAAAAAGAGAAAATGGGGTGCCTGGGTGGCTCAGTGGGTTAGGCCGCTGCCTTCAGCTCAGGTCATGATCTCAGGGTCCTGGGATCGAGCCCCGCATCGGGCTCTCTGCTCAGCGGGGAGCCTGCTTCCTCCTCTCTCTCTGCCTGCCTCTCTGCCTACTTTCTATCTCTCTATCAAATAAATAAATAAAATCTTAAAAAAAAAGAGAAAGACAAAATGGTTATTCTCACAGAAACATTTTTATCATTAGATAACTTTTTGAGCATTGATTATGTAACAGGCACCGATTTAAGCACTTCTTTGTATTAATTCACCTCCTACTCACAACAACCCTGTATGGTAGACTGTTTTATTATTTCTTTCCTATAACTGAGGGAACTGAGGCACGGAGAGCTAAGAAACATGCCCAATGTCTTATATCTAGAAGCATTAGAACTAGGATTGAAACCAACTGCTCTATACATATCTTGTTAAACTGCCTCTCACTACACAGGAAGGTATTAGTTACTTATCCATTATCCTGTTTAATAGAATCTAGGTGTTTGAAAGTTTTTGAGACAGTTTGAATATTGTCTGAGAAAAATTGGAAAATAGATGGGTTTTAATGCAAAATTCTCTCTGGAGAGAAAAAAAAAACAATGATGGAAAAGACAGAAGGCAAATGAAGTTCTTCCCTTACCCAACTCAGCTCACTTTAGACACATTTTTTTTTCTAGTTGTCAGATATTTTTTTAAAGATTTATGCATTTATTTTAGAGAGGGGGCAGGGGATGAGGGAGAGAGAGAGAGAGTCTCAAGCAGATTCTACTCTGAGCTCAGAACCCAGCATGGGGATCAGTCTCTCAACCTTGAGATCACAACCTGAGCCAAAACCAAGAGTTGGATGCTTACTGGACTGCACTACTCAGACACCTCTGGTTGTCAGATGTTTAATGCTTCTTTACATTTATGTATTTTATGGATCAACAATTCTCTATCTTCTACTTGAACCCTTATGTAGGGAAAAGAAATATCTACTCTGATTAAATTAATGGTGAAATAAATATATGTTCAGAAGTGCTTTAGAATAGAAACTAACAAAATTTTATACCCAACATTTGGAAGGAATTAAAAACTAAAATAGAAAAGGCACCATGGAGATACTTATCCTTTTGAAGGAATGTGTATCTTAAGAGTGGGAAGGATCATATCATGCTGGGTTTTCACACCATCTGTCAAGGGTCAACAGGTGGATATTATGTATGAGTTACTTGAATTCTAGTCATCTGATTAAGTATGCACCAATGAGTGTTTCTTAGTGCCCAATTCTGAGTGAAGGTTCATTTTTTAGTAAGAGAAGCATTTGGTGTAACTTTGATTCTTCTCCTGCAAATGTTAAAGATTCATCTGAACTTATGAGGCAGTGTGAAAGGTAAGGAGAAACTTGGACATAGATTATAAGTTGAATGTAGGCCAGTAACTTGAAGAAAGCTTTCAAAGAGATTTTGTTTGTATAAGAACGGATTTTTTTTTTTTTTCTGAACAGCATTGTGTGACTTGACAGTGACCTGGAAAAGCTTATGTGTTAAGGATTTTTTGCAAACAGTATTAAGCATGCTGCAGGGAAGAAATAATGGAGCAAACCAGGGTTGTTCATGTAGGAGTACTTCTGGGAAACAGGTATTGCATTAAGGCCCTGATGGTATATTTATGAACCTTGTAGTGGTGGAATAGTGATATAGGCCATTACCACCTCAATTGGATCACAAGCAACAGCATTTACACCTACCCATCCACTCAGTTATTCACAGAAGCATGGAAAAACTACCCACCCAGTAGGCTTCAACTCTCAAACTTGGAGCTATTACAAAAAAAAAATATGTATATAAGTGTGTGTGTGTGTGTGTGTGTGTGTGTGTGTGTGTGTGTGTTACAGAGGGGATAGAAAGACAGCTAGAGGCAGAGAGGAGGGCTCTGTGCACCAGCTCTGTCATTTTTCCCTTGGAAGGCTTTGGGAATGAGCCTTGAACACTGAATGAGGCACTCTGTGAATCAGGATATGAGTTGGTGATTTCTAGACACCATTTTCTTCTTGTATATATAAATGATCCATCCTATGAATCTGTGCCTTATAAAGATTACCTGAGTAAACTTGATACCCAATCAAAGGTGTCTAATAGTACGATGTCAGCACTTAAATATATTACTTTAGGATTTCATCCAGTCAGCCATTATCCAATGTATGAACCAACGACATTCTATAATATTTTTATCTGAAATAATTATTTTAAATTGGGAGTATATAATTTTTTTCTTTCAAAAACAGTTTATATTGGTAAAGTTACAAGCCTAACCAATAAAATTATTTTTGCTGGGATGTTCCTGGAATGAACGTGACATGACAAATCTATGGACAAATCACTGTAACAACCAGTAACAACAGTCATCACAACACAAGGCATTTAAAAGAATACTATGCTTTAAAAAAAAAAAAAAGAATGCTATGTAGTACGCACTGATCCAAGGAATTCCCATGCACTGATTTTTTTAATCCTCACAACATCTCTAATAGATATTATATATCTATTTACAGATAAGGAAACTAAGGCATTTTATATTTGAATAATTGCCCAGGGACCCCCAAATACGAAGAGGAAGATCAGGATTCAAGCAGTCAGTCCAGCTCTAAATCTGCCCCCTTACCTACTGCCCTCCTGTGAGGCTTCAGTTCAATGTATATCAAGACTCGGTTTATGTTGGGCACTGTAGGAGGTGCTGATGAGGCACAAAGAGTCCCAGCCATGGGACTGGTGGATGGAGATGTGAACAAATAACTATACACAGTTCACTGAACAAAAGTGTGTCAAGGATAATCAATTATGACAGAGAAATAAGTGATTAACTGAAGAATCAGGAAAGGAAATATTCCACGGATATGGCAACATCTGAGATGCCTTTTGATGCACAGGTAGCAATTTTGATAAATGAAGGGAAGAGATGTAACAGGGGAAGTAGCACCTGTAAGCAGTACAGAGGCATGAGACAGCGCTCTCTTGTATATGGGAAAACTCTTTTCCAACATATTTTCTCACTCAAATGTTGTAAAAAAAAAAAAAAGTCAAATTCACAGTGTTGGCTCTAGATGGACTCAAAATATAGATCACTTTTTCCCAAAATGTAGGTCAACTTTTTAAAGTCAGGATAAGCTTTTTTTTTAAGTTATTATTCTTTTATTAATGCTTTATTTGTTTAAGACTTTGTTAGAACAGTTTAAGGAATGCACAGAGATTGAGAGGAAGATCCAGGGATTTCCCATATAACCTCTTCTCCACACATGCCTAACCTCCCCAGTGATTAAAAACTCCCACCAGAGTGGTACATTTCTTAATAATTACCACCCAGTGTCCATAGTTTACCTTCAGGTTCATCGTTGGTGTTGTACATTCTATGAGTTTGGACAAAGGTATAATGATATGTATATATCATGTGTATATTCATTACAGACTGAATTGGGACAGAGATATGATAAAAAAAATAGGATAGGTAGACTGAACCTTTATTTTCACTTATGCCCATCATCAACTCCCTTCTAGACCAGTCCAGGTGAGAAAGATCTCTTTGGAAGTGGGGAAAATGAACTGAAATATGAGATGATAGGTGGAGAAATGTAAAATGGGGGAAGGTTTTCTTGGATCAGTTCCTATGGCAGAATATAACCCAATCCACATACTTTCGAACTTCTTATAGTTCCTTATAATTCCTGAGACATAGATGAAGGGCACTTGTTCCAGGATGTAGTGAAAAACTATTGAATATTTTGGGCCATATTTTCCATGTGCCAAGCATTGTGTTGAGTACTTTGCAAGCTTTAATTCAATTGATCCACTCAACAAACTAACTGCCGGAGCTGCTTTTCTTCAAAACATTCTGCAGTTGTAGGTAACACACTTCCTAAGAAGCAGAGCAAGTCTTCAAATTCATATCTGGTAGATTAAATTTCAAGTTGACAAAGATGAACTTCCAAGCCTCCTGAGGTAGCCTTATCATGACCCTTCTAGATGGCTGTCTTCTGTGAATCTTCAGATGGTAGTGAAGGATGGATATTTATGGATACTTATGAGTGCCCTGATGAGAATGCTTGGTAAATTGAGAGGCTGTCTGAAAACAGATTGTTTTATTTGTACAACCATAGAGAGAGTGATAGTAAAATAGTTCTTTGTGTTGAATGAATTTAAAGCTGTTAATAAGTTTTGGTTTGGACTTTTTTTTTCTTCAAAGTATTTTTTTTTTTTTTTTTGCTTTTGCTTCAAAGACTGATTATATGTTCTTAAAATAGAGTCGAATATATATGTCCTAGTTCAGAATCCTGGGAAACTTTGTAAGTAATTGAAGTTACAGAATTACATTTTCTATTTTAAAAAAAGCCCAATGTATTTAATCTGCTTACTGCATTGTTCCAAGATAAGATTTGTCAGAAGGCTAAAAAGTCTTCCTGACCACTGGCAAGTTCTTCAAAATGGGCACTTTGATTAATTATGATCCTTTCACTGATTAAACATCAGTGACTAATCCTCTTATATAGTGGGAAGTAACCATTCCATAATTGTTAGGAAATACAGGAAAAAGGATTCAGAGAATAATGTAAAGTTCTGATGATGATACCGGATTACACCAGCTATTGTAACTGAGGTTTCTGAAAGCCTTGCAGTTTATTTAATCTGAGTTGTGAGAATAAATGTCTATAATAGCTATTTTGAAAAACCACATAGTCTGTGTAATTGTACCAACTATGCGTAATGTAGCAATAGGCATTTATGAAACATCTACTCTATGTGAGACACTCTGCTGGAGGAAAGTGTCAGATGATTGGAACTGCTCTATTTAGTTTTCATACAGACAATGACTTTTGAACAGGTCAGAGCTTTCTTTCTTTTTTTTGTTAACAAAATAATTCCAAATTACAGTGAGTAAACCCAACTACTGGGTTCTCTAGGTTGGAAAGGATACCCTCTAATCCTCCCCTCCCCAACTTGTCGTTGAATATCCCCTAACCTGCAGCATTCCTCCTGAGCAGCTAACCTTGTCTTGAATACTTCCATCATGAGTGTTAAATCCTGTCGTAGCTCAGAGCATTTTCAAGTACTTTGGAACATTCAGTTTTATTCCTGCAACTTCTACTCATTGATTCTAATTTTAGTTGTTCCATATTCTACTATCTTTAACAGGTTTAGATGTTTAAAATATAAACCTTTATAATAGTCAAAGAAAAGAGATTCTTAAGCAAATTGAATGGGATTGAAGAACTCAAAATTATGTCCTATATTTACCCAGAAACAATACTTCGATAAAATATGAAAATATAAAGTGACTTTCAGAAATGAAAACGGAATTTGATATTTTGACTTGGATTCCGAGGTTCTTTAGAAAATGTGTACCTACCTCTTCAGTGTTAATTATTACTTCACCTGGGGAAAGTAAAGTGGTTAGTGTGGGTTTGGATTCCCATCCCTACCAATGAGTAACTGTACCACTTGTGACGAGTTGCTTACCTTTGTGGGCCTCAGTTTCCTAACCAGTAATAATAGTATCTACATCATAGGATTGTTGTATGATTGTGATAATCTTTATTAAGTACTTAGCAATGGTCCTGGTCCATAAAAACACACTCAATAAATTCATCATTCAACAAATGTCCATTGATGACACATTATCAAGTATTTTATCTAAGGAGTGATTCTTTTTTTTCCTCAAGTTTTTATTTAAATCCTAGCTAGTTAACATGCAACAAAATATTAGTTTCAGGTGTATAATTTAGTGATTCATCACTTAGATACATTGCCTAGTGCTCATCACCACAATTGCACTCCTTAATCCCCTGACCTATTTCACCCATGCACCCTCCCCTCTCCTGTCCAGCAATCATCATTTTGTTCCCTGTAGTTAATAGTCTCTTCTCTGGTTTGCCTCTCGCTTTTTTTCTTTATTTCTCCATGCACATTTGTTTTGTTTCTTAAATTCCACATATGAGTGAAACCATATGGTATCTGTCTTCTAAATGACTTATATTGCTTAGCAGAATACTCTCTAGCTCCATCCACATCATTGCAAATGGCGAGATTCCATTCTTTTTTATGTCTGAGTAATACTCCATTGTGTGTGTGTGTGTGTGTGTGTGTGTGTATACCACATCTTCTTCTTTATCCATTCATAAATCTATGGACATCTGGGCTCTTTCCATAATTTGGCTATTGTTGACAGTGCTGCTATAAACATTGGCGTATGTGTATCCCTCTGAATCAGTATTTTTGTAGTCTTTGGGTAAATAGCTGGTAGTGCAATTACTGGATCATTGGTTAGTTCTATTTTTAACTTCTTGAGGAATCCCATACTGTTTTAAGGAGTGATTCTAAAGATGACATTTTGTGATAAAATCTTTTTTAAAACTTGCATTTTTCCACATATTTTTCTAGCAACACCAAAAGAAAATAGTTTCTTTATGTTTTGGGATAAAGATCATTAGTTTACAAAACACTATTTAGTTGCAAAATACTGTTGCTGAGAGATAATTTGTTAACTAAGAGAAAGATTTGTGAATTTTTTGTAGAATATACTCTCCAGTAGAGATGCTGTTTTGCTTTTATTACTTAGTATTCTTGACAGGTGCCAGATCATAGTTTCCTTCATTACACTCATTAAAGCTTTTTTTTTTTCTTTGAACTATTTTAAGACAGGACTTTGTAATATGACATTCATCTACCTTTTTGTTGGCTGTTAGAAAACTGAACTTTTTATAATATTTATTTATATATCACCCTTCTGTAGACCCTTTGGTATCTAATTATTATCTCAGCACTTCCTACCTTAGGATAAAGTTTCCAGTCTTAAAGTTAGAAAACTGGTTAACACTTTTTGCCTTAAACCTGCATTACCTTGCTCGTCATCCCTAATCCATCAGATAATAAACAACAGGAATGGCCAGTGATTCCCTTCCTTTCTATTTGCGTTTTCTGTGTCCCGGTATTTGTTCATAGTCCTTCATGCCTTGTGCCTCTGCAATTTTCTGCTCCTGTAAGTAGCATTTTACAGCTCTCAGTATGTAAGTCAAGATACTCATTGTATTTGGTACAGCACTTTTCGTGCATGGGTAAGTACAGTCCTTTGCTTCTTAACCGTTTCTGAAGAGATCTGTTTATCCTTATAACTTGACCACCACTTGTGTAAAATTCTGTCGTACTCATAATACACCTAAGCTCTCCATTATACTCTAAAATATTGACCAGGCTTTGTATCTAGCCTTCAAGGACTGCTCATGCAGAGTTACACCAACATCTCCCGTCATGTGGCCTCGGCCACCAAGCAGATCCTTCATAGCAAGTGACAGTGCAACCCTTACTTGGCATTTATAGCTTGCTTCTCTATTTAACACATCACAGAAAGGATGCAAATTCATTCAACTCACAACGGAAAGACATCCTATTTTTGAGCTGCCTACACAGATAATATTCATCATTTCTAAACTAGATGTAAAGAATATAATGTACATATAATTTGTTTTTCATCCAGAATTAAGTCTATTTGGAGTTTAGTTTTTCTTTGAAAGAAAAACACAAGCTCCGAAGAAAATGTTTGATTGAATTCTAGTGCATAAGGTTGATCCACACAGCAAAACCAGCATCAGGTGCCTAGGATGTGCCATTGTGCTAGATCTTTTAAATACTTTGTCTCATATTATCTTTACCATAAACACTGACAAATACTGTTTTCTCTTTTTATTTTTCAGAACAAAGAGATGTAGTAGATTGTTTATGATCTTAATTTTTTTTAATATTTTATTTATTTATTTGACAGAGAAAGATCACAAGTAGGCAGAGAGGCAGGTAGAGAGAGAGAGGGGGGAAGCAGGCTCCCCGCCGAGCAGAGAGCCTGATGTGGGGCTCAATCCCAGGTCTCTGAGATCATGACCTGAGCTGAAGGCAGAGGCTTTAACCCACTGAGCCACCCAGGTGCCCCAATGATCTTAATTTTTTATGCCTTCCTATATCCATGCCCTATGCAGTACGATTTGACAGCAACTTTTTAAAATTTAAATTCAACTAATTAACATATAATGTATTATTAGTCTCAGAGGGAGAGGTCAGTGATTCATCAGTTGCATATCACACAAGTGCTCTTTACTTCATGTGCCCTCCTCCTTAATGTCTGTCACCCTATTACCCCATTCAACCACAGCCCTCCATTCTAGCAGCCCTGTTTGTTTCTTTTTGTTTTGTTTTGTTTTAAAATATTGACATTTTTATTAAATACACATAATGCACATTATATTAAATTAAATGTAATATATTAAATTAAATGTAATATATTACATTTTATTAAATACACATGGTACATGGAAACTTGAGCAGATAGGCTAAAAGACATAGAGTCTATAAGGCTGCATGGGAAATCAAATGGTGTCAGATTAATTAGAATATATAACACACAATAACTTAAAAATTCAAATGTGAATGGACTAAATAATCCAACAGAAGGCAGAAATTGG
>CM052799.1:42896717-42916817 GCA_028533885.1 Nasua narica
GAAAGCAGAGAAGAAAGTTTACTTTAGATTAGGAAACTACAGTCCTGTATTTGTTTTACGTTTTTGTGTAACCAATTACCAAAACCTTACCAGCTTAAAATGACATGATTTATTTATCCCAGGGTTTCCAAGTAGCAGGATCTCAAGAGGATGAAATAAAGGAGTCTGTTGGAACTATGACCCCATCTGATCTTCATCTTGGTCCCCTTCCAAGCTCACTCTAGCAGCCCTGTTTGTTTCTTATGATTAATCATCTCTTATGGTTTGTCTCTCTCTCTCTGATTTCATCTTGTTTTATTTTTCCCTCCCTTCCCCACGCTCCTCTGTTTTGTCTCTTAAATTTCACATATGAACAAAATCATATGATAATTGTCTTTCTCTGATTGATTTCGCTTAGCCTAATACCCTCTAGTTCCATCCACATAGTTGCGAATGGCAAGATGTCATTTTTGATGGCTGAGTAATATTCCTATATATATCACATTTTCTTTATCTTTTGATCTATCGATGGATATCTGGGCTCTTTCCATAGTTTGGCTCTTGTGGACATTGCTGCTATAAACATTGGAGTGCAGGGCCCCCTTCGGATCACTACATTTGTATCTTTGGGGCAAATACCTAGTGGTGCGCAAATGCTGGGTCATAGGATAACTCTATTTTTAACTTCTTGCGAAACCTCCATACTGTTTTCCAGAGTGGCTGTACCGGCTTGTAATCCTACCAACAGTGTAAGAGGTTTCCCCTTTCTCACCATCCTGGCCAACATCTATCATAGCAACTCTTAACAAGAAATAGGGTTTTCCCCTACTGCTTGAATATGGACTGCCCTTGTGGGACTTGCTTTGACCATGAGAATGTGTCAGAAATGGGCAATGTGCCAGTTTCCGTTCTAGCTCTCAAGAGGCTTTGCCACTTTTTGTGTTCTGTTTTTGAACCTGCTCAGATGCCATGGCAATAAGCCCAGCCTAGCCTGGTGGATTGATAAGAGATCTGGAACCCAGTTCCTGTCCTTGCCAAGAGCCAGTCATCTAACCCCTAAATGTACAGGTGATATATATTTCCCAGAACTCCCAGCCTCTGACCCAGCTGACCAGAGATACAGAATTCTATTATTAAATATCAGCCAATCTTGGCCCAGACAGTGGAGCCACTCATACATTCCTGAGCCACAATAAATGTGTACTACTTCAAACCATCGTGCTTTGGGGCAGTTTGTCATACAACAATGGCTATCTGATATAGCGGGCTTTTTTCCCTTTTATTACTCTTATTTCAATAAGCCAGTGCACTGATGCTGCTAATGAAAAAAGGGGACAAAATTATTATTAAATACTTCTTGATGTGCACTCTGTGAGAACAAAAGTAAACTCATTTGGTCCTCAGTGTACTTGTTAGCTCCAGAAAAATCTTATCTCCATTCACATATGGAGCAACTGTTGTTCAGAAGGGTTGCCTTGCACAAAGTCAGCTGGACCTTAAGTGGCAGTGCCAGCATTTGAGCACAAGACTAAAGTCCCTTGTTCTTTTTTTTTTTTTAAGATTTTATTTATTTATTTGGCAGAGAGAGAGAGAGAGATCACAAGTAGGCAGAGAGGCAGGCAGAGAGAGAGGTGGAAGCAGGCTCCCCGCTGAGCAGAGAGCTCGATGCAGGGCTTGATCCCAGGACCCTGAGATCATGACCCAAGCAAAAAGAGGAGCCCCTCTTTTTCTTTTTGTATTTCCCTTGTTCCCCATCCCTTTTAGATGATGATATTTAGTAGTTGCCTTAAGAAAGCCTCAACTTGGGGTGCCTGGGTGGCTCAGTGGGTTAAAACCTCTGCCTTTGGCTCAGGTCATGATCTTAGGGTCCTGGGATCAAGCCCTGCATTGGGCTCTCTGCTCAGCAGGGAGCCTGCTTCCCCCTCTCTCTCTGCCTGCCTCTCTGCCCACTTGTGGTCTCTCTCTCTGTCAAATAAATAAATAAAATCTTAAAAAAAAAAAAAGAAAAAGAAAGCCTAAACTCCAAATAGTCACTATTGGATGCTCTGGAAAGTCTACAAAATAGCTCATAGATAATGATTATATTTTTGTACCCCTTACAACATGGACCTAGCCCACGTGGTAAAAGAAGCATGTGGTTGTGGTCTGTGGGTTATGGTTTGTTGAAATGCTAATGTAGAGTTTGATAGTTACTGACTGCTGTGTATCAGTTTTGCCTTTCTTATGGTTTCTTACTGCTTAGTCTGGATTTCCAAATGC
Source organism: Nasua narica (assembly GCA_028533885.1). Classification (NCBI taxonomy): domain Eukaryota; kingdom Metazoa; phylum Chordata; class Mammalia; order Carnivora; family Procyonidae; genus Nasua; species Nasua narica. The sequence goes on from CM052799.1 coordinate 42,898,956, forward strand.
TGTGGAGCCCAGCCTAGGCTGAGCCTATCTGAGATTTCCCCTTGCATTTCAATTCAGATAGGCTATCCGTTCTTGCTCCTTGCAGTTTCTGCAGAGACCCTCATGACTGTCCCTAACTCACCACTACCATCTCTTAAGAACATGACTTAAGGGTCTGGCCACAAGGGATAGTGTGAGACATTTTTGGTCTGGAAAATTTTCCTGAAGACTCCCAAAGATTCTGCTTGTTTAACTAGTTTCCTGAAAGGAACGTTCTGGGAGCAAGAGACGTAGGGGTTAAGGCTTTGTATTCCTTCTTCCAGAATCAGGGTTTTCTCACAAGGCTTTAATTCACAAGTTAGTTCTGCCTTTCTTCTAAAATCAGAGCATCACACACTGTACCAAATGGACTGGCTATAACTTTTGATCACAATTTCCATTACTTTTGGCTGCAAGCAATCCCCCAGATTTTAACAAGTATTCTAAGAATAAAGGCACTCTATCAATTTATCAATTAATTTGCCATACCCACTGATAAATAATGCCCAACATTAGCAGATACTCACCCTCCCCAGTTGTCTTCCACCAAAAAAGTTAGGAGTTAGGAGTGGAAGCAATTTCTCAGCCTGTGTGGGTTTGGTGTTGTTTTTTCTCATGGTTGAATTTCATTCTAGTTTGAGAATCTTTTAGAGATGGCAGAGGCAGATCGAGGTGGTGTGGGACTGAAACTTACTGAAACTTAGAAGACATTCTAAATATATAAAATTAGGTACAGGACAGTTGTAAAGATTTGTGCTAGTGAGGGGCCACTGAGCTTAGATGTCATTAATTTTGCAGGGCATTGTGGTCATTTGGAGGCATACTGGAAATCTATGGATATAGAGTGGAGGTTACACTATTCAGTGCCTGAAAGCAATGAGCAAGTCATATAAAGAAGTGAAGTGAGCTCAGTACGTGCTCATTCATCCTGGAGCGAATAGTGGGGCCCAGACACCCAGGGGAGGACACATCTTTTCTAAAGAAGGCAGCTGCTATTCCTCTTTAGCTGATTGTGGTCATACAGGAATGAAGGTCCTGCACTGCAACATCTTCCACTTTTTGAAAGCGTCTAGACATAAGGTATAAATTTTAAATCTGAAAGCTCCCAATTTTAAAATGCTCCAAATAAACATGTCTATTGTGAGTAAATTCAGCCCACTAACTTAGAATTTGTGACCTATAAAATAGTTTATTTTTTTTATGTTTGCAAGAAGACATTGGAAGTCCTTTGAAATATGAATGAGGGAATTATATAACTACTAATATATGGTTAAATGTTGGCATAAATTGAAGATCTAGCTGATAAGAGCCATGTATCTCCATCAGCAACCCAAGTCTCCCATCTATAACATTGATATGGGATTTAAAAAATCTGGTTTTTATGTTGCCTTTCCGGAAAATGTCGGTCTTGCTTCTGACTGCTTATTCCTTCACTCACTCTCTGTCACGTGGTTCTTTTTTTTTTTTTTTAAAGATTTTATTTATTTATTTGAGAGAGAGAGAGGAAGCATGAGAGGGAGAGGTCAGATAGAGAAGCAGACTCCCCGCTGAGGAGAGAGCCCGATGTGGGACTCGATCCAAGGACTCCAGGATCATGACCTGAACCGAAGGCAGCTGCTTAACAACTGAGCCACCCAGGCGCCCCTCTGTCACCTGTTCTTTGCACAATGCCTGGCACATAAATAAACTGTCAGCATGCAGTTGTTAAATTGAGTAAGTAAAACATCATTTAGCCAAAACTTACTTCAATGTTGATGGTCTTTGCTTGATCTCAAATTTGGGAGAACCTTAATCAATGAACAAAATGGCACATGACTTCATTGGATCAAAAATATTAGATTTTGATTTCTGTGGGGCTTGTGAATGAAGGTGTAGATTATAAGCATCTAAGTGGTAGTGCTATTAGCACTACTTGTAATAGTAATAATAATAACACCAACGATAACAACAGTTAATGCTTATATATGTGCCATGCACTGTGTTGAGGGCTTTACACATATCAGTTGACTTTATACTCATAGTTGGCATTATTTGCTATCTATAGAGGAACTTATTTTAACGTTTAAATTAGGAATTTTTTTAAAAAATTGTGAAATAATTGAAAAAGCGATCCCATAGAACTGAGGTCGAGAAAGGAAAAGGATATGGCACCTGGATGGCTGTTCATTAAGTGTCTGACTCTTGAGCTGACTCGCAGCTCAAGTGAGGATCTCAGAGTCCTGAAATCTCTCGCCAGTTTGGCTTAGAACTCAGCAGGGTGCACTGATTGAGATTCTCTCCCTCTGCACCCCCCCCATACACATGCCCTCATACTCTCTCTCTCTTTCTTTCTCAAGTAGGTAAATAAATATTTTCTTAAAGATTTTATTTATTTATTTGAGGAAGAGAAAGAGAGAGAGAGAGCAGGCACGAGCAGGGAGGAAAGACAGAGAGAGAGGGAGAAGCAGACTCTCCGCTGAGCAGGGAGCCTGATGCTGGACTAGATCCCAAGACTCTGAGATCATGACCTGAGCCAAAGGCAGACGCTTAATCAACTGAGCCACTCAGGCACCCTAGGTAAATGAATCTTTTTTAAAAAAGAAAGGAAAAGGAAAACTTGAAAGATTTCTTACTTTTCTGTTAAACCTACTCATTCAAGATATATTCGTTACCCACTCTGAGCTTAACGCTTACCTAAACACCAGGTTGCAGGCTTGGATGATCTAGCTAGTGAGGGTGTGAACAGATGAGATGCTGATTCTGAATTTCCAAAACCATTCCAACCTCCCATCAGCATGAAAAATGAGAGACTTAGGAAGCTGGTGATACTTCAGGTTTGCCAACTGAGTAAGTCACATGGTTGCTCTAACCAGCTTTCCAGGGCACCCCTCCAGATTTCTATTTATGCACAGATGCATGCTTTGGTTGTTAGAACATTTCAGAGATCTGCCAGCTTTCGAGGGTCCCAGCTTTTTCCTCATGCCCCAGGAGTAATTTTCTCAGCAATGCTAGCATATAGTGACAGTAACTACACCTGTTTTTCCTGTATCACCTGCTGAAAATCTTGGTTTCTACCCATGGAACTTTTTTACAGCTTCAATGAAGTGGGACAGAAGCAGCATCTTTATCTCTGAAAAAGCACAAGAGGCACAGGTACCACCAACTGAGCCATTAACTTATAATCCTTTCTAAGCTAGATAGTTTTATCTGATTCCCTGCAGGTTATATCTTAGCATCAGGAGAGGATTAAACAAAGATGTCAACTTATATAAAGATTCTCTGACTGGCAAGAGCTAAATGGTCCAGAGGGATAGCACATGCTATTTACTTACCAGAAAAGGAAGCCCGTAGGTTCATAATATGGGATCTCTAACAGGGCGAACACCTCAAATTAGATGACCATGTTTGATCACAATGTGGCAAAAGAACCTATTTGGTTTATCAGAAAAGATCGGATTTGGCATGGTCTTTCTCATCTTTAAAATGATGGAGTTGTACCAGAGGACGCATGAGACCTCTTCCAGCATAATGCAGTGCATCTTTCTTTGTGAAGCTGGATGTGCCCACATTAAATCTATGTCTTGCTTTCTGTTATAGACTTTTTGAATGCCATTGCTTTTTTGTTTGCAACTTCAGATCATTTTCTTGTAGGTGGGAATGTACTTATTGATTATTGGATAGTAGCCAAATGATGGAAACTTTAATGTTGATAGCGCCTTTAGACTCTGTAGCTATATCTATTTTGATGTGTTTGCAGTTTTAGGTGTAGAATTTCCTTAAAACTGGGTGCTACCATCTAGGTAACAGGTGAAGTCATACATTTTAGAAAGTTTTTTATGCACACTCATCTCTAATGACCCTATGTGTCCCAGCATTGTGTGTAAAGTGTCTCTCCATTTGTTATTTATGCCTTTCCTTTTGTTTCTTTCAGTATTGACATAATTCATTTCCCATTGTGGTTATACAATATGGTTTTGGACTTGGCTATTGGAATTTTGCAGCCAAAATTGACCATGTGGATTCATAAAATGGTATAGATTAAAAATTCCTTAAAGATACCCTTTTACAGCTTTCTTGTTTAACATATGGTAAAAATGAAGTTTAGAAATATTAAAGGGTTTGCTTAAGGCAATGCTTTCCAAATATTTTCATAGCACTGCACAGATGGAAGATAATGATATGCCCATGACAAGATGAAATAACCTTTTGAAGTTGTTAGTAGGTATAACTGACCACCTGAACAACTCTAGTGGCTGCAGACCTTTCTGGCCTTCCAAAAGCCTGAAAGATTAAAATGTAAACATATTTTTACTCATTTATGACATAATCTATATTTCATCATTTTTAAAGCTCTGACCTAAATTCAGCTTGTATTAGAGTTAACCAATAATCCAGTCTCTATCAGTTTAAGGTAAAATGGTATATTGCCTCATGCAATATAAGCAAGATTGAGGCTTGATGCACTGGATCAAACTTCACCTGGAACATCTTCAATTCCTTAGCTCAAGTTGTCTCTTGTCTTATTGTGTGTTGGCCCCATCTTCAGGAGGTTGATCATCTCATGATGGCAAAATGGTTTCAGCAATTCTAGAGTTTTCAGAGTCCTGGGATAAAATCCTACAAGAATGAGAAGTCCCTTCCCAGGATTCCTGTAGAAATTCTTCTGATATCTCATTGGTTCTGAATGAAACATGAACCTATACCCAGAAATCAGTTTGTTCAGTATCTAATTCCCATAAGATAAGGTCATACACTTTACTCTTGAGTTAGCGTGAGCCTAAATAAAATAGATATCCCACAAAGTAAAAGTACGGTTACCAAAAAAAGGGAGAATGGATGACTGGTAAAATAATAGATGTACTCTGAATTCTAAAACCTACATTTTCTGGTTTCTATATTACTATGATGTTTTATTACATTATTTTCAAAAGAACTGTAAAAAATGCTTTAAAAATGACTAAATGGAAATCTTGAACTGAAAAATGCAGTATTTAAAGTCACACATTTATTAAATGAGAGTAACAGCTTGTTGGAAATAAGATTTTTTGATCAGTCAGCCTGAGGAAAGATGAATAGCAATCATCTAAGTGAAGCTCAGATTGACTGAAAAAACTGAACAAAACCTCCATCATCTGTGGCATAACATCAAATAGTGTGTGTGTATATATACACACATACACATATATACAAACACATACATGTGTATACACATACGTGCATATACACGTATGTGTGTATGTATATGTATATGTACATATATATTTAGACTCCCAATAAGGAAGGGGTTGGGAGATAAAAAGAGACAAAAAATATATTGGGATAAATAATGGGAGAAATATCTTAAGACGATGAATAACAATTATTTGTAGATCAAAGAATCGTACTGAACCTCATACAATGTAATGAAAAGAAAACCATATCTAGGTATACCATAGTCACACTGCTGAAAACCAAAGAAAATGAAACTTATCAAAAATGGGCAGAGAGAAGGGAAACATTAGAAAAATGAAAAGAAGATAAACAATGTTCTACTTCTTGTGAGAAACAATGAAAAAATCCTTAAAATGCTGAACTAGAAAAGAGAGAAGGAAAAGCCATAAATCTAGTTTCAGTATCCGGGGGAAATATCTGTGATGGTTAATTTTATGTGTCAACTTGACTGGGCTAAGGGATGCCTAGATAGCTGGTAAAGCATTATTTCAGGGTATGTCTGTGAGGTTGTAGACAAAAGAGATTAGCATTTGAATCAGTGGACTGAATAAAGAATACTGCCCTCACCCGTATGGGTTGGTACTGTACAATCCATTGAGAGCCTAAATACAACAAAAAATGGAGAAGGGAAAATTTGTTCTCATCTTAAACTGAGGTATTCATCTTCTCCTGCCCTCAAACATTGATGCTTCTGGTTCTCTGGCCTTTGATCTTGAATTAGGACTTATACCATTGGATCCCATGGTTTTCAGACCTCAGGTTTAGACTGGAATTACTCCATGGGTTTTTCTGGGCTCCAGTTTGCGGGTGGCAGATCATGAGACTTCTCAGCCTCCACAAACACATAAGCTAATTGTCTCTCAATCAATCATCTCTGTCTTTATACACACACCCACACCCACCCACACACACACTCCTGCATGCTCATGTAGACAGAGGAAGGGAAGGAGAGAAGGGGAGTGGAAGAGGTGAGAGAGAGGGAGAGAGAGAAATAAGTCTCCTTTTGGTCCTGTTCGGTTTCTCTGGAGAACCCTGAGTAATACAATATACTTTAAAAATAAAGATAAAATAAAGACTTTCTCAAATATGAAAGTTGGGAGAATTAATTGCAACAGTCCTACACAGGAGAAACCAACAAAGAGAATTCTATACGTATTAGGAGAATGAAACTTAATGGAAATTTGGATCTTTGGAAAGGTTATAAAGAGCACTAAAAATGTAAATATACGGACAAATAGAAATCATTGTTTTTTACTATTCTTAAATTCTTTGAATTACATTGAATTCAAACCAAAATAATAGCAATGCGTTTAGGGCCTTATAACAAAGAGAAAATAAAAATTACAGCGTTAGTAAATTAATTAGTTATTTAAACATTTCTTAAATTGCAAGTGCCTTTTGAGATAGCATCAAAATAATAGTAATAAATTGAACAAAATGTGTATGTGACTTTTACCCTGAAAATTTCAAGACATTGCTGAGATGAATTAAAGAAAAAGGTAAATAACTGGGAATTATAACTTGTTTATATTTAGAAAGACTTAATATTACTAGTTCAGCATTAAATGCATCTTTAATGAAAGCCTTTGTCCTAATATGTTAGAACTTGAACTTGGTATCAAAATGGAATATGGTATTGGACTACAGAGAAACTTTATTAGATATAAAAATTATTAGATTTCTACAGAATTTTCTAGCTCTGCTCCCCTAGAAATATGAAAAAGATTCGACATTAACTGTATGGTATATGTGATCCCAGAGTAGCATCTGCCCAGGAAGTAATATAAATTCCTGATAGAAAGACTTAAGTTTAAAAAAAAAAGAAAGACTTAAGATTTCTCTTAGGGAAGTGAATCCTACATATTGACATATCTCTTCCTGGAAACTAAATCTATGACATTGTTACAAGAGATATTGGCTCCTGTGTGCATAGGGATAAGAAAGGTGGGCCTCACATCCACAGTGGGGATCCTGTTTCCTTTTCCCTCAGCTGTCATCATTCGGTAGATCAAAGAGTAATTCCTGGATGGTTGTTTGTACAGAAATAAGGACTACATGCAGCAGGAATACCGGGCTGTGTACTGCTGCCACGTTCTTACCTGATCTGAATCCTTGTGAATAGACTGGTATCAGCTGTGGACTCTTGGGCCTTGTGAGTCTGAATAAGGTGTGAATAGATCCAAGACAGCTCCCTAGGTCAATTCGCCAGCTGATTTATAGATTCAATACAATTCCAGTCAAACTCCCAGAAGGATTTTCTTGTGTGGAGATTGTAAAAGCTAATTCCTAAGTTTACATGAAAAATGCAAGTGATATGGAACAGCCAATAGCGGAAACAGTCTTGAAAAATGAGAACATGGTTGGAGGACTTACAATGCCTTATTCAAGACTTATTATACAGCTATAGTAATCAGGACAATACCACATTGGCATAAAAATAGAAAAATAGACCAATGCAATATAATAGAATCCAGAAATAGATCTACACATGTCAATTGATTTTCTACAAAAATGCCAAGATAATTCAATAGTGTTAGGAAAGTTTGTTGTTTTTTTTTTTTTAGCCTAAGTTGCTTGATCAACTATATATATAAAAAAAAAATCGGGACGCCTGGGTGGCGCAGTTGGTTGGGCAACTGCCTTTGGCTCAGGTCATGATCCCGGCGTCTTGGGATCGAGTCCCGCATCGGGCTCCTTGCTCCGCGGGGAGCCTGCTCCTCTCTCTGCTTCTGCCTGCCTCTCTGCCTGCTTGTGTTCTCTCTCTGTTAAATGAATAAATAAAAATCTTTAAAAAAAAAAAAAATCAACCTTATCTCTCAACATACATAAAATTAATCAGAATCAAAAATATATTGTAAAACTTAAGACTATCAAGCTTTTAGGAAAACCAAAAATATGTGAGAGTATAATTAACCCTTCAGAACATGGGTTTGAACTGTATGGGTTCACTTACAGAGGGATTTTTTTTTCAGTAAGTACAATATAATACTGTAAATGTCTTTTCTCTTTCTTATGATTTTTTTAAGCAACATTTTCTTTTCTCTAGCTTACTTTACTATAATAATGCAGTATATAACATATAATATACAAAATATGTATTAACTGACTATTTTATTATTGGTAAGGCTTCTGGTCAATAGTAGGCTAGTAGTAGTTGAGATTTTGGGAAGCCAAAAGGTATATGCAGATTTTCAACTTTGGTGGGAGTCAGTACTCCTAACCCCATGTTGTTCAAGGATCAGCTGTATATATGCATGGCTTTAATGTAAGAAAATATTTTATATAGCATAAAGAGCACTAATTATAAAAGAAAAAATGGGTAAGTTAAACTTTGTCAAAACTAAAAGTTCTGCTCATCAGTAAGATAAGCTAAAAACTAGAAAGAAAAAATATAATACATAATATAATATATATACCTCATATATTTGGTTTTTATATATAAAGAATGTCTGCATGCCTACAAATCAATAATAAAAAGACAAAAAAATCCAGTGAGATAAGGTCAAAGACTTAGTGAAAACTTCACAAAAGAAAGCACAAAAAGGAAATTAAGTATTTGAAAAAGTACTCAATGTCATTATCATCAAGAGAATGCCAAATAAAACTGCAGTGAAGTGTTAGCATACACTAGAATGACTAAAACTAAAACTAAAAACAACAACGACAACAAAAATACCGATACTATCAATGTTGTCTATAAGCTAGAATTCTCATATTACTAATGGGAGCATAAAATGGCAGTCATTTTAGAAACACATTCAGTAGTTTCTAATAAATTTAAATTCATACCTGGGCTGTAACCCAGCAATCTCACTCCTAGTTTTTATTAGAAAAAAAAGAAAGCAAGCAAGCATGCATGGGTCCACTTAAAGACTCATGCATGCTTATAGAAGCTTTATTCATTATGGTCAAAACTAGAAGTCACTGAGATGTTTATGAAGAGCAAAAAGGATGTTGCAAATTGTGCAGTATTCATATGAGGGAATACTATTCAGCAGTAGAAAGGAATGAATGACCAATACATACAGCAGTATGGGTGGATCTTAAAAACCCGTCCATTAAAGGAGGACAGACACAAAAAAGAACATACTGAAAAATTTCGTTTCTGTGACATTCTTGAACAGTTAAAGCTGCTACGTGGTGCTGAAAATCAGAACAGTGCTTACATTTGGAGGAAGTAGGTTAATTGAAAAGGGAATTTTGGGGGTTAAAGAAATGCTCCTTTTTTGATTATGTTGGTTACACATTTGTCAAAGCTCACTGAAACTCAAAATCTGTACATTTTATGACATGTAAATTATTCTTCAATTAAAAAAAAGTTGATTGAGAATGAAATTAACCTGTACAGGTTGGTTTTATCCAGTATAATTAGGTCATTTTGAGTTCTGGCTTCATATTAAACAATTTTAGCTTAATAATAATAGCTCTGTCACTTTCTATAGGAGGCATTTGACCAGTGATACAGATATTCAATGTTTCAGATATACCATCTAGAGTAAATCATCTATATAAAATACTTATTTTGAAGATTAAATGTTAGAAAAAGTACACAGTATCTGAGGCATGGGAGGTCATCAAAAAAAGCAGTTGCTGATCTTACTGTTTTATAATCATGTTTATCATTATTCATAAGTAGATATCAGATAGAGAACACAGTAGTTTATTAAACACTAAATGTATTAAAAATCAGGGATGAAAAGTATAGATAGATAGGCAGACAGACAGACATATATATAGATTCATATATAGATATGAGTATGGATATGTGGATATCAGTCTCAAGTCTAGGATTTTACTCTGGAATTTACATAGGGTCTTCTAGAAGTTTTGAAGTGAATTCACTGAATTATATGTTAAATGTACATGTATATTTATATGTATATTGTTTGGGATAACTTGCTTGAGATTCTCAAAGGAATTTTGTGACCTCCCCCACAAAATTCATTATACTTATTCACAGAATTATCTTTCCTGATGTACTTTTATTCCAGGCAGTTACCTAACTTGTGAAAGTAAAAGCAAAAAAGGCCCTATAGTGTAAATGTAATGTGAGTGTGCCGTCTGTAGATCTCTTTGCATTTTTTCCTTGGGCTTTGTTTAGCTTTTACAATTCCCCATCATTTCTTAAAGTGAAGGTAAATGAGAGAGAGGAAAATAATTCTCAGTATTATTTTGGACAGAATAATTTTTATGTGCTATTAGCCATATACCTAGAGATGATTAGAAAATGTGGGTAGGAATGATTTTGAACGCTTATTTTCAAAACCATTGTGTTACATAATTTTAAAAATTAAATATGGGTCAATAATATAGAAACCGACTCTGACAAGGAACGTGAAATTATATTTAGAGGTAAAAAAGAGCATGACTAAACAAATCACTTCTTAATCACTCAAATGAAAAGTATTGGCATAGACAAATCACCACATTAGAATAAGGTTGCTTCCTGAATTTGCCATGTGAAAAATCTGTGGAAATATACAAGGATTTTGTGTTTCTGTATTTGTTATAATAGAGATATAGCTGTGTATGAGAGAAAACAAAAATAACACAATCAACACAAGAGAGAAGTATATCTCTGTTTCACTAATGTGACTCTATCTATCTACAAATCATCAGGGGCCCAAATTAATTCTGTTTTTTCTACCATGCCCAGGGCATTGCCCTCAACTGCAGGAATCAAGATGTCATACCACTGTATCTGCATAGAGGGAAGGAAGGAGGAAATGGGAAGACCATGGAACACTCTTTCATTTTAAGTGCATGGAACACTCTTTCATTTTAAGGGCACTCTTGTGCTCATATCTCTTGGTTAGTTACAGTATTCTTTGGGGCCAAATGCTTAGCTGATTATTCTGCAGCAAAAGGGGAGAGTAGATATTGATGGAAAAACTTACTTGAAACTGGATATACCTAAAGAATCAAAGCTACAAAAAGGGAAAAAAATCAGAAGATTCCTTTTCCTTTATGCATGTTTTTCAAAGGATTATATCATTCCTTGTAATTGATAATGACCATTATTGGGAGCCATCATTTTTTTTTTCTTTTCTATTTTGGCAAGAAGTACGTAGAAGTAGATAAAAGAGTAAACTTATTTTATAATGTTACTTAACCATAGAAATAACTCATATTAATAAGTAAGGATTCATGTAAAAACTAAACATTCAATAATATTTAAAAAATTAAACATAGTTGGCACACTGGAAAATATCTTTAAAACTTTAGGCATTCAGAAAATTGGGAGTAAGTCTAGTTCATTTATGAATGCATTAGATAATGCACTTGATTATGAGTGAGAGATACCAATTAGGGAAGCTTAGGAAAAAGAAAGATGGAGAGAAGATCAATTTGGGATGGAAATACAGAGTAAAGGTGGAAGATTTTAATGGCAGAGAGGTTGACTCAGGTTAGACTGTGAAGTACCTTCTAAAGCTCAGTAAGGAGTTTGGATATTATTCTGTAGGCAATTGGGAGACATAGGTGAATGTTATGTTATTAAGTCTGCACTAATGATATACTGAAAGGAAAGTAGCCACAGTTGATGCAGTTCAACAAGGAGCTATTAAAGAGTATGAACAACCAGGAAGGAATAATTTTAATGCTTTCAAAGCAGGAAAAAGGGAATGGTTCATTTCCTGAGAAAAGTGTACTTGGCTAGGAGTCAAGAGAATTAAGTTATTCTCTCAAATGCCTGACCTTATATCAGTTATTTTTGTCAGGGTATCATTATTGGGAGGTATGTTATCTTTTTCACAGAGGTAGTCTGTGATATAATGAAAATACAAGAAAAAAATACTAAATCCTGTTTATAAAATCCCATATACTTAAATAATTTGAATCATTGCTCTGAAATCACTATAATGTAGCAAACAATAGAGAATAACATTAAATTTCTGCATTGGGCTATTAGGAACCTTGTATTTTAATACTTGTCAGACAAGTGACTGTTTGGTTCAGGTGGTGGCAGTGCAAAAATATCCAAAGCACATTGGCTACCATGCAGTTCAGTTCCAAAACATCCAGTCCTTCCATTGAACTTGGTCTGTGTACCCAATCACTGTAAGATAATTGCAAATATAGTGCAAATGTAGTGACTCCTCAAAATAGTCCCTGGCAACTAAGATTTAAGGCCTTTCCATCCACTGTATGCATTAAAAGTTATATGGATAACCTTCAGTCAAGTGAAAATTATCAAAGTTATTAACTCTTCCATTTCTGCTGCTTGAAGTGAGAGGCCCAGAATGGATAAGTAAACTCCATTAGCCAGAGGACAAAGCCCCCACTCCTTTTTTTTCAGCTACCAGAAATAATATCGTTAACCCAGTGGGAACACAGGGAATCCACTCTCCATGAAGCCCCTCACAAAAATCCTTGGGAAATGGAAGATCTCTAACTTCCATTCACATTAAATTATAACTCCTTCCTGGGTTGACTTTTGATAGTGGAAGAGGGAAGAAAGATCGTAGATAGGAAACCAGACAGGGAGAATAGAGTTCATTCTAGAAAGGCAGGTGCATGAACTCCATGCTCCCCTGTATGGTAAGGCCAGTCTGAGATGGTCTGGTGTTGGCAGTAGAAATGGCTGCCTCAAAGAAGACAAGTTTTATTTCCCTGCTCACCTGTTCTTTCCTTTGCCATTGAGTCCTTTTGGACACACAGCTCCACAACTTCTCAGAAGACCTTCCTAAATAGAATGATCTGCCCTGGGTTGAGATACGTGGATGGTCCACTGATGCTCTAGAATGGGAGTTCTTACCCTTTTGGGGAGGCTCACACTTCTGTGAGAATCTAACGGGTGCTACAGAGCCAAGTGTGCAAACATTTGGCTGGAGGATGAGCTTAGATGTTGTTTGAGCTGCTCAAGGCATTTAAATGAAATTGAAGTCATTGTCAACATTGAGTATTTGGGAGATACAAATATTCAAATTTCTATTTGTTTCTCTTTCTTGGAAAAAAAAAAAAACATCAACTGCACTGCAATAATGCTGAACGTGGCAGCAACTGGCTTAAGCTGAGTAGAAGATGGCCCTCCCAATAGGCATGCATTCCTCATTTCAGCTGTTGCCCAACAGTGTTTTAAAATGCCAACTTCATTCATTTATGTTAATCCCTTGTTAATTCAAACTGATCTAGGTATATATTTTAATTTATGACCTCTTGCTAATAGCCCTACCCAAGGAAATAATAATAATAATTAATAATGATATTCAAATTTATATCATGTTCAGCATTGCCAGATGTTGTTCTTAGCATTTTATTTTTTAATTTTTTTTAAAGATCTTATTTACTTGACACAGAGAGAGGGAGGGAGACAAGCAGGGAGAGCGGCAGGGAGAGGAGAAGCAGGATCTTGCAGGATCTCGCTCGAATCCAGGACCCTAGAATCATGACCTGAGCTGAAGGCAGTTGCTTAACCAACTGAGCCACCCAGGCATACCTGTTCTTAGCATTTTATACATTTTCACTTATTTCATCTGTACAGCATCCCGTTTCTATTCCTACTTTATAGCTGAGGAAAACTAGTCACAGAGAAGTTGAGGAATTTGTCCCAGGTCACAGTGCTAGGATGTGGTAGAGTAAGGATTCAGGAGCAGGCATTCAAATTCTGGAGGTGGAGCTTTTAAACTATCCTGAATGACCTCTGAAACATACATTCATGGATTCACCCACCATTATAGACTATATCGATGAACTGCACCTCTTTAAGGGATCCCACGAAGATTTCTTGGCCACTGGGTCATGGCCCTCTCAGAGAATGCTTTATAAATACTCACTTCAAGTTCATCATGAAATAGATATTTATGGAAGCTAAAAAATTGAGTTTCATTATCCTATTGTGTGATGATTGATTAAATCAGAACATAAAAACTGAAGTTGTTTGGCATTTATGCACTCTAACAAATGATGGCTGCATAAGTATTGCTTAAAAAGGAGAATGAACAGTGAGTTTGTGCTAAGTGTAAGGAACACAGCTTTGCATACTGTTAACCCTGTGGGATGTGACCCATTTAGAAAGCTACACAGCCCCCTGCTCCCCATCCCAAGAGGCCAACTAGGTATAAGAAGGAGTAGAGTGTTTCTTCCTTATGCATCAAGATTACTTTGTCAGGCTCTCTTGGGCACAGTTGTATCATAGCTCATATACAGCAAGGCTACGTAAGGAACAGGGCTAGCTTCATGGGCATACAACCTGTACTCCCACAGGACCCCAGGCCTACAAAAGGCCCTTTGCTTGGTGTAATGCTCTGCTGTTGCCATCCAGAAGGTATTCTTCTTATTATTTTTTTTTAAGATTTTATTTACTTATTTGACAGAGAGAGAAGTCACAAGTAGGCAGAGAGGCAGGCAGAGAGAAAGGGGGAAGCAGGCTCCCTGCCGAGCAGAGAGCCTGACGCGGGGCTCGATCCCAGGACCCTGAGATCATGACCTGAGCTGAAGGCAGAGGCTTTAACCCACTGAGCCACTCAGGCGCCCCTCTTCTTCTTATTTTCAATGAACTTCCCTCATTTTCATTTTTCACTGAGCCCCAGCATATTTTAGGGTAGAGCTCCACAAGGGCAAGGATCTTTATTTGTTCTCTTTTTTAGATCTTCAGAACACCCAAAACATTGCCCCTGACATTCTAAGCACTCAGTAAACATTCTTTAAAAAAAAAAAAATTATTTATTTGAGAGAGAGTTAGCGTGCATGAGAGAGAGAACAGAGCAGGGGTAGGGTAGAGGAAGCAGATTCCCTATTGGGCAGGGTGCCTGATGCAGGGCTCAATCCCATGACCCTGGGGTCATGACCTTAGTGTGGCTGTGTTTCAGTAAAACTTTTTCTATTAAAAAAAATTAAAAAAAAAAACTTTTTCTATACATGGGGCACCCGAGTGTCAAACTCTTAATTTTGGCTCAGGTACTGATCTCAGGATCCTAAGATAGAACTCCCCGGAGAATCTGCCAGAGATTCTCTCACTTCTCTCCCTCTCCCCCGGCCCCTCTCCCTCTCTCTCTCTCTCTTTCTCTCAAATAAATAAGTCTTTAAAAAAAACACTTTATATAGTTAAGAAGTGGACTTGATTTGGCCAATAGACTATAGTTTACTAATCCTTGCTTAGAGTCAGATGGCTCAGATTCAAACCCTGGCTACACCATTTACTCTGTGACTTTGGGCAGATTGCTTAACATCTCTGAGCTTCAGTTTATTTTTCTGTAAAACTGGAATAATACAAGTGCTTTGTTCATGGGGTGATTGTGAGTACTGAATGAGTCAATGCATAAGAGACACCAAGCACAGTTCAACATGTGATAACTCCTTGAACTACTACATATACTACTTTTATAATCATTGCTATTAACTGCTTGACTTTCAGACTTCTATGCATTCTGCAGATAATAAACACATAAGAGACAATTTAATCAAATCCTTTGTTAGCTCAGTCTTGAGAAAAAAGCAGACATTTCCTTAAATATCTCGATTAAACAGTCTTTCACTACCTTCCTTTGCAAGTCTTTATGGTAAGGAAGCAATGATTTGGTCTTCATAAGTATCCATGTTCACTGGAACTATTCAACGTAGAGGGAAAGACTTAATTTATTCTTTCAAGGGAACTACTGTCTTCACACCTCTGTTTCTCATCTACAAAATGGAGGGCCTGCACTAGAATCATGCCCTACATCCATTGTAAATTGGAGAGGTTTCATTATGTAGGTAATCAGCAGTTAAATTCTGGAACTGCATTTGGCCTTAACGCCTGTCTCCACTAGTCTCTAGTTTGTGATGTTCCGCTGAGTCTCAGAGGGGCCACTGCTTTTCCAGCTCCCAGAGTAAATGGGAGCTTTCTTCTTAGTTGCCAGAACTCTTCATGCATAAAATAAGGAATCAACACATTTTCTTATCAGCCAAATCTGACTCTGAATTAAAGCTGATGCATCACAAAGCATACTCAAAAATGTTCCCACTTTAATTAGGTCCTTTGGCAACACCATACATTTGCTTCAGTATTTTTTAGATAAGAATAAAAACCAAAGTGGCCTAAAACAATCATTCTTTTCACTCAAGGTATTTAAGCCATATACCCTTTTTATATTAGGGATGGTGAAGAGGTTGTTTGGGTGAAACTCCTAACCGTAATAGTTTGCATTCTCCCTTGAAGACACTGTTGAGAACTGTGCGACTCTCTTGCAATTAACACAGATTCTATCTGGGTTCCACAGAGAACACTAACCAGCAATAAAATGTCATCCCCCGGGCGCCTGGGTGGCTCAGTGGGTTAAAGCCTCTGCCTTCAGTTCAGGTCATGATCTCAGGGTCCTGGGATTGAGCCCCACATCAGGCTCTCTGCTCAGCAGGGAGCCTGCTTCCCCCTCTTTCTCTGCCTGCCTCTCTGCCTACCTGTGATCTCTCTCTCTGTCAAATAAATAAATAAAATCCTTAAAAAAATTAAAAAAAAAATAAAATGCCATCCCCAAGTGGATTAGGACAATAACCTCCCAAAGGGCTATGTGTTTCCACTCTTGCTCCCCTGTAGTCTGCTTCCCCACAGAGACGCACAAGAAAACAATAAAACTTTTATACAAGAAACATGTAAAACTAGAAACCAAACTCTGCTACTCCTCACCTCAAATTGCTCCATTAGCACTTGGCAAAAATGCACATCTCTCCACTGGTCACAGGTCTGATACAGATGTTCCTGCCTGGCCCACTCTGCCCCTCATTCGCAATGCTGGCCTTTTCTCTATTTCTCCAACACACTATGTTTAATTCACATCGAGAGCCCCTGCTCAGCCATTTCCTCCATCAGAACAACACTTCTCCAGAATTTTGCATGCTTGTCTGCTTGCTGTTCTTCAGGGATCAGCTCTAACATCAGATAACAATTATTGCACTAGGAAATTATTTGTTTTATTCATTAGTTTATGGTTTCCCCTGCCAGAAGGAAATCACTTTGAAAGAGGGAATTGTCATGTTCTGTTCAATCCCTAGAACACTGCCTGGTGCTGTTAGGTGTTCATTAAATAAGTATTTATTGAATGAATAAATTAATGGATGAATAAGAATGATTTCTGTTTGTAGTTTGTTTAAAAGAACATATTTCAATAAGCAGAATAGCTTTCCTGCTCACCATTTTATCATTTCGGTGTCAGAGAAAATGTTGGATGGTTATTGGTGTGTCTCTATGGCTTTCTGTTGTTATACTCACAGTTTTTATAGTTAGGTGACCCCTTTGAAGGACTGGCTATTTTGGCTGTGAAACTGTACCCCTCCCCCACATACACACAATATAAGTAATATCAAGTCCCTAAAGGAAGGTGCTCAGGTTCTTCTTTTTTTTTTTTAATTTATTTTTTTCCAAATTTGTTTATTTTAATTTTTCAGTGTTACAAGATTGATTGTTCATGCACCACACCCAGTGCTCCATTCAGTACGTGCCCCTCTCGATACCCACCACCAGGCTCACCCACCCCCCCAAACCCCCTCCCCTCCAAAACCCTCAGTTTGTTGCTCAGAGTCCACAGTCTCTCCTGGTTCAACACGCCCCCCCCGATCCCCCGATTTCCCCCCATTCGCCCTTCCCTTCCTTCTCACGATGCCCTTCATGATTTTCTTTATACTCCACACGTGAGACCATAAGATAATTGCCTCTTTCCGCTTGACTTATTTCACTCCGCA
>CM052799.1:42917317-43049314 GCA_028533885.1 Nasua narica
ACAGATCCTTTACCTCTTTGGTTAGGTTTATTCCCAGGTATCTTATGGTTCTTGGTGCTACAGTAAATGGAATCGATTCTCTAATTTCCCTTTCCATATTTTCATTGTTAGTGTATAGGAAAGCAATTGATTTTTGTGCATTGATTCTATTAACTGAGCACCTATTATATCCCAAGGAATATTCCAGGCCCTGGAAATGAAAAAAAAAATGATTAAGTATGGCACTTATCTTTGAGGAATTTATCTTCTTGTAGAGGATAAAGATAGTTCAATAAATGTTTTAGTAAAAACTCTTAAAAATTGCTGAGAAGACTTAAGATAGAGTAATTAAGTTTCTCACAGGTATTTGAGAAGCCTTGACTAGGTAGCTAGGTCTCCAAAGGCAAATAGAATTTGCCAAGCAGGAAAGAGAATGCCATTTTGGCTGTGGGATCTGTTTAAGCAAAGGTATGATTTGGGGTGGACATGGAATTTTCTTTTCCATCCTGAGTGGTGTAGGTTGCCTCTTAATTAATTTTCGGATTCTGCCTTTTTGGAGAGTCCTAAATGAAGGAGGCTTTTGAAGTAGGCTCATGATAGGTGAGGGACCTTATAAAATTTTCTGTGGAAACTTACTGTCAGTAAGTAAATGACTCTAGAAAGCCATATCCTTATTTTTTTACATCATTGTCTCCATGTCGGTAATTAAATCTCCCAGTCCCATCCACAAAGGCATTCTCCTGGGATATCTTGATCACTCAAGATCAAAAGAGTCTTTTTGAAAAAAAGCAACCTGGCATTTTAAGTAGCAGAGAGAATCTCTCTGGGCATTAAAATCTGCTTACTCCATGCCAGTTAATTTAGGAAACTCAGTATCTCAGGGGTGGAAGTATCTAGAGAGCTCTAACTTAGTTTCGACTCCTTTCTCTTTCTCCCACAAACATATCATAAAGATTGAGCCAGGTGTATAGTTTGCTCATATCTATTATATGCGTTTATTTATTCTGTCCAACTAACCTCGGTAGAAACCTAGCGATGGCAAGCAAATTTAATTCTAACTCATACTTAACTAAGATAATGATTGCTTTTGTAAACCATTCCTGTTAGTAGTGTTTAGGCTTTCAGGACTTCACATGTCCACCTTTTCCATAAATCCCATCACAGTCTTGTAAACTTTTACTTAAATTTCATTCATTGACCCTAGTAAGAGATTCCCGTAGTGAATGGTTAATGTCTATAACATGCTTATGCCCTGTTTCTCCTTCTTTTCCTAACTCAGGAAACTAAATTAGGCCAGTGAGGCCAGTTAGTCTCACTGGCCATAAGGAATTGTGGGGACTATTTTCCAGTTACCTTCTCACACACACTTAGGAGTTTCCAGTAACTAAACCGTCCATGTGTTGAGCACTGTGCTAAGAATTCCCTTTAATCTTTACACTCTAACCCTAAGAGTGAGGTAGTATTTGCAACATTTTTTTCCCCATTGAGAGTACTTGACCCGGAAAAATACAATAGTTCACAAATTATATCCAGCACATGACAATAGCCTGATTTGAATTCTGTTGTTTAACCACTATGCTATAGTGTACCTGTGCCAACATCCTTCTCTAAGTCTTAAGTCTTATTTTCTCCCTGCCTTCTTATTGTCCTGTTTCTTGGCTAGATTTTTTTCTTCTCACTCCACTTGCATGATGTCTTCTAGGGTCATTGGAGGTTGGACAGAAGCATACTTAAATCTAGATTATAGGGGACTATGGAATGGGTGACTGGGTTGAGAAAGTAGGCTTTTTGTCTAGATTCAAAAACCCAAAGGCCTAGAATCTAGGTAGGTAGATTACCAAAAAAACAGGTAGGGCATGAAAGCAGTAGGGTTAGTATGATCAAAGGCAGCAGGAGAGTACAAATCCTTGTGAAAAGGAAGCTCTTATTTAGCCCTGGGCAAATGGGCCCATTGTGGCTAAATCCTCTGTTCTCCAAGGAAAGCTAGAAATCCAGATCCTAATAAGAAAGTTCTAAGTTTTGAAATGGCAGCCACTAATTCAGATCTTTTAAAACCAATGTGTAAACAAAAGATTCCTGCAGGCATTTTGACCAGGTGCCACAAGTTTATCCTCTTGGTTAAACTGGAGACCTATGAATGCTTGCCACAATCCATCATATCCTTCTGATTTATTTCAAGGACATCTGTGTTGTAAATTCTCAGTGTGTTGTTGCCATCCCAATAGCTTATAAAGAATTAGAAGGAAAAGAAAATGACAAAAGGGTAGTTGGGGGAAGGTCATAGTCTTGAACATGCACACATATACTGAAGGAGCAGAAAGGAAAGGCTATGTAAATGTGGCAATCCAAAGTGAGTATGGAAAAGTCCCAAGAATTTGGTAAAACTACTTTCCTAGAGTTACTTAAGGTATATGTGCAAAATATGGGCACCCTGCAGATGTTCCAGTTGAATGCATTGGCATTGGTCTCTTGGTAGCTTGGACCCAGATGGAACGAATAAAGCTGACAGCGTAAATGATCTGTTTGTGGTCATAGCCTTTCATACACTATGTGAAATCTCTCTCCTGTCTCTTTTCTGCTACACCATTGGGTGAGCAAGATAACACTGGTTACTTGGAAGTCTAAAGCCCATGTTGGCTGCTTGATAAATTTTGAAATTTTTCAAGATTGTTACTTAATATGTAAAGTAGAGGTCTAAAGCACACTCAAGACACAGAGAAGAGCCCTATGCCTCATAAACTAGTTGTAGACAAAGTGGACATCATGGAGAAATGTGGGCCAGGAATCTGTAGGGAGGTTGGTGCAGAGGTGCTCAATACCACTACTCACTGCTTCACTCTTTTATCCAGGAAAGGTTCTGGTCAGAGATTTTGATTTCCAACAGTTACAGAACATTACCTCCACAAAGGCCCCTGGAGGTCCTGGGCTTTGTTAATCTCATTTTGCTGATGAACTGCTGAGACTCCAGGGATTCACAGAGTTGCTAAGAGCAAAGGCTGAATCTGGTTCTTTGCATTCCTAGGGCTATGGTCAAGTGTATGTTGCAGTTGTAAATACCATAATTACTGGAGTCTCAGAGACTAAAATGTGGACTCTATCAGTTACTAGCTAAGTGACTTCTTGGAGTTCAAAGAGTGCACTGTTCTGTAGCTAAGGGTTGCTGTGAAGACCAAGTGTGTGGATAAGTGAAAAGCACTTAACATTGCGGGTGTGTCAAAATATATTAAGCTCACTCCTCTGGTCTCAGTTTCCTCACCTTTGAAATGAAGGTGGACCAAATGAGCAAATGTATTTAAAGCAGATTGCATTAAAGCTGCCACCGAGTTGTTAGTCAGTAAATAATTAATTGATTTTGAGTTAACTTTTAATAAGTTTATTTTCTTTGGATCTCTATGCTTCTTTCTCAACGAGAATCTATGTTTCACTAAATATTTGCTTAGTGGAGAAGCAAATATTTATATTTAACTTTCAAATCACTGGTATACTTCTTAATGGATATCTTTTCTGGTTGAGTGGACAGCTGGATATTTGCAAATTCTTTCCCAAGGACTGGGGTCACATTCAAATTTACCCTATGCTAGAAAGAATATCAAAAATGACACAGCACAGGTCCTTCTCTATTAGCATCTAACATTCTAACTATCTATGAGCATATTTTGAATAGAAACTTTTTCAGCTCGGGATTTTGCTCTCATTTAGGGGTGCCTGGGTGGCTCAGTTGGTTGAGCGTCTGCTTTCGTCTTAGGTCATGATCTCAGGGTCCTGGGATAGAGCCCTGCATAAGGTTCCCTGCTGAACAGGGAGTCTGCTTCTCCCTCTCCCTCTGCCCCTCCACCCACTTGTGCTCTGTCTTGCACTGTTTCTCTCTCAAACAAATAAATAAAATCTTAAAAAAAAGAATTTTGATCCCATTTAACTGTAAGAGCTGACATTTGGAGAAAATACCTATTTATGTAATTTACTTATTTAAAAAATAGGTATAGCACTTACCATGTGCCAGATGCTTTTTCTAAGAGCTTTATAGATCGTAATTCATAACAGTCCTATGAGATGATGAGATAATTATTATTATTATTCACATTTTACCCATTAGCATCAATGGCAAAAAAAAGCTTAAATAATGTGTATGTATGTTTGTGTTTGTGTGTATGTTTGTGTGTGTGATAGAGGAAAGCAGCTTTGTGACCTTGAGAGAGAGTTTTAGATGGAGGTCATGATTCTCCTCTCTAGAGGTATTTGGTCCTGAAGACCAACGGACAATATGTAACTTAAAGTTACATCCATAAGACGACAAACAAGATGGCACTGGAGATAGAGAACGCTTCAGGCCTGGATTTCACCACATTGGGTACTGTACGAAATGTTTTCTGGACATGGGGAGGGTGGGCAGAGCTTACGGAGCGTGAAGGGAACTTGTCCTCTTGTTTCCTGAAGTCCTGTAGCAACTGTGCTTTGTTTTCTGGCTCAGTTCAAAGCATGCCAAGCTACCTCTTCTTTGTCCCTTCTTAGCTGCCTGAATTTTCTTTTTTCATTTTCTAAGGATGGCCCTGTTGAGAAGGTGGGAGTCTTTTGATGGCATTATCTTCTTAATCCTCCTAAAAGCTCTGGGAGGCCAGGCAGGGTTAGAAGAAAGGGTATCTGGCCATCTGATGCTTCTTTGGGATGGCTCAGCGAGACAGTGGGCATGCAGCAGTGTCTTTATGCTGACTCCAGGGGAGCTGTGTGGTAATCTGAGCCCCAGAGGACCTTGGTCTCCACAGCAATGTTGAGAGAAATGATTTAAAAAAAGATAGGAAGTGATTGAAAGTTCTGATAATCATCACCATGATGAAACGACAAAATGAAGGTATGATAGGTATAATAGTATACTAGAAGGAAAAAAAATTATAGTCTATTGTATTAGAAAAGAAAAAGGAAATCCAAAATATAAGTTAAAGCAGATGCTATTAAAACTCAGTTTTTCTGGCTAGAAAAGGAAGGATTCAGTATAGCAAAATGTTACTTTTCAAAAGAAAGCATTTAGGTTTAATACATATGCTTGACCAATCGCCTAAATTACTGTAGGAAATTATAAAAAATGGCCTTGGAAAATAAAATCATGTCATGAAATGTGAAGTTTCTCAGTACAGGTGGAGATTGCTGGAGATTGGTTTTTATAAGGTATCTCAAGTGATATCAGAAAAGATGGCTGGTGGGGTCCCTGGGTGGCTCAGTGGGTTAAAGCCTCTGCCTTCGGCTCAGGTCATGATCTCAGGGTCCTGGGATCGAGCCCCACATCGGGCTCTCTGCTCAGCGGGAAGCCTGCTCCCGCCTCTCTCTCTGCCTGCCTCTCTGCCCACTTGTGATCTCTCTCTCTCTCTCTCAATTTCTCTCTGTCAAATAAATAAATAAAATCTTTAAAAAAAAGATTGCTGGTGTGTGGTCAGAATTGTACACAGAAATTACATGCAGACAACAAATATCTGTGAGTTAGCAGTACTTAGGCTCTAATACTTACCTTTGAAAACGTTACATGGAGAAAACAAAACAATGTGCCAACTTTGGATTTTTTTTAACCAAACAAAATGATTTCTATTTTATTCTATTCTATTTTATTTCAACCTAGTAAAAACATCTAGCTCAGGATTTTTGGTGTAAATCCAATATAGCTTAGAAAAAATGTGTTTATTTTATGGCAATCTAAATAGAAACTGTGCATTGTATCACATTTCGAGTTGCTGAATGTACTTGTACCTACAATCATAAAATCACATTCACTTTTTGAACTTGGATAATTCCTTTTTTTTTGCAACAGAGGAGCTAACCATGTATCCCAAAATAAGTTTTATTCTGTATTTAGATATGACTTTAACTTATTTCATATCCACTCAACTGGCCCTTTGACTTTGACATTGCCTGGAGGCCCTGTCACGGTTTTCTTAGGCCATTTATTTGACTTTGTAACAGCATTTGGTAGTTTTCCATAAAGAGTGGGGTATTTGCTAATATGATTCTCTGGCGCTGTTGTCTGTTTTTTCAGGGAAACTCACCATAACTATTATTATGCACTTGGAATTTGTGGTTGACTGTCTTTAATATTTATTTGTTTGTTTGTTTAAAAAGAAGTGGAAATTGCTTCTTCGGGAAAAATAGAAATGTACTGATTGATACTGATTTAAGAAACTTAAAAGCTCCAAGTTGTAAGTGTTATGTGTTTTGGCAACTATTGATTATACCCAATCCACTATCTTTGGTTAGCAAGGAGAAAAGAAAGCTGGGGTTTGGGAGTTGGTTTTTCTTTTGTTTGTTTTCATTTTTTATTTCCCCCTCTTTTAGCAAAAAAAAGGTTCAATAAGAGAAAGAGTATTCTATGTCCCCTAATGAAAACATGATGTTACCATAGGACCTTCTAGAAATGTTGATTTAATTTACTGGAATGGGCTAATGAGAAAATTGTATCAATTGGTATTCTAATGAGAAGTTGGGAGGCAGGGGGTTAGAATTGTACTTTTGTGATAGTTTAATTTTTGCAGACCCAGGGAAAGAATGGAGTAAATGCCCAGTTAGTGACTATTATAAATACCCCTTGCTGCTTTTCATTAATCCTAATAGAGAAACCCTATCGTACCTCCACATTTCTCAAGTGTCTTTAGCACTAATTTAGAGTCAAGGTTGTGTCAAAATATAATTTTTCAAGAAAGGTAAAATTATGACTCTCATACAGATATAAAATGAGCCATTAAAAATTTTATTTAACTAATTATTAATGAAGGAACCAAAGAGATGTTATAACCAATTCAGAGGAAAATTTGAAGAACAGACACATTTTAGATCAGGGATATGGAAATGTACTGTAAATGGATGCAAAATTGGCTCCTGTGAAGGGTAGTCATTGAACCTCCAACAGACAGAATATATTTGCATGTCTTTAGGCAAGTATTATTTCCCACTGCTATCAGTTATCTACAATTCATAGAATTGTAATATAGCTCAAAGGCAATGAAGGGACAGGGTTCCCACAAAACCAGAATCAGATAACCTAGAAGGAAAATGTTCTTTAAATAAGGCATAGTTTTCCCTGAAAGCACAGTTTGCATTACCGTTATTTGTAGAGATCCATAATTCATTCTGCTCATGAAAATGAATTTTCAATTTAACAGAAAAGCTCTCAGTGGGAACAAAAGGGGCTTGAACAAGAAAACCAAAATGGTCATTCCTATATTCTTTGCTGCTTTAAGCATCATTAAGAAAATCTACTAGAACCGTGATTTTACTGACTCTTCCTACTGCCCCCCCCGCCCCCCCGAACTAAGTGATGCTCAATCAACTCTTGCTGCACATTAGAACAGCCTGGGGAACTTTAAAAAAAAAAAAATTTGGTGCCTGGACCCAGCCCCAGAGATCCAGTTTAATTGTTCTGGGTTTACTGCCTGCATCTTATATATTGGGTATACTCCTTGGGTAATTCTAATAGGTAGCCATGCTAAGAACTACTGCACTACAGACCTAGGTATGACTTCTCAACTACTTCTACTGTGATGATCTGGCCAAGGTTGCAAAACTGAAGGTCTTTGGGGGCCAGGCTAATGGTGTAAATGCAGGAAGATCCTGCTCTACTTATTCATTTAAATTCTTATTTATATTCATATAAAAAAACGTGACTTTTTTCCTGCTAGCTAAGGAAGATAGGACTGTGAAGAAATTCATTCTCCGGGCTGCCATTTCATGACCCACCACCTCTTGAACTAAGAACACCTTCTCACCTCTCACATGCTAACCCTCTCGTCCCTCTGTCTTCTGTGTGGTAACTTCTACATTTCTTTAGATTACTGTTTCTCAAATTGTAGTGTGTATTCAGAGCACATGGAGTGCTTGTTAATACACCCAGGGATGGGTCCCACTCCTAGACTTTTGGGTCTAGTAGATGTAGGGTAAGGCCGAGAATTAACATTTCTGACAAGTTCTCATGTGACACTGATGTTACTCACCTGGGATCACACTTTGAGAACCACTGCTTTAAATCTTAGCTTGCTGTCATTTCTTTTCTGATGGTTTTTTAACTGATTAGCTCTCCACTAGACTCTAGCTAGGCTGCACTTCATGAGGATAAATCTTTTGTGCATGTGTGCACCATAGTATCTTTAGCATTTGTATTGCATGACGGGCAATTAAGTATTGAATGGTGGATAAACTCTTCTTGTCAAGCATTCAGCTTAAAATGTAAATTTTTCTCATTATACCCCCTTTTCTTTGACTTATTTTTCCCCCTCAATTCTTACTGTATTATGTTACTTTCTAGCCGTTTGTGGGGTCTTCTCTGTGACACCTCAGCTTGGCTTGAGAATGGATCCTTCTCTAAGTTGCACATTCTTTATCTTCAAAATGTGATTGAGAACCAGCAGCTTCAGCATCACTCAGCTTATTAGAAATGCAGAATCTCAGGCCTCTCTCTGAACTCACTGAATCAGAATCACATTTTAACAAGGTCCCCAGATGATTCCTCTGCACGTTAAAGTTCAAGAAACACTTTTCTCCCCATCAGCCCAAGTGCATCCTCAGTCTGTCCCATCTTTGTTTTAAAAAAAAAAAAAAATCTGCCAGCTGAGATAGCTGCTTCCTGTTTTCTCAGGGCCTTCTTAGCAGAGTGCTTGTCGAATCTCGTCAACACATTTGTGTTGCACTCTTGGCAGCTGGTAACTGCTTCTCCTCCCCTTCCTCAGAGATCAGCGATTCTGTTTTAACAGGGTCTTTCCAAGTCCCATCTAAAAGAATGAAAGAAACAGAAATCATAAATATTGTGACAGATTTGTGGAGGAGAAAGACCTATGAGGGAGCTTTAAATCATACACACGTTTATTGGAAGAAATCCATTGCTGTGTAGTTAGGATTCCATCACTTATTCTCACATCCCATCTTGATATTATTTCTCCATTGTCGTTATTTTTGGTCGTTCATCCCCATCTCTTTCCTTCTTTCCTTCCATGACCCTTTCTCCTCTTTCTCTCATATTATTAGACATCTGTATAACATCATTTTGTAAAGTAAACCATCTCATTTAGTGTCTCAACTTCCATTTAATGTAGGCACTCTCATTTTCCTCATGAGTAACCTAGGAAAGAATGATGCAGGCTTCTGATGCCCAATCCAGTGATCTTTCCTCTATAAATAGAGTTTGACCTAACCTAATCTGTGCTGAGCATGTTTCCCCTTGAAATAGGACTGCATAGGGGTGCATGTTGTAGGTGAATGCAGAAGATTATACACCACCATACTGTATGTGAAAATGTTTCTCATTATAACCACTACTTATCCCATGAAATATATATATATATATATATATTTAATTCTCTCTTTATTGGGAAAACATTGCCTCAATCTAAGAGAAAATGAATAATCTCTAAATTTTAGTATTTTCCTTCCAAAATCATGACTTCCATCCCCAACCCAGTTAATAGCAAAAATATAATTCATTTAATTTCTCTCTTGATAACCTGCCAAGATACACAGAGGTTGCCCAAAGAGGCATAGCATGGCAGTCTCTCCTAGGCAGGAGTCTCTCTAAGGTACAAACTGGATTTATTCCTTCGAGTACTTCCCATTCCTGAACTATCCCAGTACTTAGTATTACTGCATGCTCCATTACTATCTTAGATGCAAATTATTGCAGGTTCAATGGCTAATACAGAGAACTAGAATACACCCTAAGAATTCTAGTTGTGAGGTTCTTTATGGGTAATTTTTTAGATTATTCCAAGCCATGCATGATGCCAGATGATTACCAGCTCATCTTTTTGACCCAGTGAATTATACCCCTAGCCCTTCGAATTAGTGACACCTAAAGACTTAGGTGTCCTTTGCCATTTGTTTGTTTCTTGCTTGTTGTACAGTGAGAACCATGTGCACAATATCATATATAGGAAAATGCGTTGTGGGTTCAGTAATATATTATGCTCAATGACAATTGATTTAGTGTGAATGTCCAATCACTTTTCAACTTAGTTAGGTTTGTGATAAGAGTTGGTTATTTTCAGCTTGAAACAATTAGGAGCAATATTATAATTGGTAATCAGTCCAGTCAAAGAAAGGGCACTTAATCCATCACTTGACCAAACTTTTCACTGCTAGATTGTTATCCACTTTACCCTTGTGTTAGTCCTAGTTTTCAACTGAAATAGAGCAAATTGAAATATAAATTATATATATGTGTGTATGTACATATATTTACACACATAGATGTGTGTATATTATATATAATATATACATGTATATATGTATGTTCATATATGTAAATATATGTATATATGTATCTACATATAGAAATTTGTTATGAGGAATTGGCTCATGAAATTATGAAGGGGCTAAGAAGGCCCACCATCTACCCTCTGGAAGCTGGAGGCTTAGAAAAATTGATGGCATAGTTCTGGTCGAGGTCCAAAGGCCAGAGAACCTGAGAACATAAGGAACTGAAGGTGTAAATTCTAGTCTGAGTGTAAGGGTATAAGAGGAACAATGTCACAGCTCCATAATCAAGCAGGGAGGGTGAATTCTCTGTTTCTCTGCCTTCTTATTCTATTCAAGCCCTCAGAGGATTGGATTAGCCCAACCCCTGCGGGGTGCTTTGCGGAGGGCAGTCTGCTTTACTTATTCTGTTGATTCAAATGTCAGTCTCATCCAGAGACACTCCCAGAATGTTTAATCTGGGCATTGTGGGGCCCAGTTCAAGTGGATGCATAAAAGTAATCATCAAAACTCTAGGATCAGGTTTTAACCTCTTATTTTCTTTCTCATAAAGACTTTATCCCTCCACACTAAACTGGACAGGTGATTTCTATTATGTTGGATTTCATAGACCAGACAACTTTCTAAGAAAACAAAAATCTGTGGGCTAATGTGAGATTACCAATACTTCATTTGCCAAGACTACTTGAAACAAAATCCATTTCTATCTACTATCCACATTATTTATAAAATATGAGTATCTCTTATTGGCTACACTTGATCAATGTTCCCATCCTGAACCAACCAGTAGTGGCCTGGGGTACAGGTACATATGGTACCATCCAGCTGTCTAGACCTACCTTAAGAAGAAATGGTTGTTCCTATACATTTGAAATATTGTGTCACCTATACTCAGAGTTTTTTTTTAATGACATATTAAAAAGGAAGAGAATTATAGAGAACAAGATGCAGACAAAAGAACATGAACAGGAAGATGTACTATTGACACAGTTTACATTTTTCATAGCTATTAGCTAAGGAAGATGGTTGTGGTAACTATGTATTATATTTTGAATCTATTTGTTTCTTAGGCCACTATGAGACTAAGTAAGAATTGATGATTTTTCAAGATGCTAAGGATTCTAAGTCATATTTTATTGCTGAAAAGAAATATTTCTGGCTTTGGTATTTTGTCTTTTAATATATGCCTTTTAATTGCCATATCATTTTGATTTTTAAATTAAGTTTGCAGTAGCATTTTATATCATAAGGAGTTTGATTTAGTTAACATAATAAAATATTCATAGTGATAAAATGCATGAAAACCATATTTAAAATATGCTCAAAACTATAAAACTGTATTTAATAAAGGATACCTTAAAAGCAATTTCTGGATACAAAATCTTAATTTATTAAGGATTAGTATTGGGCTCTCAGTTTTATTTTGTCTTTGACTTTAATTTTATCATGGCTTAGCTAAATCTAGGGTAAAAATAAAAGTGTGGTAAGGCCCAAACTCTGTGATTTGTCTTATTTAAGCAAATCAATATTCAGGTAAATGAAAACATGTATTTAATTAATGACTGCATAGTATGTCCATATTTTAAAGAAGTGATATCATTGTTTTAATTCACTTGTTTCTTAAGAGGAAAGAACATCTACTTTCCTTTCTTGTACTTTTCTATCTTCTTAACTTATTCAATGATCATTTAATGTAATATTTTTGATGCATTTATTTATTGATTTGACAAACATTTACTGATCACCTATTTACATAGGTATTTACTTGGTGTTAAGGACATAATGATGAATAAGATGTGATTGCTGGTATCAGCTACTGTCTGTCTAATTGGTAAAACAAGTATATAAGCAAGTTCAGAAAGTATAACAGCCATGATAAAGTGAAGAATGGAATCTGTAAGAGCATTAAGATAAAAGGACTGAAGTATAATTAGAATACAGAGACTTCTCAGGTCTTTGCTGAATGGGCTGGGTACAAACTGAGTCTTTTCTGAGCAAATAAGAAATATCAAACTCAATTATCATTTAGCTTTTTGGTAGGCCTAAGATTAGAAATTTCAATGTTATTGAAGCCTAACTGTGAAAATTTCACACCCAATATAGATGATTTTCATAGTTCCTTTTCAAACCTGACAATTTATAATTCTAATATCTACTTTGGTGCAAAAATTAAATACTGCATGATAATGCTTTAGTTTTTCAGCATAGATAAGACAACATTATATTACGGATTTACTAACAACTGAGTTGATATAATGGATTTGTTGAGGTTCACCAAATATTGGAATGATTTGTTAAATAAGGGTATTAAATCATTTTATCTAAAAGCTTTATATTGTAAGCAAATCTTCACTTACTCTACATAACAAGGGTGAGGCCATACCCAAATCAGTTTTAACATGATGGGAGTAGGTAAATTTTGGCTTAACTATACTGTCAACAACTCTACTTATTTCAACCACTGTCCCAACTAAAAAACATAAAAAATACACACACATATGCACATATGTATGCATGTTTATAATACATATAATACGTTGCGAAGAAGCATCCTCCTTTCCCTCTCTGCACAACTAATTGTGTGAGAAATGGACATTTGACCAAACCATATGCTGCAGTACTGAGAGATGGAGGCAGTCAATGAGCTTTGGCTCATTGGCTCTAAGAGTTGGCACCATAGCCACCAGTAGATGTATGCAGGTTAAAGTTCAGAGGAGGCAGAAACCATGAGGAAGCAAAGGAAGTTCACCGTAGAAAGGAGGGTGCAACAGATGAATGGAAATCAAGAAAACCTAAAATGCGAGAGTAGATGAGGAAAAGCTGAGACCTTCATGCCTTTCAGCTCCACTTTCATAAGACCCAGCTGAACAATTTCAATGGTATACATGCTTCTCCAGGACTCCATACTAGTGTGTGCCTCTGTATGTATGTCCGTGTCTGTGTGTGTTAGAAAGAAAATTTGAGATGCTTTGTAGTCCTTGAAACCGAAATACCTGCTATTCTGAAGGGCCAGTCAGGTTGTGGTTATGATTTTTCCTGTTGGGATTCAGTTTTGCCAAGTACATGATCATATTTGGACCATTTCTTTTGCTTCTGAGAACAGTATCCCATGTCCTTCCCTATAAAACCTCACCGTAGGCTGGATGTCAGGAAGGAGGCTGGTGACTACAAGGAAACCTCTCCAGCCTGAATTTCTTCCCAGGCCTAGGACATATTTCCATCAGAAATGGGTGTGCTTGCTTTGTCAAAATAAAAGCTAACTTATTGTTTAATTTGAAAGCCAGAAATATTTAGCATTGTATATCCTCATTAATCATAAAAGGGTTTACCTACCCTTTATTCTTATGGGCAAAATTGAGTCTACACTAGCAAAACTTATTAAAAGGCAGCACTTTGAGCCAGTATATCAGGACAAGATGGAAAGTCCTTGGTCTCTGAAAGCAGTGCTGCATTCAAATATGACTTGTCGTACTTTCTGTGTGATAGTTGGTTATCATGCCCCGCCCCCAGTGTTGGTTTTATCATTTCGTGAGTACAATTTTCTAGTTCTTGAAATTGTGATAGTTATGTCCTGTAATTATTAAATGAGTGAGTTCTGGAACCAGTTTCCTAGATTTAAATCCTGACCTCTCTACTGATAAGCTATGTGACCATAGGCAACATACGTGATGTATGGGAAGGTTTGTGCATCACCTTTGGCGTCTGCAGAATTGAAATAACAGTGGTACTTATTTATGGGCTGTTGTGAGAGGTAAATACAATAAAACATATAAAGCACTGATAGAAAGCCTGGTAGTGCCCAGAACATACTAAGAGCTCAGAGAAGTGTTTATAGGTAAGTGTTTGCCATTACAAAGTGCTCTATAAATTCTGCAGCACTGTACATAATGTGGTGATATTTAAACAAAGGTTTCTTGAGGCACAAAATGATGTATTTTGGATTAATCTTCAAAACACCTACAACTGGCAGCTTGCTAATAGGTTAGTCTGTAATTTCTGTCTCCTTGTATAAAGACCACTTATGTAGAAATGGTCTAGAAATGAGCTCTCCTACAGGACTGAGCAGGTATATGAAAATGCTTTTATCATCATTGCCAGACTTGCAGGTACAGAGAATGCATTTGTTTCCAGGGACTTTAACTTGGCACCTTCCACGGACACTAAATTTACTCTGAAAAGAAAAAAGAAAAAGTATCTGTTCTTTTCTTGCTGGCAGGTAGTGGAGAATGGTTCTCTTTGGCACCCTCAAATTTACTTAAGCTCTATTTTCCTCCCTCCAGGCAGGGGAGAGGTAAGATAATTGATGATGCTTTCTGGTTCCATGCACTCAGGTGCTTCTAGAGCAAGTATGAAACATTGGGAAAAATATTTTGTTTTAGAATATAGTTTTTAAAAGAGAGCAAGGCAGAGCTCTCCAGATTTTTTAATTTATCATTTTATTCTATAAATCTAGTTCTTTTTATATGTTACAACAGGCATTTTATATGGCTTTGTTATCAAATCAAGAATGTTTTATAAAACCTCCTATTTTGCCTTGTACTTCTTCTGTCTTATTAGTGAGGCAGATTGCTTCTAAACTGTCATAGAGGGGAGACCAAATGAATTGTGACTTTTCTCCTCTATCCCGCTTTCCTTATAAGTTTTTCTTTTTCATAAATACTCTTGGATGGGACAATACTAACAAATCTATTTCCAAGACCATTTTTAAAAGATTTTCCTTATTTATTTGAGAGAGAGAGATAGCAGGAAGGGGCGAAGTGCAGAGGGAGAGAGAAGCAGATTCCCTGCTGAGCAAGGAGCTTGACATGGGACTCGATCTCAGGACCCTGAGATCTTGACCTGAGCCAAAGTTAGATAGTTAACCCACTGAGCCACCCAGGTGCCCCTATTTACATGATCATTTATTTGGAGCCAGACATTTTCTTTGTGAAACTTCATGGAATTCCTTTTACTAAAGTTTTCCTAAAAGGATGTAGACTTTTTTTTTCAAGTATTCTTTAACTTTACTCCTCTAAATGTGAACATCTGACCAGTATCAGCATTAGGATCACATTGAAGGTTGTTGGAAATACAGAATTTGGGGCCCCACCTAAGATAAACTGAATCATAATCTGTGTTTTAAAAATGTACCTGCATAATTCCTATGCATATTATAATTTGAGAAGTGCTACATTAAAACATCATAATTTCATGATCCCCATGCTTCCAAGATATGTCTCTTCAAGCAAGCGTGATGGACTAGATCAGTATTTCAAAATGACAATAGATGTTAGAAGAGAAAACAGTGTATTAGTTTCATATTTGCTCCTATAGCAAATTACCTTAAATAATTGGCTTACAATACAGCAGATATATTATCTTATACTGGAAGTCCGAAGCTCAAAATGGGTCTCAGTGATCTAAAATCAAGGTGTTGGGGCGCCTCGGTGACTCAGTGGGTTAAAGCCTCTGCCTTCAGCTCAGGTCATGGTCTCAGGGTCCTGGGATCGAGCCCTGCATCAGGCTCTCTGCTCAGCGGGGAGCCTGCTTCCCCCTCTCCCTCTGCCTGCCTCTCTGCCTACTTGTGCTCTCTCTCTGTCAAACAAATAAATAAATAAAATCTTTAAAAAAAAATAAAAGCAAGGTGTCAAAAAAGCTATATTCCTTCTGAACACTCAAGAAGAAGCTATTCCTACATCTTCCAGATTCTAGAGGCTGAGCCCATTTCTTGGCTCATGACCACTTTATATTTTCAAAGCCAGTAGTCTAGCATCTTCCCATCTCTGTCTGACGCTGATGACTCTGATTCCCTCTTTCACTTAAAATGACCCTTGTGAATACTATAGTTCCACTAAATAGCCAAGATAATGTCCACATTTTAAGATCAGTTGGTTAGCAACCTTAATTCCACTTGCAACTTAATTTTCCCTTGTCACAAAACATAACCTAATCAAAGGTCTTGGGAATTGAAAACTGGGCGTCTTTGGGGTGTCATTATTCTGCTTTCACAAATAGGATTTTTGACCTAGTAAATTTGGGCAACATTGATTAAATATAATTTAGAAAATGTCTGTTCTGCAGGACTTCTCAAAATCTTTAATGTATTAAAGTCACATTTTGAAGCCCTGAAAATGAGATATACTGTGTAATAATCCCAAATGTATTTGGCCCCATTACTCTTTTTTTTTTTTTAATATTGCCTAGACTTTGGGAAATATGGGCCAGAGGAAAGTTTATCCTTCTTTCCATTCTTTCCAAAGCTTAACTTACACATAAGAGAGCCCTGGACTTGGAGATTTAGGACTAGGTTTTCCTTATTGGACCTAATCTCAAATCACTGTGATGGTAGGCAGATTACTTTATTTTTCTGTTTTAATTCTGATTGGTTTTAATTCTGATTGGAAACTTATATTCACATCTTAGACCAACCACTTACTCTTTTAGATTTTGATCTCTAATTCCAAGTTCTGAGTTGTGGGAGATGTTAGTAACATGGATTCTAGAGTCAGACAGTCTAGATTAGACTGCTGTTGCTATAGCCACATGACCCAGAAAAACGTATTTTTGACCTCTTTGTGCTTTAGCTTTCACATCTATTGGGCAAGAGTAGGATCAACCTCATAAAATTGTGAATTTAAATTAGGTAATGTACATACGATACTTGACACAAAGCCTAGCACAATTAAGTACTCAGTAAGTTTTGATGAGGGTTTTATTTTTTGAGCACTAATATCATTATTATTAATAGAAAATAAATGTAAACACTAAGGTCTTATGCAAATAAGTAAATAGTATAAGGAGGATAAGCTCTATTCTTCATTGGGGATGTTAGTTTAATGGGTATGAAAGAGTAGTTTTGACTCTACCAAAAAAAAAACCTGAGGAAGAAATTCTAAGATATACTGTTAAATGCATACCAGAGAAAAGAGTTTAAAGTGGCATTTGGTTGAGTAAATAAAATTTAAGTTTAAAGGCTTTGGTACAAAGGCACCTTCGTGGCTCAGTTAGTTAAATGTCTGCCTTTGGCTCAGGTTGTGATCTCAGGGTCCTGGGATGGAGTCTAGAGTCAGGCTTTTTGCTCAGCGGGGAGCCTGCTTCTCCCTCTGCCTGCTGTTCCCCCTGCTTGTGCTCTCTGTCTATTTCTCTCTCTCTCTCTCTCTCTCTCTCTCTCTCTCTCTGACAAATAAATAAATAAATAAAATCTTAAAAAAAAAGGCTTTAGTATATTATATGGAAGAAATACTTTATCATGAGTACCATTTCAGTTGACTATCTATACAAATCTAGCCTATTGGGGTGCCTGGGTGGCTCAGTGGATTAAAGCCTCTGCCTTCGGCTCAGGTCATAATCTCAGGGTCCTGTGATTAAGTGCTGCATGGGACTCTCTGCTCAGTGCGGAGCCTTCTCCCTCTGTTTCTGCCTGCCTTTCTGCCTGCTTGTGATCTCTCTCTCTCTCTGTCAAATGGATGAATGAAATCTTTAAAAACAAAACAAAAAACAAAACAAATCAAATCAAATCTAGCCTACTTGAGCCAAATCACTGAAAGATTCTTTCAGGTTCTACACGTGGATTTGTACTGGCAGTTAAAAATTTCACAAAGAAGATTTATTGACACACATAAAACACTTTAGCAAGTTTTCTTTCCTTTTTTCTTTTCTTCTCTTCTGTTCTCTTCTGTTCTCTTTTCTTTTCTTTGAAATAAATATGTGGGGCTCCTAACCTGGTATTTTCTTTTAAAATTATAAACAAAACCCATTTATATGAAAGCTGATTCCAGCAACATATTAATCAAACCAATTCAGAAGATTAGGTCTTGTAATTAAAAGTGCTGTCTATACCTTTCTACAGTGACAGTTCAAATATAACTGGAACTACAGTATCAATATCTTTCCTGAGAGAGGAAAACATAATCGGGAATCTTAATTTGTCTCTATTGCAGCCTAATAACTCAATTAGGTTGTGATAGAAAAATGAGCTTTGAAGGAAATTGAGAGAAACACACTAATTTCCCCAGGTTTAATTAGCTAAGTTGAAATCACAATACTGGTAATCACAGATAAACATAGTTACAAAATGCTGATTACCAAAGTACCGGAGTGGTTAGCTTCAGGAGTGAGGGATGTGTGGTTTATGTTTGTGGTATGTGGGGTGTGTGTGTGTGTGTGTGTGTGTGTGTGTGTGTGTGGTTTGTGGTGTGTGCTGTGTATGCCATGTGTGTGTGCTGCATATATGTGTGATGTGTGTGATATATGTATATGGTATGTGTGTCTCTGTGTGTACATGTACTCTCTCCCGGATCTTCACATTAGTGCAGAGAACCAATGCTAACAGTCAATACAGACATATTAACAAAATACAATCACAAATATATAGACAGATATATTACCAGAATATCAGCACTACCACACATAATTAATAGGAAGGAATTTGTCATCTCTTAGAATAAAGAAATCTCGTTTCGGAGAGGTTGGAGTAGGTGACTTTAAAAGTTTTGACGCCTTCCACCTCTTTATTACAATCTAGATGTAATCCTACTCTCAGTAGATTGCTGGCTAAGAATCCTAGGGCAGCTTTTCATCTTCTAGCTTATGTTTACTCTAAGCCATGGTCATTGTTATATGCTGTTTATTATGAGATAATAGGATATTTGTGGTATATAATTAAACTTAGTTTTGAAATAAGGCTTAATTTACCTCCCGGCTGGTTTTAGGCAGATCACCTTCTCACCTTTTCCTCCATTTATGAAACAAAACTGCTGTTTACCAGTGGCATACTTAACCTGTTTGACTCTCAAAGAAAATAATTTTTTAGCCACTTCTTTCTCAGGTATGACAAAGTTATTTTCAATAATAATCATGAAATAAAAGTAATACAGTAACGGGGAAAATGCAAGTGGTAAAAATCTTATTTTATTGCATTTCATATGTATGTTCACATTAGTAATAAAATTATTCATAAATAAATATACAAAAATTTCATGATAGGAAACTAGGAAGAGATATTTTAAATACATAATCTTTTTAAAAAAGGGAAAAACATGGAACACCTGGGTGGCTCAGTGGGTTAAGCCTCTGCCTTCAGCTCAGGTCATGATCTCAGGGTCCTGGGATCGAGCCCCTCATTGGGCTCTCTGCTCAGCAGGGAGCCTGCTTCCCCCTCTCCCTCTGCCTGCCTCTCTGCCTACTTGTGATCTCTCTCTGTCAAATAAATAAATAAAATCTTAAAAAAATAATAGAAAGGGAAAAACATTATATCTCCATATTGGTTGACCTGTTGAAGTAACAAGTAATATCCTAGTTTTTTTTTGTTTTTTGTTTTTTTTTTTAGGTTTTATTTATTTATTTATTAGGAAAGAGAGAGAGTGAGAGAGAGAAGGTCAGAGTGAGAAGCGGACTCCCCATGGAGCTGGGAGCCCGATGCGGGACCCGATCCCGGGACTCCGGGATCACGACCTGAGCCGAAGGCAGTCGCCCAACCAACCGCGCCACCCAGGGGCTCTAATATCCTAGTTTTTGTTTGTAGACTTTGACTTCTGTAAATTTGTCAATTACTTTGTAGAACTCAATCTTTGCATGTTGCATGTTTAGTCGACAACTTAGCCAGATTTGTCAATCTATATTTGTTCAAAGTCGATCAAAGAACATTTTTTATTTTATTTTTAAATGTTTCTTTTTTACAAGAAGCAACAGATACAGAATTTGGAAAATTTTTGAAGATAAGCATAAGTTTGGCCAAAATTCATGAAATTCCTGTTAAATTATAAATTTCAGAAATTATCATAACATCCATGCCCTTATTTCTTTGGAAATGATTTTTCAAATGTCTCTACATTTGGAAAAAGTTCTCCTTTGTCAACAACTTCACCTTAAATGCCTATTATATTTTGTAACATCTATTTTGGTAAAAGTAGATAAGATGGTGACCGATGCCGATTATTGATATTAACCCACTGCTTTGGAATAATTAACAGAATCGAAGTATTCAGTGTTGTATCTTTATCTTCGTGATCACTGTGCTATCACTGATTACTACAAATGCACTATTTAAATGCAAGAATATGCACTACTGTAGTAGTTAGAGGGATGAACTATGCTTGACGTGAGCTTGAATGACTTCTAGGCGTTATGAACTTACTCTTGAAATGAGAGTGTGTACTGAATCTGCACATGTCAGAGGCCAAGTGCATAATTATGGGTCTCTGAGTTCACTTGCATGTTGAATACAATGTTGGTTAAAGGATACATCATAAAAATTATGGTAATTTAGAATTTAGAATACACACATGTGTATAAAACTAAAAGTCAGTAGTAACTATAGCGATTGTTTAGAACTTGAACCAGAATTCAGTACACTTTGACATTCAAACCCAATTTGTTCAACTGCCCATTTTTATAAATATATTTTTAAACGACTACTTTTTAAGTATATTGTCTAGAGAAATTGGCTGCTTTCCTGCTATAACAGATTTGAGTAGCTATGACAGAGACCATGCAGCTTGCAAAGTCTAAAATATTTACCACCTGGCCCTTTAAAGAAAGAATTTGCCGACTCCTGACATAGATCAACCAAAGACTTTGGGAAGAAAAGTAATTTTTTTACCTGATATTTTTTAGAATTGCTATCATATGGTTGTAATAAAAAGCAGATGACTTTTATTTGTTTCTTTTTTAAATTCCCGCTACAGACACTGCACATCTTATTGCCTGACTATTCCTACTATGCCATCTTGGTTTATCTCATATTCAACCTATAGTGTTTTTGTGTCATCTTGCTGAATAAAGATTATACATGAGTACCAAATATAGTCTAATATACCATAAACCTTTCATGATTATCAGTGTGCTTTCCCTTTCAAGAGCAAAACGCCATAATTTATAAGGGGAGGTGGTCCAAAAACATACAGGTAGTAGAACTGGGGATAAAATGTGTGGCACAGTATGCATATACTAACAATATCCATATAAACTTCAATGGCCCAGGGCACCAGGCTAGGTCCAGTATATGTTCGAGGGCCTGCTAAAATTATAGATGCCTCTACTTTCAGATAGTACTTTGTCTTTTTTGATTGCTGTGTGATATCCATCCCTTTTTGGTAAGCCAACACTAACTTTGGACTGGGAGGAAAAGAATTATTGATGCTTTATGTATGAGCACCTTTCTAGTTAGCATCTTTCCTTATAGATTTTTCCTTCTGTTTACCTGTTAAAGTAGTTCCTGAAACCCAAGAGTTATTTTAGTGTGGATACAGCTTTTGGAGCCTAAGTCTGTATGGCGTCTTTTGCAGGTAACATTGGTTGAATCCATACTATGGGTGAATATAGCCTATCCCCTAGTTGTGTGTTCCTTTGGTTCCTTTAAGTCAAACATTGTCAAAAAGGTAGCAACCCAGATCTGATCATAACCTCTAATTAAGATATTTGAATGAGACAAAATGGGTGTCTTCCTCTCTAGGGAATGCTCAAAGCTCACATAATCACAAAGACCCATAGTCTCTGTTGCAAGATTACATGTGTTTTCTTAATATTTTACACTAAACATTTAACATTCAGTTTATTAGACTATAATTTGTGTAATCACATTACAAAATGTCATTTGTCAGGCCAGTTGAAATCCTGAGGATCATGCAATTGCAGACTTCTCACTCTGGGAGGAAATCGTGTGATAGCTACAAATAATTCATTCTACAACATCTTTTCTTATGGGCATTGCTCTCATACCAGCTCAGAACTCAGTTTTATCAGAAGCAATTTATTTATAGGCCCAGCCTCTTCTGAAGCATTGGTTCTATTTTCGTGTACGGAACATAATGCTTAATTTTTATTTATTTTACTCTATCTCAGTCACCCTTTGAGAATATGCAGGAGTCAAAGGTGAAAATGATACTTTTTTTTGGTGACCCAAAACATAAAAGCTTAAAAACTGGTCATATTTTATTTAATCATTTTTAGGATTTGAGGATATCTGCATACATGCCTTCTCTTCTTTCAAGGCTTGCAAATAGTTGATCAAATTTACTTTGAGGTCATTAAAGGTGTAATTTTATTTATTTCTCTTTTTTGAATATACTCTGTGTTTGAGAATGAAAAAATTGTCATTGCTATTATCAAATCATAATAAAAGTGATTATGTCACAAAGGACAAGTATATTTGCAAATATGGTGAAAAAAATGTCATTTTAGTTTAATGCTAACAGCATCTTCCCAGAATAGAACCTTGTCTTTATCATGTGCAGCTTTGGGTAAATCACTTGGAAGATGATTGTAGAGCAGTCTGTTTCCTGATTTCTAGACAGAGGACTTAAACCCCTTCTAGAGCCAGCATGGTTGATGTTGTGGAAGGAGATGAGTAAGGATGATTTCCAGAAAAATCCTCTCAGTAAGCTCTTATCTCATTTGCAAATGATAAATGAACATATCTGGAAGGTAAATTCTTCAAACTCTTAAGTGACCTAAGAACTCAGAAAGTATTGAATTTCCCAACTTGTTGGCCCATTTTGTAGTATGACTTCTTGTGGGAATTCTCTAAAGAAAACATAAAGCAAGGAAACAAGACTTCTCCAAAGACAGACCAATTGAAAGTTGAAGGAGTCTACTTCAAATGCCTTATTCTCTCTAAGACCCTTGAAAAACTCATCAAACTCATTGCTCTTTACTGTCAATAGCACAATTGATCCCCTGAGACTTGGAAAGTATTTATACAAAGCTACCTGCTTTGGTCTCATAGGTGAAGACTGTGCTGTTAACAACCATCTTTATCTACCTCTTGTGATTAAAGAAGTGTCAGCTGGCATAAAGCTTTAAATACTATACTTCTCAGTGAGGAGGGAAAATAATTTTTTCTGGGCTTTGTGAAAAAATAGTGAGGGTGACACACTTCTAAAGCTACTAAACGTCAGATTGAATATGTTTCCACTTCTTTGTTTTGGACATAAATATAAATAAGTAACAAGAATTATTTTTTTATTATTTTCTTATTTTTTAAAGATTTTATTTATTTATTTGACAGAGAGAGAGAGAGAGAGAGATCACAAGTAGGCAGAGAGGCAGGCAGAGAGAGAGGGGGAAGCAGGCTCCCCGCTGAGCAGAGAGCCTGATGTGGGACTCAATCCCAGGACCCTGAGATCATGACCTGAGCCGAAGGCAGAGGACTCAATCCCAGGACCCTGAGATCATGACCTGAGCCGAAGGCAGAGACTTTAACCCACTGAGCCACCCAGGCGCCCCAGTAACAAGAATTATTTTATAATGATAGATGCTCAAATTCTTTAAACATGTATTTTATTGATATGTGTACTCTTCCAAGTCTTAAAAGAATAACAGTTTGCTGCAGTACTGATATATCTTAGCAGAGATCCTAATGGAAAGAAGGAAGAGAGCTCCAGATAAAGATGTTAAAAATAGCATAATTCTTAAAGTTCAATTTATCATTTAGCATGCAGAGGTCACTATTTCAATGACAGCTAATCATATCATATAATTGTAATTTTGTCATCCAGTTTGGCAAACTGCTATCCAAATTGATGGGGTTACTCATATAAAAGTAAAGCTTTCTTTATATTTCTTTACAAAGTTGAATTATGTGTATTTAAACATTTCATCAACCATGAAGAACAAGCCTAGAGATCTGAGTACAAATTATTCTTTTCCTATTGACAAGATGAAGACTCAGTCATTTTTTTTTTATCCTCTAAGAATATACCAAAAGAGATATATTGGTCTGTTTGAAGATATTGAGTTAAAATATCTGGCACTTGATGTGGGAAACAAAGGCAGAAGAAAAATTATTAAATTTCCTTATTACCTACAGCCCATTGATAAGTCTTTGAAATAGGCAGAGTGACATTCTTCTAGGGACTCAACTGCCTTGATGTTAACATTTTTCTAAGGGCCAAAGGTGATCCTAGCCCTGTCTCCCCTACCCAGGCCCCCCCCAGCAAGGATCCTGTAAGTCTACTTTAACATATAAAAATTCCTTTAGAAATTTCCTTTATCTCTAAACCCCCCAAGAAAAATGTTGGCAGCCATACACCAAGCATATGGCCCGCCAATATACATCTGAAGGGTCTCATGACTAAGGTTTCATTAGATGGTAATAAATGACCTTTTCCCAACAATAGCTAGCCCCCTCAGGGTCCTGGAAACCTTGCTTCTAAACTTCCCTGGAGAATTACACTATCCCTAAGACCCTCCCAGCTTGAAAGTATATAATGGACCACTCCTCACAACCCCAGTGCAGCCCTTTCTGCCTGAGGGTCCTGTCCCTGTGCTTTAATAAAACCACCTTTTTGCACCAAAGATGTCTTAAGAATTCTTTCTTGGCCTTGGCTTCGAACCTTAATGTCTTTCCTACATCAGCACTGGTTCATTAAATGAAGCGACATTATTGTAAAAGTGTTAACAAAAATCTTTATTATTCAGGAGAGTTTAATAGACTAGAAGGTCACAGGAGCTATAAGCATCCTATTTCTTCTATATGATCGATTCATTGAGAGAAATGTGATAGAGGAGACAGTAAGGGAACAGAGGTGGAGGAAATCTCATCAGAATTCCTGAGAGCAGGTAGGGAAATAGCTCTGGATTAAGGGTCAGGAATTCTCAGGGTTTTTTCCTGGTACTGTATTTCGTTATATAGTATTGTTCAAATAGGCTTAATTTCCAAGCTCCTGTCCCCTCATCTCTAAGTATTCCCACCTCTCTCTATGTCTTGTAGTACTTTGTGGTATTCAAATAAGAGTGGTTGAATTAAAAAAAGGTTTGGACCAATAAAATGATAATTCTGGGGGGAAAGACAGTAACCAATTCAGAAATGACCAATGAAGAATGACAGAAATCACTTAGTAATTTATTCATGGAAGATAATAGTATGAAAATGATCTTTTTTAATTACTATAGTATAGTACTGCAAGAAATACACACACAGATTACTAAAGAATTCACAAAGCTAAGAGCCGATCTTTAGAATCACTGTCCTAAGAATATGAACTAGTTTGTGAGTGTGTGTATGTGTGTCTGTTTGTGTACGTGTGTGTACGCCTGCCCTAAATTCCCACTAAATTTGAATTCTCTCGATGGATTCCCATACAGATATGATATACTATTACCTCCTTATTTTCAAGATTTAAAATGAATTGTGAAATCAGCCTGCTCCATTGCTCCATTTTGACCACACACCCAAGTGAGAACTGAACAAATGCAAACAGTAGTTCAGAAATATCAGTCATGTTTTAGACTCATGAGTTGACCTACTTTGTTATTGTCCAGGGATGCATAGTGGGACATCCTTGCAGAGTTGTTGCTTGGAGACGAGTGGCAATTGATTCTGATCCCCGAGCATGCTCAAGCCACAGGGAAAAGCAGTCACTGTAAACAATCATTCAGTTTCTTAGTTCTTGTTCTGGAAAGGAACAGCTTACCTTCTAAAGGCTTCTGAATCAGACTCCTTTCTTGATTAACCCGCTCACGACCTGCCAAGACGCCAGCTGTTGAGAAAAACTTGATGTCCCATTTTGGGATTTTGGTTGTAAACTAAACTTGGAGGGTTCTCAGAGGCCAGCACAGTCTTGAAAGAGAATTAGAAAGAAAAGTTGTCTTATTAGTATGTATCCTCATGTGAATGAGTAGGATA
Source organism: Nasua narica (assembly GCA_028533885.1). Classification (NCBI taxonomy): domain Eukaryota; kingdom Metazoa; phylum Chordata; class Mammalia; order Carnivora; family Procyonidae; genus Nasua; species Nasua narica. Next base: position 42,943,119 of record CM052799.1, read on the forward strand.
TTCTCTTTTGTTTTGATTTCTATATCACTAGCAACTAAGAGAGTGCTTAAAATAGGGCAGAGGCTGGGGTGCCTGGGTGGTGGTCTGCTTTCAGCTCAGTCATGATCCCAGGGCCCTGGGATCAAGTCTTGCACTGGGCTCCCTGCTCAGCAGAAAGTCTCCTTTCTCCCTCTCCCTCTGCCTGCCTCTCTCCCTACTTGTGCTCTCTCTCTCAAGTAAATAAATAAAATCTTAAAAAAAAAAAAACACCATGGCAGATGCTTAGTAAATATTTTGTTTAATAGAGTGAATGAATGCTTGGCTGTGAAAATGGCAAAGAAAGCAACCCACAGAGTAACATCACCAGCCAGAAGAATATCAAATCAGGAATCAAAAAGCCTAATTGCAGAGCATCGGCTCTGGTGCCAAGTTGGTCAGTCACTTCCTGTTTCTACACCATTTTCACAATTTTACAATGGGAGAGTTGTTCTAAGATTAAGTCAGCTAGAATATGAATGGTTCTGTTCAAGATTGCTTCAAGCTTCCATGTCTCCCCAAGAAAGATGCAAGTTCTTCTCAGGCAAAATGAAGCCACTGAAATTCGTGAACATATTTAACTGAGACTTGGTGTCGCACATGGCTTGGCTGAAAGACGGGATTGAATAACGTCAAATTACTGTGTGCAGGTAGCACATGAGTTCTGCTCCCTCCTCACTGGCAGGGCATTTACAGAACATTTCTTGCCCAAGCCTCGAGTTTCTTGTTACAAAGTCTTGCGCCGTACAACCCCAACCCCACCAGTCTAACTACTGCATTTTATCCTATTTTGCTGCAAGCAAGTCAATCTCTCCATGCTCCCCAAAACGCTGTTTGTACTCTGGCAGCTGAGCATTTTCTTGGGGTGTTCATCTGTCCTTGTTTCCTGCCTTTCTCCTTTTTTCTTCCCTCTTCTCAATCCTGAAAAGGACAAGGATATCTCAAATATTATATACAAAATAAAAAAGATTAAATAGAGAGTTGATGGCTTAGAAAAGCAAGAACCCTGAAGTCCTAACTCCCAGGCTTCCACCAGATATGCCTCCATCACCAAATCTTTGCTCAACCCTCCTCCAGTCCTGGGTATTGTTTCCAATTTCCATGAGAATCCTTATTCTTTCCCTTTGTCTCCCTCTCCTACTCAACAGTTTCGTCCACAAATACATGCAGGTGCCGATCAGTCCTGTCCCCCAGCTTCTCTACTGCCATGGTGAGCCCTGGTCTCTCTCTGCTTGATATGTTTCCTTAAAATTCTTTCACTCTCAGAAATTTTCTCCTCTTTCTGTATCAGGATGAAAATTCTTGGAAGACAAGGGTAAATTAGTAATGTATTGAATGCAAATAACATAAACCTATTGCTGGTAATTTAAATAAAAAAGGTAGTTTGTTTTCTCAGGTATCAGGAAGTTCATAGGTCAGTGGTTACTGACACTATTTCTTCTGCTCAAGGATGCATGACTTCAGGGATTCTGGCTCTAGCTTTTTGTTTTGCCAATTTTAGTGTGTTCATTTTCATCATTTTTCATGTGTTTCAATGATGCCAAAAGGACAATAAATGCTCCAGACATGAAATCCAAAATGCTAGAGGAAGTACAGACTTCCTCTCTCTCTCTCTCTCTCACCCCCACTAACCCCACAGCCCTCTCAGTTTTAGTTTTTCAGAACTGTCCCCAGAAAAGTTCTGTTTCTTTCATGGGTAACAAGATCATTCCTATTGGAAAAGAGGCTGGAGATTTGAAAACAGAATGGGAATGGCCAGCTGACTTCCCTTAGCACCAGGTATCTATCAGCAAAGAAAAAAGGGGAATGGACAGTTGGACAGTTTTATCCAAAATTACCTTTCCACTTGATCACTCTGTTCCCTTCATTACGTATTTTTCCACTGATGCCCTCTTCCACCCCTCAGATGAGAAACAATCCATGTGGAACTAAAGTTCTCCCATAAAGCCTTTGGTGGTTCCTCTAACAAGATGTCCACTTTTTTCTTTTTTTTGACTTACATAACTTTTGCCCTCCTCTTCTCTTGATTTGTACAAGAGTGTCATATTATCACTTAGCATGAAGGATAGGAAGATGAAAATTGTAGTACTTCTCTACCATTAAATTTATGATCTAAGGTGAGTTACTAAACTTCAGAATGCCTCCATTTCCTCCTGTCTAAATGGGGATGTTAGCACACCTGCCTCATATGATTGTATGGCCATGGACTCTGTCAGTGACATAATGCACTTAGAATGGTATCCAACTCATAGAATTCAATGATTTCCAACCCTTCAGCTATGATTAATGTTATCACTGTTAAATCCTCTGGACCTTAGTTTCCCCCCTCATAATAGGGAATTAGATGAGGTTATTTCTCAGGCTCCTTCTATTTTCATATATTGTTTCTTTAAAAAATCCTAGAGAGCCTTTCACACAGGAGTCTCAATAAATATTTTCTAAATTGAATTGACAGATCTAAATAATAGAGCAAATCGTCAGTAGAACTGTATCATGTGTAACCTCTGGCAGGATTGATCTGCAAATGTTAAATGGTTTCCTATTGCTTCTGCTTATTAGATGGAAAAGTATCCATTCTCATTTGAGAGAGAAAAGTATCTTTAATGGAAACCATTTGTGGTCTAAGTCCTGACGTTCTTCTTGCTGTTACGGCTTGCTCGGTACCATGGGCAGACAGAAAACTGACCAGTTTTCAGCTTCAAATTGAGAAGCAGATTGATTTCCGGGACTCTGAAATTCTTTCCATTACCTCAATGACTTGTATATCCCCCTTCAAGCCACTGACAGTGGGCTTTCTTAGATAGAGCTGACATGTCATGAATGGTGTTATCCTGTCTGTGACATGCCTCTTCATTTGCACCATTTATGATGAAACTCTTCAATTTTTCCTATGTGTTTAATTCCCACAGAAATGAAAATTAATTTGGCAGTTGCAGTGCCAACCTGCACCATAAAACTCCAGTTAGTTTTCGGGTGCATATGAAATGCCCCTCAAAAGTGAGATTCTTAAGCTCTTGATGTTGAACAAATATTTTTCTGGATATAGGTTGCTCATATACTTTGGTGACCAAATTACATCTGAGATATAACAGCAGGCAAGCTGAATCCACTGTGAGGGTCTAAGCTGAAAGACAAACCATAGCGAGAAAGTTAGCATTCAGTAGGGCAATAGTTTAGGATGAAGAGATGGGCACAGGTCAGAGGAGAATGAGTTACCACCATTGTTGAAAAATAAACTAACTGACACCAGGACTCCTCAAGTGTGTGGGCGTGTATGTGCATCTGTGCAGACCATTTCATTCCTTGCTGGGATAGAAATAAGACTTGCATTACTTTCTCACGATGACACATTTCTAGCGTGATACACTTTGGGTTGAATGCTTGAGGTGAAGTCATCTATGTCCAATATACATAAAATTTTCAACCCACAACATTTCCTTATAGACCTGAAGCAAATGAAATGACCATCTTTCCACGAGGCATAGCTCAAGACTTCTAAGAACAGAAGATCAAAACAGCTTGTTTATCTCTCATCCTTTGTTTTCTAATCTTCTTTCATTTTTAAGATTTTAGCTTTATGAAGATGTTCATTCCCATTAACATGTTAATAGCCAGTTTCTCTCTTCTGTTGAGGTGTTTGATTTTGCACACCTGTAGGCAGTTCTGTATGATAGGGAGTGAGCAGCTCATTTCTCCAATCGCAAAGCTCCATGCATGGATTCCTCCAATGTGCACTGGGTGGGCCCTAAGTCTGTGAGTGCAGACTGCCCCTTCACTAATCACGTCACCAAATGAAGTTGGCTCTAATTTGCTTAATCACTCAGCTGTAATTGAATCCTGATGGGAAGCTGGGTTTCCAGCCAGAATTATTCCCCTTCTCCAGCTGAGAAGGTGGGTAAAGTAGCCATTTCTTCTCTCTAGCAGCCCCAGGACAGTTTGCAGATGGTTTCATTCCTCCATACTCCATGATGTTTTCCAGAGTTGGAGGAATTATGGCATGGAGACTCTAGTCCCAAGTCCCAGGGATATTTCTCTTGTTGTTCTCTCTCTACATTATTGTAAACCTTATAACAAACCATAACGATCCCTCCCTTCCTTCCTTCTCCCTATCGCACCCTCCTAAGAGCTCTCTAAGAAAGTTTGACTAGAATATGTATACAAGTATGCTACTTCTGCCTGAGCTGGCTACAACCAATTTGGAGTGCCCAAGGCAGTGCTTCTCAAAATTGCTACCCTAGCCACCTGCAGCCGCCTCACCTAGGGCGTGGCCTCAAAGTGTGGTCCCCAGACCAGCAGCACCAGAATCATTTGAGAAGTTGTTAGAAATGCAAATTCACAAGCTTCACCAAGCCTCCTGAATGAGTCTCTCGAAGTGGGGCCAGAAATGGGTGTTTTAACAAGTCCTCCAGGTGAACTAATGCCTAAAAATCACTTACCTAAAGCTCTTGCTAAAAATTCAGATTCCTGGACCTGCTCTACTACTTACTAAATAAGTGTTCACCGGAGGTAAGACCTGGGCAGGTACGTGGGTAGATGATAGGTAGAGAGGTAGATGTATACATATATATGTATACCTAGAAATAATTCTAGATGTACAGAGGAGTTGCAAAGAGAGAATTCCCCTCTACCCTTCCTGAGTTATCCAACATATTAATATGTTAAATAGCCAGTGTACATATCTCAATGGAAAAAATACTACTACCTCAATTACAGATTTTATTCAGATGCTGCTAGTTTTTACACGAATGTCTTTCTGTCCCAGGATCCAATCCAGTTTTCAGTTTCTCAGTCTTTTATTTCATGACCTTCACAGTTTTAAAGAGCACAAGTCAGGAGTTTTGCAGAATGCCCTTCAGTTTGAATTTTTATGATATTTTCTCATGATTAGATGAAGGTTATGGATTTGGGGGAAGACTAAAACACAAATGGGGTGCCCGTATGATCACATCATGAGTGACATGAAATCAACCAACAGCACCTTATTAGTTACTTATTAGTAGTGCTGTTAACTTAATGATCCAGTTAAAGTGATCCACTGTCTGGGGTAGAGGTTTCTCTACTCCAAAGTTACTCTTTTTCCTTTCCTATATTCTTTAGAAGCAAGCCACCAAGTGTGGCTTTAACTCAAAGGTAGAGGAATTAATCACCTCTTTGAAGCAAGGGTATCAAAGAAGTTGTAGACATATGTTAAAACCACCAGAGTAATTAACACGTATTTGGGGGAAATGTCATTTAAGATATATAAATGTTCAGCATCTCCTTAGTTTCCCACACTAACGTGAGCATCTATCAGGGGCTCTTTTGTGCAGCAGTTATTACTACCCTGTTCTCATGGTGATGCTGCATTTCTCTCATTCATTCTACATTTATTACTTGGAATTGTTCTGTACAGAAAATTAATTCCTTCTTTTTTATTTATATATTTATTTAGTCTTTTTTTTCAGAATGGGCTCATATGTATGTATTGTATTCTTTGGATAATCATTTAATACCATCATTACTCATTTTGTTGTTCATATTGTTCTAGCTTTGCTCACTGGACACACTTTTAGGTGGCACCTGTGTCCTGTTGATGTGCTCATGATTTTTTCTTCCTTTGTGTTCTTATCTCCTGACATTGCAGGCTTACCTTGTATCTGCCCTGCCCAGCCTTAGAATCAGCCATTTCTTCAAAGAGAAAGAACCATCTTTTGGTTGTAAGATGGTATTTTGAAACCAACACGGGGTCCTAGGAAGGTTGGTTGCTCTGGGATATCATTGCTTTTGGGCTCTCTCAGTGGACAGTGTGTAGTAACCCATGTATACAAGCATCTCTCTAAAACGTGAGTTTCCACGGATACTTCAGACACTTTCTGGCACCGCATGGTTCATGTTAGCCTTACTTTTCTGCTTGTGCATAAATTCTTTAACAGTGAGAATCCCGGCTCCCGTTATCTACAACTTATTTACTGTTTTGTTCAACTTGAGCATGGAAAGCAGTTCTAGAATTGCTAACTCATATTCCTACGAACAATATACAAATCAGAGTACCATTTTATGTTCAGTTCTTTTACTCTCTAGCTTTAGAGTTTCCAGTCAAAACACAATTTTTAGAAGTTACTTAGGTCAACTTATTTTCTACTTATTTCCATCAGGAAAATTTCCTCATGCATTACTAATACATTTAAATTCATTTGTCACAGTCCACATTCCATTCTAGGATCCCCTGACATCCTGGATGATTTTTTAAATTTTGCATATTGTAAGTCCAGTTATCGTGGTGTGTTGTTTTTAAGGTTTTGTGGAGTCACACATCTACTGCCATAGTACCATATGGAACATTTCCTAGACTCCCGAATTCCCTTGTGGAGTCCCTTTGTACTCAACCCGTCTTCTCAACCCTTGGCTTCCATGATCTATTTTCCATCCCTATAGTTCTGCTTTCTCTAGAAGGTCGGATCAACTGTTTCTCTAGAAGGTCGGATCAACTGAATTACACAATATGTAGTCTTTTTGGTTGGACTTCTTTCACTTAGCAAAATGGTTTTAAAATGTATTCATGCTCATCCATGAATCAGCAGTTCTTTTTCGTTGCTGAGTAGGATTCAGTTGTATTCATGTACCAGTTTGTTTATCTATTCACCTGTTGACAGATGTCTTAGTTGTTTCCAGTTTTAGTGACTATGAATAAAGTTGCTATAAACATTCGTATGCATACTTATGTGAGCACAACTTTCAATTCATGTGGATAAATACCTAGGTTAGAACTGACTGCTGCTTGTTATGTTATCTCTCTATTTAACATTTTGGGAATGCCAAACTGATTTCCACAGTGGCTGTACCATTGTACATTCCTTCCAGCAATGAACAGATATTCCTATTACTCTGCATCTTCTCCAGAATTTGATATTGCTGTTTTTTTTAAGGCTGTTTTAATAGATATTGTAGTAGTATATCTTTGTGGTCTTAATTAACATTTCCCTAATGACTGGTGTTGAGCATTTTTCCCTGTGCTTAATTGCCATCTATTTTTGTGTGTGTGTCTATTCAGATGTTTTGCCTACTTTTTCTTTTTTTCTATTGCTTGAGTTTCAATTCTTTATATATTGTAAATACCAGTCTTTTATTAGTCATATGATTGTCTCCCAGCCTCTGGCTTGTGTTTTCACTTTCTTAATACTATCTTTCATAGAAAAAAGTTTTAAATTTGCATAAAATTTGACTTGTCAATTTTTTTTCTTTATGGTTTGAGCTTTTGATCTCATATCTGGAAACTTTTTGCAAAACCTAAGACTACTGTAGATTTCCCTTTGTCTCCTTCTTTTTTTTTTTTTTTTAAGATTTTATTTATTCATTTAACAGAGAGAGAACACAAGCAGGCAGAGGTAGAGAGAGGAGCAGTCTCCCCGCGGAGCAAGGAGCCCGATGTGGGACTCGATCCCAAGATGCTGGGATCATGACCTGAGCCAAAGGCAGTCGCTCAACCAACTGAGCCACCCAGGCATCCCCCTTTGTCTCCTTCTAAATGTTTTTTTAATTTCATATTTTAGAATCAGGTCTGTCAATCTATTTGAAGTTAATTCTTACATGCAGCATGAAGCATATATCAAGATTATTTCTATATATGAATATCTCTTTGTTTCAGCATCATTTTTGAAAAGACTATCCTTTCTCCACTGATTGCCTTTGCACCTTTGCCAAAAATCAGTTGACTATATTTGTGTTGTTCTATTTCTGGACCTCTTTTCTGTTCCATTGATCTAAGTATCTATCCTTTTTTACAATCCCACACTTCCTTGATTACTGCAGCTGCAGCTTGGGGTTGATAGTGAGTCTTGAATTTACGTAGTTCAAGTTCACTGATTTTGTTGCTCTTTTTCAATTATTTTGTCTACTCTAGTTCCTTTGATTTTTGGTATAAATGTTAGGATTAGCTATTGATAAATATTTTTAAAAGCTTGCTAAGATTTTGATTGAGATTGCATTGAATCTATAGATGAAATTGGGGAGAGTTTATGTAAATGATCTTTAAAAATTTATTTCAGCCATGTTTTATAGTTTTTAGAATATAGCTTCTATATATATTTTGTTAGATTTATACAATAAACACCACATTTTGGGTGTATTGGGGGTTTTTTTGTCTGTTTTTTGTTTTTTGTTTTTAAATATTTTATTTATTTGACAGGGGGAAAGAGATCACAAGTAGGCAGAGGCAGGCAGAGAGAGAGAGGGGGAAGCAGGCTCCCTCCTGAGCAGAGAGCCCGATGTGGGGCTCAATCCCAGGACCCTGATATCATGACCTGAGCCGAAGGCAGAGGTTTTAACCTACTGAGCCACACAGGCGCCCCTGGGTGTATTGTTAATGACATTGTTTTCCTTTAAAATTATGGTTGTTCATTGCTGATCTGTAGATATATCACTGACCTTTATATTTTGAGTTTATATTCCACAACTTTGTTTAACTCACCTTTTAATTCTAGAAGATTCTACATAGACAATCATGTCATCAGCAAATAGAGGCAATTTTATTTTTTCTCTTGCCAGCTGTTTGTCTTTTGTTTCTTTTCTTTTCTTTTTTGTCCCTTATTCCTCTGACAAGGACATCCAGTACAATGTTGAATAAGAGTTTTAAGAGAGGACAAAATTGCCTTGTCGTTTCTTACTATTAAATGTGATGCTTATTGTAGGCTTTTTGTAGATGCCTATTATTAGGCTTAGAAAGGTCTGATCTAATCCTCAGTTATAATTTTTATCGTGAATGTGTATTGAATTTTGTTTAGTGCTTTTTCCACATGTATTGAGATGATCATATGGTTTTTATTATTAATCATATATAAATTGTAATGATTGATTTTCAAATAACGAATCAACTTTGTATTCCTTGGATGAAATCCACTTGGTTATGTATGATGTATTACTATTTCTTATATATTGCTGGATTTATTTTTTTAGTATTTCTTAAGAGTTTTGCAAGTATGTTCATAAATGATATTGGCCTTTTTAAAATAACATCTTCATCTTTTTGTGTATTAGGGTAATACTAACCTTATGAAATGAGTTATTTTCTCTCCTTTTCTATTTTCAATAAGAGATTATATATAGATCATGTTTTATTTCTTACTTGACTGTTTGGTGGAATTTATCAGTGAAACCATGTGAGCCTAGATCTTTTTTTTTTAGAAGTGTGTGTGTATGTGTGTGTGTGCGTGCATGTGTGTGTGTGTGTGTGTGTGTGAATTTGGTATCTTTAATATATTTAGAACTATTAATATTATCTACTCTGCCCTCAGTTTGGGTAGTTTTGTATTTCAAGAGATTCATTCATTTCACTTAAGTTGCTAAATATATTGGTATCAAATAATTTATAATGTTCCCTTACTACCTTTTGCTATCTGTGGGATCCATCAGTAAGGTTAGCCCCTCTTAATCCTGACATGATTAATTTGTGACTTCTTTCTTTTTGGTCAGAATTGACTAGAGATTTATCAATGTTATTAATCTTTTCAAAGAAGCAGCATTTGGTTTTACTGATTTTTCTCTCTTATTTTTTCTGATTTCAGTTACATTGATTTTTGCTTTTTTATTATGTCCCTCTGCTTTTTTGGGAGGGTGGTTAGTTAGCTCTCTTTCCCCCTTATTTCTTAAATAGACGCTTAGGTTGCTATTTTAGATATCTCTTCTTTTCTAACATAAGCATTTGACAATTATATATTTCCTGCTAAATACCACTTTAGTTGTAATCTATAAATTTTGTATGTCCCACTTTCATTTTCATTCAGTTTTAAATATTTTAGAATTTCCCTTGAAATTTCCTCTTTGACCCACAAGTTATTTAGAAGTGTGTTTTCAAATTTCAAGTGTTATTAATTTCCAGTTTGATTCTGTTAGACCTGATGACATACTTTGTACAATTTCTATGCTTTTAAATTTGTTATTAGTGTTTTTTTAAAGGCCCAAAGTATGGTCTGGCTTAATGAATGTCCCATTTACACTTGAAAAGAATATGTACTGTTCTGTTATCCTATGGATTGTTCTGTAAATATCAATTAGGTCAAATTGGTTGATAATGTTATTGAAAGTACATTTTGAAAAACAACCATCAGATTTTATGCATACTGAAAATTAAGAGCCACTTATAGAGAGCTAACACTAATTGGGATAAAAATGTTATGGAGCTCACCTTTGGATTAGAGTTCATATTTTTGTTTGTGGAAGCCCAGTACCATTCACTCAGTTGTCCATGCTCGAGGTGTAAGCTTGATAATAACTGTCTCCCCAGCACATTACCAGAACAAGTTTATCCTTTTGTCTTGGGCCTCTAAGTCTTCTGTCCATTGGATGGCTTTTGTTACCTTTCTAGAAGTATTCTCTCTATCCCTTTCACCTATACCAGCCCTTTTAAAAGTGTATTTTATAAAATACTGTTTCTAGGGGCTACTACTAAGCAAGAGGTAGGGTAGTGGGGAGTGTGTCAATTGCTTAGTAAACTGTTGCATGTTTCCCTGTATTGAAATTCATAATGATAATATCACAGCTCTGAGAAGTCTAGAGTCAACAAATCTATTTTTCTTTTTAATCCCTTACCTTCTAACAAAAAATACATGTTACTAACTACCTTTGAAAATTTTTAATATGGGATAACATACATAAAACACATATTTGAGGGTTGGGCACAGTGTATATGGTCACTAAAAGTTTGTTGCTCTGATTTACAGTCATTGGTGTTCTTGTTTTATTTTTAGATATATTCCATTGGTTCTGACCTTTAAAAGTTGAGATGGCTATAAAGATGAAAAAAGTCCTGGGAATGCAAACACCAGAAAAGCCACAGAAATTAACCTGCGTTTTATTTCTTTCAGTACATTTTTACTGTAGTGTATTGATTGCAGTTTTCTTGTGGTATATTCCATTCATTTTAAAGACCTTCCCCCACCCAGTTTGTCAACCTAAATCTACCTTCCCACAATCAATATCATTGGTGTTCCTGGGCATCATTAGCCATTTATAAGTGCAGTGCTAAGAAAACCAGGCTGTGCAATGTCATAGAAGGTGCACCAAGTATGAACAACAGCTCAGGACTTAGCAGGACATGTTAAGCCTTCCTCATTCAGCATCACTAAGGGAGTGCTGTGCACTCAAAATTCAAAATTCTCTCCTTCCCAGCTACTCACCCTGATTCCTTTGGTATGTCTGAGGGAACTTTATTGACACTCTGCTTTCTTTTCTTAAACAGGTGGGCTCTGCATTGCACAGTCCGTGAGAATCCCCCAAGAACGCAAAGACAGAACCATTGACTTTGATAGAATTATCAAACAGCTCCTGGACACCCCCAACTCCAGGGCCGTCGTGATTTTTGCCAACGATGAGGATATAAAGTAAGGATGACTGGTGAAATTCATTAATATGCATGCTGCAACTTTAGGAGACAGAAAGATCAGGATACTGGCAGAGAAAGGGGAAAAGATAGCACAGAAGCAAATCTATAATTACATAGTGGCAAAGTCTATTCGTGCTTTCTCCCCTACATGAGTAGTTACAGTGAACCATGGGAGCAGCAGGGTGTTGCTGTCATGTCTTCCCCCTCTATTAGCAAAATAAATGTATTCAATTACTTGTAAAAAGAGAAAACCACTAGACCTTTCAAAGATTCTTTTATTAAAAATATATCCAAATGTAACGGACTTTTATCCAAAGAATAGTTCTTCTTAATGTAAAAGGAAAAAGAAATGTCATATAATTCTGGCTGTATTGCTACCACTTTAGACCCAGTATGTTCCAAACCAACCTTGTCTCCCAGTATGTCTCTAATCCATTTCTTCCTCTCTTTTCTTACCTTGATCCTCCCTGGAGTCAAAAATTCGACTGAAATCTTGACTTCCCATTTTTCCTCATTCCATGCATTCTTGGCCAAGCCATGTAGAGTTAACCTTTGTTTCTAGAAGATAACATGCCTATAATGTGTTTCTAAGACACAAATGTGCCCTGATTTCTTCTCTGCCCACTACCACCTTGGTCCAGAATATTTTTTATTTAAATAAACAGTAATTACATCTGCATAAAAAATTATTTTAAAAAATCTAGGTTAAAAAAAAAAGTTCCATTCATCCTGCCCTTAGCTAACAAGTTCTCCTCTTTAGATGCAATGGCTAATGACTGGCTTCTTGTACATTCTTCTAGAGATGGTCTGCATCTCTTTGCACAATGATGCATACTGTGTGTACATCTTGTTCTCTTCCCTACTAGCCTTTACTTACTATTTTATCATGGATGTCTATGAATGTCAGTACCTATCTCTTCAGTCTTTTTAGTAGCTGGGCAGAATTTCATTTTACACTCATGATGTCATTTATCTAAATGCTCCCTTATTTTTTTTTAAATAATCTTTTTAAATTTTTTTTTAAGATTTTATTTATTTATTTAACAGAGAGAGAGATCACAAGTAGGCAGAGAGGGAGGCAGAGAGAGAGGGGGAAGCAGGCTCCCCGCTGAGCAGAAAGCCCAATGCAGGGCTTGATCCTAAGACCCTAAGAAGATGACCCAAGCTGAAGGCAGAGGCTTTAACCCACTGAGCCACCCAGGCGCCCCTAAATGCTCCCTTATTGATTGACATTTGATTATAGACTTTTGCAATCATAAATAACACTGTGGTAAACTTCCTTTTACACAAATCTGTGCACGCAAATATAAATATACAAATACGTCATATTAATATACACATATACTAGAGTTGGATATATAATATTAATATGACACAATTATATAATAATATGCAATTATATATTTATCTTATGTGTTTTTAAAATAAATCCCTGGAAAAGATGTTTCCAGGACAAGTTATGTCCTAATATGATTAATGTTTTCCAACGAGTTTGTGCTAGTTTACATCTCCACTGATGTGAAAGAGCTGTATGGAGTTATTTAGTATTTGTTTTAGATAAAATATATCACTTAATTTGAAAGTAGATATCATTTATTAAGAGGAAGTTTAAGAGCTCAGGCCATTATTGCATCCTGCTTGGACTACTACATTGTCCTCATCACGAGCCTCCCAGTTCTGTGTCTCAGCCCTCCACTTTCACCCTAAATGCTGTCCCTAAATCCATCCATCATTTTCCCAGTATTCAGCTCTGATCACAGGTAGCAGGACTATTCAATCGAAAGCTAATGCAACCTGACATTGAGATACCAATGTGATATTTTGCTAATGACCACTGTGTCATCTTGGGAAGTCGCCCCACTGTCGCTCCCTTCCTGCTTCCCAACTTCTGACCCTCAGTTCTCCCACTGGTCAAATGAAAATCTTTCTCAGCTCTTTTTGTGGTTATCCAGCTTCATCCTCCTGTTCTAATCTTATTTCATTCCCTGGTCTTTCATGTTTTGTGTTTCCTCATTCCTGGCCTTTATGTGTTCTTTCTTGCACGCACCTGGAAGGTTTTTCCTTCCTTGCTTTCTCATTACAGTGCCATCTCTAGTGTGACTTTCTGAGGGAAGATGTCTCTACACAATGCAGGTTTGGCACATTCTTCATAGTTGATGTCACTGATGTTATTTTACATCGCTTGATCCTTCAATTAGTGTCCACGTTCTCTGCAAGTCTGTAAGCATCTCTGGGGCAGAGGTGATGCTTCATTTAACTACCTTCTGTATCCTCAGTCCCTATCATGGTGTTCCATACAGAGTAAATGCTCAAGGAATAGTACCAAATAAATGAATGAGTAAAGTCACTGTGCTAATGCACTCTATTTAATAATTTAAATACGAGCTTCTCTGTTTGGACGTCACAATGCTTTAAAATGTGCTCCTAATTTAACATTTAGACCCCACCTCCATTCACCCACTACCACATCCAGAACACATGGCTCTGATCCCCCACCGTCCTGATTGCTCCTCCTCATGGCCTTTATTCATGGTGGGTTTCTTTCTCTCCTTCTCTACTTGTTGAAATTGTCTGTTTTTCAAAATCTAACTTGAACATGCCCTTCTCCTTGAAACTGTTTCTGGTCACCCCTTAAATGTATTATTTTTCTCCTTAAAAATTCTCCAATGTTGCTCTTAGAGCGTTTTTATTCTACACTTTGAGTTATAGTTGTTTAAAAGATTTTGTTTTTGTAATATTACTCTTGGGTTGTTGTCATTGTTGTTGTTGTTGGCTTATATCTTATTCATCTCTGTTGATATCTTTCTTATTTGTCTCATAAATGTTTTCATACATATTTACATATTTTCCAAATATGTAATGCATTGATAAGTGTGGCTTTGTGTTTATCTCCATATATATTTTACATGTCACGTAAAAAATTACCACAAATAGCTCGGCTGACTAATTCATTATAATACTCCTGACTTGTAGGTAATGTGAGGTGTTAATTTAGGATGTAAAAATGCATGCAATCTGCTCAATAAGTATGCTCATTCTTTTGCTTTGGGCTTTGTGTGCTGAATATTATTGTATACTGTGATTCACAGCAGTGATAGCAGAAATAGTTCTTGAGCACAGTCATAAAATTTAAGTACATATATAAGTTTCTTCCAAAACATGATCTTAGATACACTGAGGTCTGAAGAGTACTGTTAACTCACAATGCTATGTTATTTCTTTTTTCAGAAGATTTACACTGTAAATGGGAAATTTGAGATTTTTTAGAACATTAACTTCAAATACTTTGTCAGAGAATGGCAGTGAGAAGACAATAATATCTTGACTTTAAAGCTAAAATAAATGCAAAGTAAGTCATGGGTACCGATAATTTGGATTTTAGACAAGAGCGGATCCTTTTTCTGGAACACTATTCTAATTAAAAAAATAATACATAGCTACTGTATGTCTATTGGAAAGGGGGAGAGTTTTTTGTTGTTGTTGCTCTTTCTTGAAAGAAGCCATTAAGTTTACTTTGTCCCCTGATTATCTAGAAAAAATAAAGGTTAAATAATTTCTTATAAAATTTGCAATCCCAATACTCAGAGATAGCATAAAATTCTGGGTTAATGTTTGCCAGCACTTTTTTCCAAACATACATAGATTTTCCCCCAAAAGAATCTCCCATTTTTTATCTCCCACTTTTTGTAATTCACATGTCACTTTTGATGCTGTATTTTTAAATGATTTAATCTTGTTTATTATCGTCAATAAACCCACACTTTTCCGTTTATATTAAAGTGAACATCTACTTTTGGCATGTATGTAGTTTTGTCTCTTTTCCCATTTTACTTGGCTTCTGCCCACCTTTGCAACCTCTTCAACCTCAGCAGTGTCTTCCAGGTGGGTTATTGGGTTAACAATAGATTGTGTATTATCATTATTTTTCTATGCTCTCAGATGGCTCTATACTCCTAACTGTGTATATACACACATATGAGAAACGTCTAGCCAGCTTTTTTCTTATATGTGAGTTGAATAATTTTTTGCAGTTTTTTTAAATTGATTTTTCTTTTTAACAAGTGCTTGTGGAAATCTAACTCCATATATTCTGATTGTTTCCCAATCCATCCTCCCTGTCATTTGTTCAGACAGTTCCCTGCTGCTCTGCACTGAGCCTGTCTGCAGTAATGAACATATGTTTTTGACAGAGTATTTGATCATTTCCTTTGGATCGATTAGTAGAAATCGTATCTCTAGGTCAAGGGTACAAATAATTGATTGCATTTATTTTTATTAAAATAATAAATGTACATATTAAAAATTAAAATATGGTGGAAATACTTTGACACAAGAAGCAGAGTCCTGTCCCTCCAGACTTCAGGACTTTGATGGACTGGTCAGACATCCAAGTTGCCATTCCATTAGAGGATTGCTCTATGTCAGTATATAGAATTCTCTTTCTAGGGTGGTCCAGATTTTTTCCAGTAAAGTTATTTTCTACCTCTGGTGACACTTCTTAGTTTCTAGCATTCTTTCAGCAGAAGTGCAGATTTCCTACAGGGTCTTACCATTTCAATACTTAGTGGTAAATTTTACTTACCTTCCTCCCCTCAGGTTCAACTCACCATCTCTAATTCACAACCTTCTGGTATTTAGATGTTTACAATATCAGAATCTATTCCTTAAAATTTTATTACTAAATTGCCATTCCATTTTCTGTCTGGAAGAAAAAAGAAAGAAACCTAAGGTTTTGCTATTTTATATACAACCTTTCAACCAATTCTCCTTTATTTGGCCAGTACCTATGTGATACTCAGTATCTCGAAGTCTTGAGAAACAAAGAAACCCCTACTTCTCTGGTTTAACACAACAAAGGAGCTTTAGTTGTAGCTTCTTCTTTTCTACAAATACAGTTACCTCTTATATACCTCTTCTTTCAAAAATATTTTAAAATATTTTTACCATGAATGATTAGTTTTCCTTTTGTTTTATTTGCCTTATCGCCCTTGTTATTTATGTACTATTTTTATTCATGAACATGGGCTGTAAAATTTTCAAGTATAACATACATGTTAATTTTAATAATTTAAGACCCTTAATTTAGATTGGCATGTTGCTTTCCAGAAATTATACATAACACCAGCAGTGAATGCAAGCACTCGTTTCTCCAGCCCCATGCCCAAACTCACAAATCAAACCAAAACAAAACAAATCTTTTGGCCAACATGAGAAGCAAATGTATATCTTACTCTATATTTTCCTCATTTGTAGTCTGTATGAATATGTATCTCCAGGTTACTGGTTATTTATATTTCTCCTTTTATCTTTTGACTTTTAATGTTTCTTGCCTATTTTCCTCAAGCAGCTTTGATTATTTTTCTTAGTGGTTTATAAGATCTCTTTATATATGTAGAATCTAAATCCTGTGACATACTTTTTTTCCCCCATTGATTACTTACTTTTTGAGAACTGATGGCTTGCTTTTCTTCTGCTTCATTCCTACTACATATATGTTCAGCAGCTGCTCCTTATCATTAATATAACTTTTCATGTTCTTTTTCACAGGCAGATCCTTGCAGCAGCCAAAAGAGCTGACCAAGTGGGCCATTTTCTTTGGGTAGGATCAGACAGCTGGGGATCCAAAATCAACCCACTGCACCAGCATGAAGATATTGCAGAAGGAGCCATCACCATTCAGCCCAAGCGAGCAACTGTGGAAGGTATGGATTTTATCAGTTGTAAAACACACTAAGAGAGTGGTTTGTGCCATGCAGGATGGCTAAATCATGTGTCTCTTTAAGGGTTTGGTGTTTTTACATAATTTATGCAGTATAATTTCAAACATGTAGCCATGAAATGCAAATTAGGCCATATATCTGATCTGTTCTTTTGTTGATATTCCTCTTCTGAAGAGATCATGTATTTTCATAATAATTAGCATATTTTTTTCATTATGGCACCAAAGCTTTCCGAGAGAACATTACCATTAATAAGTGAAATAATAACACAATCCAAGTGTACTTAAGTGAACTGCGGTTTCTGAGAGAATATTTTCCCTTTGCAATTTATCCATTACTTCTATAGCAAGATAACTACAGGGATCCTTTCCCTTGTTACCTTGTGGGGTTTCTTCCAGCACCCACAGTGGCACAACATAGCACTTCTTTTGGGCACCAACACCACCTTGCCTTCATATGTCTCTTTTGTTCTAGCTGTCTTTCTCTTTCTTTCTTTTCTCTTTCTCGCTTTCTCTTTCTTTTTCTCGCGCCTTCCTAAATCACTGCCCCCTTTCTTTTCCTTTGCCTTTCTTGTCGCTTCAACGTTCTTTAAGAGGAAGAAGGAGGAAAGCGCTTTTACTGGCATCCTTCTGATCTAACAAAAGTTTGCTGATTACAATTATGTTTTCCTTTAATTTGGAAAGAAAACTTATTTCTGAAAGAAGGTATTGTAAAGAAACGGAACTCCTCTGCTGGTATTCTGCTTTGTATTTCTTTTCTTATGGGCCAGGTCTCCAAAGATTCCCTAAAACATGCTGGCTTTGCACATTAAAAAATCCTCTCACTCAAAAGGGGATCAAATATTTGCATTTCTTTCCATTCTGTCTCCACTCTAACATAATTAATTATTCTCCCCGGAAGGCTGCATGGTCTGTGGAGACCTTTTTAAACAAGCCAGGTTGTGGTTCTGTCACTGTTGCCTTTCTCTGTTATCTGGGAGAGATAAAGATCCCATGAGTCACCCAAGTGTTCCTTGGGAGTCTTTGAATTCATTTCATTCTGCAGTACGTGTCCTGAGAAGATTGCTTATCCTATAACACAAACCAATGCACTGGCAGATGGGTTGCAGAAATAAAAGACAACATTTTAACTATTTCCACTCCTTTTTACTCAAAATTTTGAGTATCCGCTGTGTATCTTGCTCTGTTCTAAAAGTTGAAAAAACAATATAAGGACAAAACTCTTAACTTTAAAGCATACAGAGATGAGAGAAGGTGTCAAAAAAAGCCAATGACTAGGTCAAATGAGATACTGTATAAGCACAGTATGGAATACATACCACAGGGCCCGAAGGAAAGACTATGGAAGTTCGTCTCAGGTGGTGAGGGTGTGGTTGGGGGATACTTGTGAGAGAAGGTAGAATGGTGACTTTGAAGTTTATCCAGCAGACGATGAGAAGAATGTCTTGTACTCCCACCCACAGGACAGGAACAGAAGAATGAAGGACACACTGGGGTAACAGTAAATCACTCTGCAAAATAGTCCTGCATTATGGTTCTGAAATTATTACAGTTCTTTAAAAGTGTTCCCATTTACAATGCATTGGGAGAACTACACCATTGGCCCAATTGACTCCTTTCTATCCTTTAGGTCTCTGCTTAGATATTAATTTTCCTTGGAAGCTGCAAGTGACTACTCCACCCCAGCTAAGTTTGAGTTAGAAGCCCTTTCTATTGCTTCCATGACATCCTCCATGACTCCTGCCACTGTAGCACCTCTTTACTTGTCTCTGTCTGGAAACATACCTCTTATGCACCCCCTGCATTGTACCCCTAGCACCTAGAACTTGGCCTGCATATGGCAGGCACTCAAACAGATTTTTAAGTGGTTGGATGCTGGAATGGGTGGAGGAATCACAGACTGCCCGAGGTCCTGGCACAAAATATGGTAGAAAAATGGGCCTGAGTTGGATTATGAAGGGTCTTGAAATTATACGAAGGAATGTGTTTTTTATTCTGAATGTTTGGGCAGCATCTGAAAAGTGGATGTCATCAAAGGGGTTAGAAAGTCAACATAGGTGACTTTATGAAGAGGTGAAGAGTAGGAGTTGGGTGAGAGCCAAAGCAAGCAAGAGAGGACTAAGGTCCTTCCTTCCTCAGCTGTAGATGCCACATAGACATGGATGCCCATACTCCATGGTTACCAGCTCCAGTTTCATATTTATGGAAATTACTATGTATCTTGAAGTTTTTTATAAATTCTTGAAAAAAAAATTTCCTGCTATGTATTTAGGGATGCACAGAACTTGTTTGTTTGCTTGCTTGCTTGCTTTCTTGGATACATTGAGTTCTTAAATCAGACACAAACAGCATCCTAAATCTACAAAAAGAAATTTTATACATATATATAAGATTTCTTTTATATATAATACATATATACATATGTGTATGTATATACATATATGTATATACATATGTATACATATACACATATGTATGTATAAAATATGTATATAGAAAGAGAGAGTATCCCAAACAATGAAATAAAAGAGAAATATTATTATTATTATTATTATTTTTTAAAGATTTTATTTATTTATTTGAGAGAGAGAGAGAATGAGAGATAGGAAGAGGTCAGATGGAGAAGCAGACTCCCTGCTGAGGAGGGAGCCCGATGCGGGACTTGATCCAGTGACTCCAGGATCATGACCTGAGCCGAAGGCAGTTGCTTAACAACTGAGCCACCCAGGCGCTCCAAAAGAGAAATATTATTAACAACAGAAAAATTGTAATGTGATGGGGCAGTGACTCTTTATACAAAACTCTCCATCCCTTACCAGATAGAAATGAGGATTTTTTGGTAGCCGATGTGTGTGTGGCTTCTGTCTAACCATATTGTCTATGTACATTGCTACAAAGAATAGCATAGATTTATTCACCCAGGAGATGAAACATCAAGATTGTGGTTGTGCATTTATAGTGACACACTCCTGAGGAAGTAAAAAAAGAAATGCATTCGCTTGCACTAAGGTTTCTCAACCAAGCTATGAAATATCACAAATGAAACTAATAATCAAGAACATTCTGTATTGGCAAATAAGTTTTCCTCTCCTGTATATTTTTTTTCTTTTTGATGAATGTTCCATATTGATTTCTACTGCCATGGAACATCCTCCAAATATTTATAACACTGCTATATCCCTGTATCTTTGTGTTTTATAATGCTGTATATACAAATGTAAACAGGAAAAGGCCAAGCAGTAATAAACATGATTCTTTTCTTTAGATTTATATTTTGAACATGTTCAGCAAAGTTCTGAATTTTTGGCCAGTTTCTTCTCTGTCTGCATGAATAATTAACAATAAATTGCTTTAGGCCAAATTGCTAGCAAGAACGAGGCCTCTGTGAAAGTAGTGCTCATCTTTTATATTTTATCTGTATTTATTCTTCATTTATAGCATAAAGGGCCTCATGTTTGCTAGCCAAGTGTGTTGTTCTTCCCCCTTTCAATTGGGTGATGATAGGAATTGTGCCTGGAAAAGGTCAGCTGTGGCCTCGATGGCTGCCCGACAGTCACAGGATATCTGGAGAATGTCTCCACAACTTGGCAGCTCTCCTCCAGCTCCTGAGCCAAAATACTTCTGTAATTTTCAGTTTCTCTGAATTGTCTGATGAGCCAGGGGATCCCTGGCATGTTCTTCTCTTCTGTTGCCCCATTAGCTAGGATTCTCTGTCATCCTCTCCAGCCCCCAACAAGTCCTCAGAGCAAAAAAAATGCCCACATTGCCTTCAACTCTTTGCCCTACAAAGCACTCTGCTTCCCTGAGAATAGGCTGTCCATGGCATCCTCTAATGATAATCAACAGGGATCAAGGACCAGCATCTTTTCATCTCAGCCATCATCATTAACATTAGGGAGCTAGCATAATGAAGGGTGGATTTTCAAAGCTAACTAAAATGGCTCTGACTATTGGTGATGCTTTCAAATGGGGCTGTAGAACAGCTTGGTTCCTGAATTAAATCTGCAATATATGTAGGAGAGACAAAAAGTGCTCTGGACCTGGCATAAAAAAGTTGGTTATTTCATGCTTTTTTAATTCAAGATCGAAATGAATTCTTTATTTTTCCTAAAACCAGAGATCAAAGCTATGAAGAGCTGAACTAAAATATTTCTGGCTCCAATTTAAATGTGTCCTACTTTACCCTTCCTTGAGTACCTGGAACGTTCCACACATATCACAAGGTTTTGTTAGGGGAATGGGAGAAAACGACAGGAAAGAAAGCATTACCTTAAACCACAGGGCTATTTCTGAGCAACACATCTGCTTTTTAGAGCTATCACCTGTGTAATAAGAGCGCAGTGAAAGGATTGCCTGTTTGGTATCATGACAATTTCTTTATTGAATATTTTACAAATAGTTGATAAACTCTAGCAGGGTATCAGGGACCAACCTAAATAGTGAGATATAGCAAGTAACAGTCTAGACCAGGTCCCTGCTCTCAAGGAGTTGCCTACTTAATTTAGAGGTGATAAGTGATGATGAAGAAAAATATAAACAAGAAAATATCATATTAGATTAATTTCTGTATTTTTCCCTGAAAGACCAGCCTATAAATTATGGAGATACAAAAGAAGATGAGGCCAAAACAAAGATTGGGAGGATGTGGGTGCAGGCCAGTGGCTCGAGGCTCTCTAGCCTACTCTAGATTCCTGGTTCATATTCATATCAGATTCTTGCACTGGTTAAAACCCACCAAGGTTTCCCATTTCCCTATTTCTTACTGATCTGGAAAATAATTTTTTCTTTAAGGTAGATCAAATCATTAACCTTTTCAAAAGACTACCTATCTTTTCAGAGTTAGTCTACCCTGCAAAAACCAAGCTCATTGCTCTTCAAGTCCAAAATGTGTCACATGCCCCCTTTACAGCAAGCACCAAGCACACCATGCTCACCTGTAACACTTCAATCTAGAATCTGCACCTTGAGGACAGTGCCTACAGCCCATGGGTTCCTTGAGATTATTTGCTTCTACTTCTTTAGCATTTACTGGAGGAACTGACACATAGTAAATTTTTAAAAAGCTAAATTTGTCTTTTTCTCTCTTCTATCTGAAGCTATCTATAACACCCGAATATGCAAACAACTGCATTTTTATGGGAATTTGAAATTTTCTCAGGATGGGGGAAATACGTCCAAAATGGTTTCTCTGGACTTTGGATTCTAAGACATTTAGTAGAAAGGCCACATTCAGGAACTCCCAGGATCTCATTCGAAATCGCTCCAGGAATTTCAAAGTGGGTCTGCACACTTTTCCTTTTGCTTGCCTTTGAAGCACCTCTCCTCTTCTTGGTCTTCTTGCCTTTGTTTTCAAGGTTGGAGAGACTTTCTGGGCAGGACCAGCACCATGGCTCAATTAGGTGAATTGTTAGGATGTTCTAAATACACAAGGGAATCCTCAGTCTAACTCCTCAGAGAGTAGGAGTAGGAAGCACAGATAAGGCTGCCTCTGTTTGTCTTAGAGATTCCAGTGGGAAGTTCCTTTCTAGACTGTACTGTTTCTAATAATAGAACAGACTGACAGAGAGAGGGTCGGCAGGTCACAGGAGTGAGAATAGGTGTGTGAAGAAAAATACCGTCTTATTTTTCATCTTGTGTTGTTTAAACTAGAGATTGTTGGCCTTGAGCAAGTGGTAAGAAACGTAAACAGAGACACCTGTAACCTAAATAACTATGGAGAGCTGAGAACAATTTGCTTCATGCATATAAAGGCCCACGTTTTGGGCCATGCTGTCTCCCATGTCCTAGGATAGATGCTTTCCTAACAGGCTTCACTTAACTGGACACCCATCATTTCCTACCCAGTGAATATGGAAATCAACAAGAAAATATCCATTCTGTTTACATGATATGCTGTCACATGCCCCCAATATCCTGAACACGCATAGTTAATAGTCGGATCTCTACTATGTCCCACTGGTTGAATTCTTGGCTACAAAGATCTAGCTAGTTTTGATTCTAAATGTATTTACTGCAGAGATATGTTACTGTAATTATTTCCTGTAATTAAAATTGTATAAACCAATGAAGTAAGTGCAAAGAGAGTAAAAGAGAGAAAGAGCTGCTGTTTCAAAGAAGACACATTTGAATTTTTTGGAAAGATCGGTAAGTTTATCACTGTTAGTTGTAGGCCAAATTTGGTGGGGATTTTGGAGGGAAATCACGAACACTAGAAACGTACTACACTTAATTACTGTGCAATTAACTTTAGGATTTTATTTCATTTCCCAAAGACCACAATATGGGGGCACCTGGGTGGCTCAGTCAGTTAAGCATCTGCCTTTAGCTCAAGTCATCATCCCAGGTTCCTGGGACTGAGCCCCGTACTGGGCTTCTTGCTCTTCAGGAAGTTTGCTTCTCTCTCCCCCTCTGCCAGCCACTACCCCCTGCTTGTTTTCTCTCTCTGTCAAAATAAATAAATAAAATCTTTAAAAACAATAAAGACCACAATACTGAATTTTATTGCAGTTGATTTTTTTCAAGATTATGATAGGAAGGCCAACTGCATGATGTGTATTCACAAAAAATATCTTGCTCCCACATTAGAAAATTGACTAGTGAGTGTGTGTGTGTGTGTGCATGTATGGTTGGATGGATTCCGAGTTAAAACATTTCATATATTTATGTATTTTTAATAATTCATTACCAAGATAGAGATTTTTGATTAACCGACTAATCTTCCATCCCAATTATATTTAATGATAAATATACTTTAATTTGGGCTTTCCCTCTCTGGAGCTTAAGTTTTTCACCTGTAAATGAAACTATATAACGCCAAAGTTTCCTTCTAGGAGGAACATTGTGGGAGTGATTGTCTGTTATTTCTGCCTACCCTGCATTCATTCTCTCTTCTCATTAGAGCCCCCCATTCTCACCTGGGGAACACCACGCTCTACTGTCAGCGCATGTGACTCAAGTGACACTGATTCTAAGCCTTGGCTCTGAGAGAGGGCACAGAGTTCATATCACACCCCTGGCTCCAAATCTGGATCAGGATTTCTTATCTTTATAAGCTACAGAATCCTGTTATTTGTGTAAGATCCTTCAGAATGGGTTTCTGTAACATACATCTCAAATGACTTAGCAAATATGATTGTGTATGAGGACAGCCTTCTGCTAGGCCTTTTGTTCGATGTTGTATCTGCTCTGAGTTACATCCTTTCCAAGTCCTATGTACCTCACCTGGATGTGCCTGTCTGCATTTTCTCCCCTTCTTTATCTCTCTCCTGTGAAATCCGTACATTCTCTTAGCCCTATGGTGTTTTCCTTCCCGTGTTGCCTCAGCCTTGTTCCTAATTTCATCCTCTCCAGCATACAGTGCTCTTCTGCTTGTGAAGGCATCTTCACACATAATCAGTTATTTTCTGTGTATATCAGGAGAATGCTAACTGGAATCTGAGTGTGGTTTCAGCTTTTTCTGGGAAATACAGATGAACTGTCAGATCACCCTCCAGAAATCTGTTTCAAAATTCAGGACACCCTTGAGAGAGAATCCCTTCTAAAGGGAGAATGACAAAATGAGTCTGACTCAGGAAGAAAGTGTTCGTTATCAGGAGAGAGAGACAAATTTCCTCTTCCCAGGCTGAACTCATTGAATTCATACTTGATTTCCATAGGGAACAGGCAGACTAAACAAAAAAGTAGATCTCCCGCTGTGGTAACAAATAAACTCTCAATGACTAACACAACAAACAAATACTGCTCACCCATGTGAAATCTGCTCTGACTTTAGGAGACATTCCGGGGCAGCTGGCCTCAATGTCCTTGTTCAGCCTTCTAGGCTGTTTCTTTCTTCTGGCACATCCATATCAACGCATTCTGTGCAGCATTGCCAAAAAGAAAGAGAGTGGCACATTCACAACTATGCTTAAATGCTTTTAATTTGGAAGGGATGCACAGTATTTCTACCTTATTTTATTAGCCAAAGCAAGTTTTCTCTTCAAGGGAAATTCTGCACAGAACTAAAACAAAGCTGAATATTGCTGAAACCAGTTTGTGTCTATCTCGAGTTCCATTGACTAAAAACTGTCAGCAATTAGGATGCTCATAATAATACTTTAGAATGTCCTAACAAGAGTTAAACATATGAGGAGAATAGCATTCTCTGCTACTTTGCCCCGACCTCTGAATAACTTTGACACCAGTAGCACTACCTTGGCAGCAATGCAAAGTAGGGGGACCTGGTGTCAGTGGAAAATATGGTGCTTGGCAGAGCCCTGGAAGTTCTTTTGAACCCAGAAGATAATCCAGATGAAGACAGTTATTCCTAGGAAATAGTAAGCTAACTGGCAGACTTGTTGATGAGAATGTGTGTGACACCCTTGTACAGACTTTGTGCTAGAACCACATGGGAGGGTGTCAGTGGGGCTTGAGAGGGCACAGATAATGTGACTCCATTTATTCCTGCATGCTGTAAGGCTTGGGAAAATTCCAGTTACCTCTGAAAATCCAAATTTATCTTTTCTGACCAATGCTCGTGACTGTTCACCCAGCAGTTCTTTTTTTCACCCTTCTTTTTGACCTGTGGAAGCCTCCTCATGCTATGAAGTTTAAAAATGCTAAACGCTCACTTACCTAGCTCCCCTGCAGTTAGGGGATGAGCTGGTGACCTAATCCTACCATTTTTGGACCCATGAAAACATTTTCTGAGAGAACCTCTCATAAATATTTTCCTCTCTTAAAAAAAAAAATAAATAAAGGCATGCTACTATAGTGACAATCCAACTTATTATCCAGTCCAGGACAAATTGGAAGTAAAAGAGGGCATAAATTGTAACTGTCCCAGGCAAAGCAGAGTATTTGGTCACCCCTCACACAAGGAGAAAAACTCCTGCCTTCTTCTCTTCTCACGTTTGTCATGTTACCTTGTGAGGACAGGATACTCTTAGTGAGGGGAGCAAATGACAACAAAGGAAAGCACAGAAGACAGATGGAAAAACCTGGGTCCGTAATGACTTATTTAAGTTGTTGAAACAATCCTGGAATTATTCACCTTGAGGATTTCATTTCATGGGAGAAAAATCACCCCTTCTCCTTAAGCCACTGTTGAGCTAGATACTCTGTTATATGCAGCCTAAGGTGCCCTTAATCATCCATCTGTCTTACTCACTCTGTATACCCAGCTCTAGAAAAAGGCCTATGAAATAATCTCAACTCTCATAAAATATTTGTTGAATGAGTGGATTTTATAAATTAGTTAAAAAAATATCTTATTAGAGCAGTTTTAAGTTTACAGCAAAATTGAGAGGGAGACACAGAGATTTTCCACATAGCCCTGCCTTCATACATGCGTAGCCTTCCCATTATCAGTATCGCTCACCTCTACATTGACCCAGAATAGCCACCCAAAATCCATTGTTTACCTTGGGCTTCACCTTTGGTATCATATAATCTATGGGTTTGGAAAAGTGTATAATGATAAATGTTTATCATAGTAATATCATACGGAGTATTTTCACTGCCCTTAATAATAGGCTCTGCCTGTTAATCCCCTTACCACACACACAAGCAACCACAGATCTTTTATTGTCTCCATAGTTTTGCCTTCTCTAGAAT
Source organism: Nasua narica (assembly GCA_028533885.1). Classification (NCBI taxonomy): domain Eukaryota; kingdom Metazoa; phylum Chordata; class Mammalia; order Carnivora; family Procyonidae; genus Nasua; species Nasua narica. Next base: position 42,969,803 of record CM052799.1, read on the forward strand.
GTCTTATCACTAGAATCATGATACTTTGTAACCTTTTTAGATTGGCTTCTTTTTTTTTTTAAGATTATATTTATTTATTTATTAGGAAAGAGAGAGAGTGAGAGAGAGCAGGTTAGAGTGAGAAGCGGACTCCCCGTGGAGCTGGGAGCCTGATGTGGGACTCGATCCCGGAACTCTGGGATCGTGACCTGAGCCGAAGGCAGTCGCTCAACCAACTGCGCCACCCAGGGGCCCATAGATTGGCTTCTTTAACTTAGTAATATGTATTTAAGTTTCCTCTATATCTTTTCATGGCTTGGTAGCTCATTTCTTTTTAGTGCTGACTAATATTTCATTGTCTGAATATACCACAGTTTATGTATCCATTCAACTACTGGAGAACATATTGGCTGCTTCTAAGTTTTGGCCATTATGAATAAAGCTGCTATTAACATCCATGTGTGGGGTTTTGTGTGGGCATGTTTCCAACTGCTTTGGGTAAATACCATGAAGCACAATTGTTGGAATGTATGGTAAGACTGTGCTATTTTGTAAGAAACTGCTGAACTATCTCTCAATGTGGCTATACCATTTACATTCCCTCCAGCAATAAGTGAGTGTTGGGTTGCTCTGCTTCCCTCTCAGCATTTGGTGTTGACAGTGTTCAGGAGTTTGTCTGTTTGAGTAGTGATATCCCATTGTTGTTTTAATTTTCATTTCCCTGATGATATATGATATGGAGCATGTTTTCATGCACTTATTTGCCATCTGTATATTTTATTTGGTAAGATGTCTGTTAAGGGTTTGGGCCCATTTTTAAAATCAAGTTTTTGGGTTTTTTTTAAATGTTGAGTTTTGAGTGTTCGTCTTCACTCTCAGTAAGAGCCTTGTATCACATGTGTCTTCTGCAAATATTTTCTCCCCGTCTGTGGCTTATATTTTAATTCTTTTAATATTATCTTTTGTAGACCAGAAGTTTTTTGTTTTTTTGTTTTTCAATTTAATGAAGTGCACTTTATCTGTTTCTTTCTTTCATGGATTATTACCTTCATATTATTATATCTTAAAAGTCATCAACACGCCGAGGGCATCTAGATTTTTTCCTATGATATCTTATAAGAGTTTTATAATTTTGTCTTTTCAGTTTAGGTCTATTATCCATTTTTGAGTTAATTTTTGTGAAGGGTATAAGTTTGTATCTAGATGTGATTTTGTTTGAATGTAGATGTCCAATTGTTCTGATACCATTTGTTGAAGAGACTATCTTTGCTTCACTGTGTTGCCTTTACTTTTTTGTCAAAGATTAGTTGATTATATTTATGAGGGACTATTTCTGAGCTCTCTATTCTGTTCCATTGATCTTTTTGTAAAACTATTATTTTACAGATACGATATTTTTGCAATTACTATAGGTCAATAGTGAGTCTTAAAACTGGGAAGAGACACTCCTCCAACTTTGTTCTTTATCTTCAATATTGTGTCAGCTACTCTGGGTTTTTTGCCTCTTCATGTCAATTTTAGAATCAGTTTGTCAGTATCCATAAAATAACTTGCTCATATTTTTATTGGGTTTGCATTGCATTGGGATTGCATATCTGTAGATAAAGTTGTGAAGAACTGGCGCCTTAATAATATTAAACCTTCCTATCTATGAACATAGAATATCTCTCCATATTTATAGATCTTTGATTTCATTCTTCAGAGTTTTATAGTTTTCTTCATATAGAACTTATAACTATTTAATAGATATATACCTAATTATTTCTTTTTTGAAGTGCCAATGTACACATTACTGCTTTTAATCTTGAATTTTACTTGTTCATTGTTATATAGGAAAGCAATTGATTTCTATATACTAACATTTTATCCTGCAAATTTCTTATAATTGCTTATTAGTTCCAGGAGTTTTTTGTTGTGGTGGTTGTTGATTCTTTTTAGTTTTCTACATGGATGATTATGTCCTCTGTGAATAAGGTCAATTTTATGTCTTTCTTCCAAATCTGTATAACTTTTATTTCCTTTTCTCACCCAATTGCATTAGCAAGGAGTAGTGTAAGGTGACACCTTTGCTTTGTACCTGATCTTTGTGGAAAAACTTTGAGTTTCTCAACGCTAAGTATGATGTCAGCTGTAGGTTTTTTGTAGATACAATGTCATATATATATGATATATGTACATATGGCATATATATATATATATATGTATATATGGCAAATCATATTACTGTAGAGTGAAAGTTCAGATAGCTTCAGGAAAGATGGTTACTTTCACTGTATATGCCTATATGTTTCACCACAGATAATGTTATTATCTTAAATTTTATTATGAAGTGAGGTCATTTCATAAGTCTTTTTGTAACAACTATAGATTATATGAAAATATCCATGCAAGAATTGCCCTTGAAGGGAAATGTAAACTAAGGAATGCTTTTATATTTATAAGATCAGTATAGTTTCTGGTCATTGATTGACAATAAAATTGTAGAACGGGGAAGGGAGGTAGAATTAATATTGTGAACAAATTCCCCTTCCATGTTGAAATTATAAATATATATATGTTGATAACTTAATTTTAATTTTTATTGAAAAATCAGAATGTGAAAGCATATTAATAAACATTTTTTCAGATCAAGCAAATATCATACTGATGATATTATTTGGAATAGCACCTTATACACTGTAGAGATTAGATATTATTTGAATTAGCACCTTATACACTGTAGAGATTAGTTCCTTAAAATAAATCGTGACTGCTATGTGATCTTTGCCCAAATGAGACCTGATTATAATGTATTCTCAGGGTTATAACCTATTCATCCAACACGTCACCACCAGCTTTCCTCCCTAAGTTATCATATGTAGGAATTTTCACTTTAGAAATGTACGTCTTTTTTTTTTCTTTTACCCACTCCAAAATTGTTTTCTCTGTCATCACATAATCATTAATGTTTTCGTATATCACATTTATTTGACCATTTGTTGTCAGTTAACAAATACTGACTCTCTACTATCTTTCAGGCACAGATTAGGTGCTGGTAACCAGAAAAGAATGGCCCTTGCCCTCATGGATTATGCACTAGCAGAGGGAAACAGATAATGATCAACAGATACAATCAATCAATCAGTCAATAAATGCAGGTGGTAAATGGTATAAATTTTGTCTCTTCATTGATATTCTCATTTTGTTCATTCATCATTCTCCTGGTTTTCTTTAGTTCTCTGTCCATGGTTTTCTTCAGCTCTTTTGAGTATATTTAAGACAGTTGATTTAAAATATTTGTCTAGTAATTTCAATGTCTTGCCTTCCTGGAGGATCATTTCTGTCCTTTTTTTTTTCTTTGAATGGCCTGTCCTTTACTAATTTTTTTGTTTGTTTATTTTGTGATTTTGTTGTTGTTGCTGCTGTCGAAAACTAAAACTTTGAGTATTATAACGTGGTAACTCTAGCAATGAGATTCTACATCTTTCCTATGGTTTGATGGTCTTGATTATAGAAGGCTGCAGCTGTTTGTTTGCTAAGGGACTTTTCCAAATATGAAAAGACTTTATTCCTTGTCACGTGTGATCACTGACGTTCAGCCCTCTCTGTTAGCTTATTATATTCAGCTAGTGTTTTGACGGAGAGCTCCTTGAAGGCCAGGTCCTAAAACAAACAAACACCCCAAAAATACTTTTATAGTGAATTAGTTTGTTAGGGCTCTCATAGCAAAGTGCTAAAAAATAGGTGGCTTACACAAAAGTAATTTATTATCTCACAGTTCTGAAAGCTGTGTTGGCAGATCCAAATGTTGGCAGGTTTGTTTCTTTTCAGAGGTATGAAGAAATTCTGTTTCATGCCCCCTTGTGTAGTTTCTGATAATTTGCTGTGACTCTTTGGCATTCCTTTGCTTGCCATCATTTTCACATATGTTCTCCCTGTCTGTCTCTTTGTCCCAGTTTTCCCTTTGCATAAGGATATGGGTCATATTGAATTATGGGTCACCCTAAAGACCTCATCTTAATGAATTATATCTGTCTTATTTTCTGTCTTATCTTAATGGTCTTATTTTCAAATGCATTCACATTTGAGATATTGACCTCAATAATAAATTTTTGAGGACCTCAAATAAATTTTGGCAGTACCCAAATAAGAGGAACCATCCAGTCTTTGTGAATTGGCTCTGTTCTGGGGCACTCCTTCAAGGCTTAACCAAGCCATGTACAGTTCTGCCTTAGCCTTTACTTCCTGCCTTTGTTGAGCCTAGAGATTAGCCAAGTATGAAAGATTAAGGTCTCAGGTCTTTCCTGAGCACCCATCCTGCCCTGGATTTCGTGTGTTTTTCTAAATTCCCCAGTGTACACAGGCACTTGTGAATGTCCTAATTTCCCAAAGAAACTCTCTTTTCAGATTTTTCTTCCAGGCTTTAGGCTGTCTATTATATGTTCCAATCATTATCTTTTGCTCCAGGTGGCTATGGATTTTCCATTCACTTTATAATTATTATGAACAATGTTTATCTCTTTTCCACCTTGAATAATTTCCAAGTTAGGCAAAATGGAGACAAGTATGTGGTTTTAATCCTTCAGGTAGTCCGAAGAAAGGTTAAAACAAAGAAACATGATATTTTTTTAATGAGGTCTGCTCTGCTTTCTCCCAAGAACCAAGTATGAGAGTATCACTCTTAGAATGCAGGCTGTGGTCTTTAGGTTTCCAAGACTGCCATTGAGACAGGGAGTGGGTGGGTCAAAAGCAAATAAAAAGGCCACAAAGCTTTTCTAACATTTTCAAGTTGCCTTTTTCTTAATTTAGCATTCACTTGGTGGCTGTAAACCTTTTAGTGTCTTCCAGAGTTTTGACATAGTTGGTTTCGATAGTTTCTGCTTGTTTTTGGAATTTCTTTGGAGGTACAATAGTTTATAGCCACCTATAGAAAACAGTGCAATTATCCTGGGCAGGAGCATGCCTGGTGTATGTGAGGAGCAAGGAATGTGATGAGCCTGGAACAGGGTGAGAAAGAAGGAGATGAAGTCAAGAGATAATGGGAGGCTCAGATCATATAAGATCTTGGAGGGCATTGTAAAGATTTTGCCATTTATTATGAATAAAGTAGAAGACCTTTGAAGGTTTTGAGCACAGAAATAGCATGATATGTCATGCATATTAAATGGATAATACTGTTAGGTCAAATATAGAATATAGAGAAATAAGGATAAAGTCTAAAAGTATTGTTATGATTCTCTTAGAGTAGACAAAGAGAGAGATAATAGTAGGGTGAACCAGCTGGGTAGCAGTGAAGGTAAGAAGTGTTCCTATTTAAAATATAATTTAAAAAATAAAATAAAATATAATTTGAAAGTGAAACCAGTAAGGACTTTGGACAGAAGGAAAGATAAGACAAGAGTGATTGCAGGGTGCCCGGGTGGCTCAGTTGGTTAAGCGACTGCCTTCAGCTCAGGTCATGATCCCAGAGTCGCAGGATTGAGTCCCACATCGGGCTCCCAGCTCCATGGGGAGTCTGCTTCTCCCTCTGACCTTCTCCCCTCTTATGTTATCTCTAATAAAATCTAAAAAAAATTAAAAAAGAAGGAGTGATTGCAAAGTTCTTTATTTGAGCAGCGAGAGGGATAGAATTGTCATCAGCTGAGATGGGGAAAACCATCTGTAGAGCAGGTTTTAGGGAAACAAACAGCAATATCAATTTTGGATGGGCTGAATTAGAGATACTTTGACATCCAAGTAGAGATATGAAATGAGCAATTCATTATAGGAATCTGAATTTTAAAAGAGACTTCTGGAAGCCTCATAATTTCCTGGACTCATTAAATATAGATGGCACTTGAAGAAGTATTTTAGAGAGTAATAAGGTACCAAATAGTGATTGCTAAAACATTCTAGCATTAAGGGGCTGAGAAGAGGAGAAACTAGATTGACCAGTGAGCTAGGATAAAAATAACATGACTATATTTTTTTGGAAACCAAGTCAGGAAAATATTTCAGAGTAGAGGAATGTCATCTGCTTCATCAAAATACTACTCTTTAGTCATACTTGGCCATTCAGTTTGGCAAAGTGAAATTCTTTGGTGATTTCTGACAAATTGTTACATTTGAGTGGTGTTCACAAAAACCTGGATGAAATTGTTGGATGAAAGTATTGTAGGAATGTGTCTATAGATACTATCCTATAGAATCCCCAGCAATATCTCCCCGGGCTTATTACCACAGACCTACAGGAAAGAAGGTATGGTCACATAGAAGTTTGGAGTATCTTCATAGGATATGCCATTATAAATGGCAAAATGGCATAAATATTTAAGACAAATAATAATCCGGCTCTCAGGATATCAAGCTAATTTTGTATCTGAGACCACATCATTACATGTAGGTAGAGCAAAAGCCTCAGAGGAACTTAACAAGGCAGGTATTTACTATCTTAACAACATGATGAATTTACTTGTAGGCATTTGTTTCATATACTTGTACTTATATTTTGGCAGATAGAAAATGTATGTGTATATGTGCTATAATCATCACCAACCATATTGCTAAATGCATTCACAATGGATTTGAGTACAGAGCTAATCAACATCAGTTCCTGTGTTGTGCCACCAGCTAGTTAGGTGCTGATTAGGCATGTGGCATTTTGTTTTTCTTTCTTTTTTTGCTACTTCAGTGTTCTCATATAGAAAGTGAGAAGATAGGATTAAATGATTAGTGAGAACTGCTAATGTCCAGTGTTCTCTGATTACCCACGGGGGTAAAAAATTACACGAGTGTGTGTCTGAGTGTGTTAGTGTATGTAATGTAGACAGAAATAACTAGAACTCCTACTGTGAATAAGCATCCAGGAGAGACAATAAAGAAAATGATAAGTATAGCAAAGTTTCAGAACAGTTGTAAATTATAAAATAGACCAAACACATTTTTAAAACTACTCATCTTGATTTTACTCATATGGAAGGCAGATAGAAAACAAAGAAATTATTAGAGGAGACACCAAAGAAGAAAAACAAGAAAGGGTATCTGGGAGAAGTGAAGTCTAATATCAGAAGTTGAAAGAAAGGAAGAAATGTATACATTGAGCAAGGAGGGGGAAAAGTCGCAAATATTTTAACACTTTGAAAATCCCTATTTTTGAAATTGAGCTGTTCAAAACCAACTTTTCTTCTATTTCCAGAACAGTAGTTATTTATTTTTTTAACAGAAAGAAAAGGAAACAGTTTCTATTTTAAACGTGTAGGAGAGCATTGACTTGGTGCATTGCCTAGAAGAAGAAAGTTAAATCAAGATTGAGAATAAGGCTTCCCTTCTTTATGGGCAGTGGGTCATTGCAGGAACCCACAGACTCCACAAAAGGCTTTGAACAGCTGCACCTAGTAGAATTAAAAAGTGTCATGAGTTTGGATTGAGCATGAAGAGAAGCACTGGAAACTATTAAACTCAGGGCTGACTATGAAAGCAAAGCAGTAGTAAGAATTTAAAGGCCCATTAAGTTAGCCAAATGGATGGCAGGAAGAAAAATCATTTACAAAAATTGAGAGGTTGAAGGGGCTTCGCTAATGTTCTTAACAAAAATTAGATGTTTGTTAATCTCTCCTCATTTGGAGAAGAAGAAAAAAGACCCTACTAAATCAGATAAGGGCTTTTTCAGGCACTGTATGTATGACATTAGGTGTGTGCTATTAGGTTAATTGGAATTTTCAAGTTAAAATGACCTTCTTCTAACTTTAAATAGAAAATTTTTTTTCTCAGTCAGTTGTTAAAGGGGATGTTTTGCAGTTTCCTAAGCATTAGGTCTACTGTGCTATTTGTAATTTGACTTGGAAAATTACTTCCCTAACCTCTAATGCTCAAAGCTCTTTAATATTGCTAAAATTGGTGACTACTCCTTCTTAGAATTCACAATTCAGACAAAAATACCACTTTGTCTCATTGAATTTTAGGAAGTCTTGGCAAGAGACATTGGGGGGGCAACCCATGATGTATTTTGAAGTCCCTTCATTAAACATATCTTCAACAAACTTTAGTTGAGTACAGCCCAGAAATTCCAATAAGCTCTGGGGATAAGAAATACGATGCTGATGACTTCCCTAAAAAAAAAACACCTCATGATGTATTGGAGATAGTAAAGACAGTCAGGCAAAAGATAGCTGATTATCATCATGGCAGAGGATGAATTGTACTCATGAGATAAACCAGGTGGAGGGGGTATGTGTGAACATCAGTAGGTAAAGGGCATTAAATGACAAAAATAGGTGTCAAGAGAGGTAATCTTGAAAGAACAAATAGTAGTTGACCTACGAAATAAGAGGTAGAGGTGTTTCATTAAGTGACAGTGGAATTTATAAGGAGCCAAAAGTAACAAATAGTATTTCAACATGTTAGAACAAACTGAAGACCATGGAAAGGTTTGGATTAGTGGTGGAGAGACTGGCAGGGACCAAACCATAAATAGCACCCTGGACATGCTTTCTTGAAGACTTTCAACAAAATGGACCAATCTGAACCTTTGAGATGTTGGTCCCAGGATCTGATGTCAATTCAGAGCTCATACTGGTCTTTCTTAGATTTCTTATGAACACCAAAATTTATCCTCAGAGAACCAGAATGACCATTGTTGAACAAAAGGGTCTACATCTGACTGACTATTCTAAGGTATTTAGTTCCAGCCTGCTTGAAGCTACTAGTGAACTTTACATAAAACCCAAAAGCTTCTTGAACTTATGACTAACAAAAAACTGACAAAACTGACTTATACTACACCATTCTTGTTTTCCCACTATTCTTTTAGATTTATTTACTGTTCTAAATCTGATTTCCTTTTGTATTCTATTGATTTGTTTTTTAAATTTTACTGGAGTATAATTTCCATTGGCTTGAATATGTAAATCTAGGTGCACCATTCAGTGACTTTTTCCCGTGTATACACCAAAGTGACCACCCCACAAATCAAGACATAGAATTTTTTTCATCACTCCAGATGAATTACCTTGGTTTCATTTCCTATCACTTATTCTCCCATCTTCAAAAGGATTAATGTTGTCTTCTCTTTCACTTCATATAGATGTTTTTTAATCTCACAGTAGATCTGTTTTGCCTCTGAAATCCACAGAATCATACATGTATCATACTGTGTATATGTTTGTGGTATCTAATTTCTTTGCTAAATATAGTATTCTAGGGATAGAACCCTATTGTGGCATATAACATTGTTTATTCTTTTTATTGTTATGTATTATTCCATTGTACAAACACTGTAATATGTTTATCCACTGATACATCATAAACATTTGTTTTATGGTGCTCTGCCTGTGTAATTTCTGATACTTCCAATTTCAAACTGAAAGACTGTATTAAGACACAAATATCCCTGTTATCTTTTATTACTTTTTGAAGAAAAATTTACTGGGTAAATTCATATTCTTGTACATTTTTCAGCTAATGTGCCATTTTAGCAAAGTATTCTAGTGCTTTTTTCCATCATCTGTTTCATTGTCACTGAGCCCCTTTGATGAGTTCTTGATGTAGTCATAAAGTCACAAAGAAAAACAATATATATCGATGGAAAGGAAAGTCAGAGAATGTAGAAAGATATGGCTTACAATGTGGGAAGTATTAGGATTATATATGATCTAAGCCTGAGTTGTCATACAAATATAGAGTTCATGAGGTTCTGAGAGTAATGTTGATACTAACAGGTTTTACATTTAAATGAGATTTCTATTTGCCATTCTACTTTTAGACTCAAGTTCCTCATGCCCTGTGTACATACATAGCAATACATATAAGTAAAGAGTTCAGGTCTTTGGTGAATTTGATGAATATAGAAACCAACCTCTGACTAGTCTAAAAAGTAGAGTAATTAATCACATAATTTTCTTCCTTAGGAAACAGATAGTATTTTTTTTTATGAGATCTCTGCTACATTTTATCATCTGTTTTTACATAAGAACTCACAGTAGAACAAAATTCTTTTTCCCTATTCATGTTTTACATTGTTGAACACTCTTGGATTTGTGTCAGATTTGTATGTGTGTGTATGTATATTTTTGTTTTTGTTTTTTTTTAAATCAAATACCAGTTTGCCAAAAGCCAATCATTCTGACACTGACATTTGAAGCACTAATTTTTTCTAACCTCAGGGAATTTACTTTTTAGGAATAAATTGAGCATTAAAAATTTCTGTCTGATGTTTTTAAAAAGGTTTTATGGAATTTCTTATACATAAGCCAAGTGAAGCACAGCATGTTGGCACGTACCCAATACTTTCGGATACCATGGGATTCCAAAAAAATGTTCTTGCCTTGAATTGATTATTTCAACTCTCAACATCATTCATGCAGATGTAAGTGACTTATGCTATGCTTGGGTTATATCTGGCCTCCATATGTCAATGTCAATATGAGTGGCTTCTGGTATATTAGTGTTTGAATCCAAGAAAGAACCAAAGAATATCAAAAGCATAATCAAGAGTGAAATAAAAACAGGATTCCCTTGAAATTAGTTATGTAAATAGTGAAAAAAAAAAAAAGACATCTGGAAGTTTGTTTTCTTTTGTTTTCTTTTCCTCCATGGATAGGGTAAATATATAATTATATGGAGTTATTTACCATAACAATAATGATGTGTTGATGTTAACAGGAATGACATTAGTAATGAATTTCTGTTAAACACTTATAATATGCAGGTATTATGAAATACAATCTTGAAAATAAAAACTATTTTTATCCACATCTTAGAGATGAAGAAATGGATGCATGGATTAGATAACTTGCCCAGAGTTACACAAGATAATATCTGCTGAAACTGGGATTTTACCACAGCAGCTATTTGAGTCCTAACACTTTTTCTTAGCTACAATTTTATATTCTTTTTAGTGAAGTGTAGATTGACCAGTTGGTGTATAAAATTTACTATTTTTTTTAATGGAGCTTGGGAAAATATTGAAAGTGTCATTTGGATATCAGAAAAGTGCCTGTTTTGATGGCATCAGTGTCTCAGATTAAGTTCCTGAGAAGCAGAGCCTGAGTCAGGGATTCTGATGCATATGTTTTACTGAGGGAATGCTCATGGGAGAAGGGGAATGAAGAAAGCAAGGTGGGGAAGGGGAAGGCACTAAGTTAGGACATGACTGCCACTGGAGCATAGCTTCAGCATGATTCTAGGGAGAGCTCTAAAGTATGAATTTATCCAGAGAATTGATCCCACTATAAGGCAAGAAGAAGGGATATTTGTATTCCCCAGTTAGTTATTCATTAGCTTAAGTCTTCCCTAAGGATGAGGTATAAATAACTTCTTATGATCAGTCCCTGGTTAGCCAAAGAAGAAGGAAATAAGCTGTGAATTATTAGCAGCTTATCATGTGTCTTAGTCCATCTGGGCTGCTGTAACAAAATGCATTAGATTGGGAGTTATAAATGACAGAAATTTATTTTTTTAGAGTCTAGAGGCTGGAAAATCCAAGATCAAGGCACTGGCAGATTCAGTGTCTGGTGAAAGCCCACTTTCTGGTTCATAGTTGGCCCTTTTGTCACGATGTCCTCATGAAGGAAGGGAAGAAGTAGCTCTCTGGGGTCTTTGTTATAAAAGCACTAACCCTATGCATAAGGTTTTTGCTCTTACAATCTAATCATGTCCCAAAGGTCCTGTCTCCAAATATAAACACACTGGGCATTTGGATTTAACATGAAATTTTGATGGTGGGCCGTAAATACCCACTCTGGAACATCATGCACTGTGAATCATTTTTAGGAGCAAAGGGAGAAAGACTCAAACTTTTTTCCTTACTTAGAAGGGTTAGTCTTGTCATGTCCCAAACTATTAAGCCACCTGAAAACTTTACTGATGTAGCAGGATCCCAAGTTTTCATAATACACATCTCTACCATCTAGTACACATCCATCTTACTGAGATATCTGCAGAACTTGCTACTTATTGCCCAATGTGTCTGATGAACGTAATATTATTAGTATTGGGGGCACATTTTATTTTCTACAAAATGTCTACAATCTTGAAATAAACTGTGGCAGAGTAGAAAGCTTAAAATCCTGTAGCAGTGTTAAGGTATACTCTTTTTTCTCCCATTCGAAAGCAAATCACTTATGATATTCTTGCCTTTTGGGTATTAGGGGGATTTCATTAGAAAGATTGGGGGTCTAACTTTTGTTAGATCAATAGCCAGGACCACAAATTACTTTCTGCTGTGGCATTTTGGTATCTCTCCTTCTAAGAGCCATTCCAACACTGTTTAAGAATAGAACGCATAGAATCCTTGTCAAGATGTCAAATGGGAAAGTATCCCATAGAATAAATTCTCTCTTATCTGCCTTCATATTCTGACCCCTTCTCCTTTGACACAACACTCTGAAGTCCTATTTCCAAATATACTCTTCTAGTTCCTAATAGTATATATTGGCCAGTCCTGCAGCTTTTCCAACACATAATTCCTCTCCTCACTTAGCAAGCCAGCACTACTCTGGTCAGGCTATGCTGAGATTACTTCTGGTTGTTTTTCCAATGACCAGAAAGGTAGGGGAGGTGGAACATGGGGAGACCAAGCCCTATCTTATAAGCCAACTGCCTCCATTTATGCTTTTTCAGATTCTTTAAGCAAGAATTCCCCAATATCCTCTAAAAAAGGGTAGTCCAGGGCATTCGGAGAGATCTGGGTATTGAAGATGCTTAAATATACCTATCAAATGCCAGATTTCTTGGTGGCACTTCTTTTGATAGGCCTTGTTTTGACCTAAAGGGAATTTTCTGGAGCAATGTTTCTCAAGCTGTAAGTGTTAATCAGAATCACCTAGAGGGCTTGTTAAAACACAGATGTCTGGGTCTCAACCTGAGTTTCCGATCTGCCAGGTCTGAGGTGGGATCCAAGTCTTTGCATTTCAGGTTCCCAAGTGATGCTGATATCCTGGTCTAGGGGCCACATTTGGAGTAGCACTGTTCTAGAGAAGGGGTAAGCTCTGAGCCATTATCAGCCAACACATAACTGATGGAGAGATGTACCAAATTGCCAGATTCCCTTGCCAAAGGGAATCTGGGGGGCTCCAAATCATCCAGTACACCTGGTGCTACACAAATGTAAATAGTGTTGAACTCACCATTCTAATCAGACATGACTTACTTCAGGACAGAATTTCTACAAGAATCTCTACATATTGAGTCATTAAAACATGTGTAGTATTAAAAAATAATATACATACTTTTATTCCTCCAAATGATGCAGCAGTAAAAACTGGTAGGTTCTGGGCTTTCTCGCCCTTAATTAATTCACAATCTCTCTCTCTCTTTCTCAGCAATGAAGGACTATTTGCCTAAACCCATTTGTGGGTAAGAAACAACACAAAAATCATGCTTGAGTCTATGTTTCATCTTACTGAGCCATTGCTTAAAGGAACATCATAGTAAAATGAAATCCAACTTGTCTAAAGAAAGTAAACAAGCCCTTCTATTCTCCCAAAAGCATGAGTACCACCTGATTCTTAGCAAAGAGAAAAGTGATTTGAAATTAGATTTAAGTGACAATCATAATAATCAAGGGGACCAACATCTGTTGAACAACAGTAGGAAAAATTTACTTTTTTTTGAGGGGAAAACAACCACCTAATCATGTGGTTTCATATAAGGCGGCCTACTTAAAAGTTCACATAATTATTGGATAGCAGTTTCCTTTCTGTCAGTGTTGAGCTAACTCTGTCTCAAGAACTCATTAGGTACAACTGCAGGTGAGTTACTATGATCCTGATCCTCTTTGTAACTGCAGATGATGATGCATTTTAGTGACTCGAGCATTTCTCCTATAAAGAGCTCAATATTAAAGAGCATTTCCAGACAATATTTTTGTCAGTTAATTGTCATACCATTAGATAATAAGGTTGCATTAAGCACTCTGTGTGTCAGGGAGAAAGGAAGACACATTGAGGAGAAGGAGAGGACATTTAGAGGGAGGGATTGGGACTGATGTCAGGAAGGCAGAATAACTAGGGAGCTGAGAGAGTGAGGTGAGGGCCTGGAGATGTGGAGCCATGGAGGAAGCTACTGAGGGGAAGCTGGAGAGATAGAAAGAAGGCAAGAGGAGAGTGGGAAAGAGAGAGGGAGAGGGATGCATGGAGAAAGAAACAGAAAGAGAAAGAAAAGAGACATAGAGACAGATGGAAAAAGGTAGTGTGGAGTGTGGGGTGAGAATAGAGGAAGAAGATGCATGTACTTTGAAAGATGGTGGAACCTTTCTAAGTGGAATGTACATTATGAACCCAGTTATAGAGCAACATAATCATCAAACACAAACCACCATCGTGGAAAAAGAATAGCTTTTATTTTTCTCTTTACATGTTGGTTCCAGTCTTTCCTGGTTAACATGAAACTAGCTATGGGAGGCTGAGACCTTATGAATCTCTCCTCTCCTGAGGTTGCCCTACCTTATGAGATGCTCAGGCAGCTTGGTTCTGCTGTTTCACAGTGGCCTCCAAGAATGGCAGGGTTGTTCTCCAGCTGAGAGGGGGCCAGTCATCATTTATGCAGGGTTTCTCCGGGCAACTTTATAGAAACAATACTGTGATCAGCTCTATTTGGGGGAGGGAGGGTACCTGGAAAGTATTAGGTTAGTAGGTTTTTTTTTTAACCTGTCTGTAGTAGCCACCTGTTTGTTGTAGCTTTTCAGTTTAATATGTACCACTCATACATGTAAAGTGGGCAGGAAAGTGCCTCACAATAGTGAATACTTGAATGCTATTTTTATTGGCACAACTATCTCTACCATAACCATTATAATTGCATCATTTTGTCTCTACAACAACTCCCCCACACACTTGTGCATTCATCCATTCTTTTCATCATCCTTCGTCTATGTGCAGGTTTGCACAGTGCTCTCAATATCCTTCCATTGTCTTTCTCTTCTTTGTCTCTCTGGATGGTGTTCGAGCACATATGCCTCTGTTCATACATAACAAATAGTATTTGAGATACACTTAACACATTCACTACTGTGAAATCTTTATGAGTTCTTTTGCTTTCTGAAAGGGGACATATTTTTTTCCTCCTCCTTTCATTAATGTTTATGACATTTGATTTGGGACATGAGTCACTGAGAAGAGAATTGTCAGAATTTGACTTTTTCTCACCTGAGGCTTTTTCTCACCAAAAAAGCCTTGCATGAATTGACCTGCCACCCTTTTGCCACAAATATGGCTCCCTTGAGTTATTGAGTTCCAGATGCATTGGCCTTCCCTGGAGGTTGTAAACTTTCCTATGGTTCCAAGACAGTATGTCTTCACATTTACTCATTTACGTTTTCACATTGGCCTGGAATGTTCCCTTAACCTTCAGGGTTTCTCCCAGCTCTTTTGCCCAACCCTCCTTGTTATACTTTCTCAAAGAGACTTAGGTTTTTGCCCTCACCATAATTATTACAGTTATGTTTAAATACCTGTTGCATAATCATGTGTAGAATATCTCTCTGTATCCCTGGAGTATAAGCTTCCTGAGAGTATAAGCTTCCTGAGAACACATATTGTGTCTCTCTAGTTCATCCCTAACATGGTGCCAGGAATATAATATGTGCTGAATAAAATGTTAGAGAATTTGATTTGTTCCTTAAAGTACTTTTCTATACTAGCCAATAGCTCTGGACCTAAAACTAATCCTGAGCATGCTTGTGAATTCACTGTTAATTGTTCAAATTACCTTTTATCTAATAAGGCTAAACTTACTGGGGGGAAAATGTCTTATTGTATTTTAAAGATGGGCTTACAGTTAATGTCATGAATTTATTCCTTTATTGCCCGTTCTTAGGTGTTCACTTCCTCATTATAATTTACCAGGCAAAAATACTGGTTACTCCCTTTGACTCTTGTAAGAGGAGGAGAGAGAATGAGAGAGAGAAAGAGAGGGAGAGAGAGAGAGAGAGAGAGAGAGAGAGGAAAAGAAAGAAGGAAGGAAGAAAGGAAGGAAGGAAAAAAGAAAGGAAAGAGGGGTATTCCAGGTCTTTTTCTTCAGTTTGGATATAATTCAGTGATACAGAATTCAGCTGGGGCATACAAGGGAAAATGGTTATAAACCTCGAGATAATATATATATATATATAATATATATATTTAATTTTTTTAATCTTAATATCATCTAACTGAAAAAAATTTTCTATTTTTATTTTATAAAAAAATTTTCTAAAATTTCTATTTAGCCTCAAAAAGTCATCTTGATATTCCCCTGTTGAAAATATTTTAACAATGGAAAAGCAGTCAGACCTCTTTGATTTTTCACACCAAACTTTGTGCTTGAACGTCCAATGAAACCTATCAAAAAATAAAGATTCCTGATCCTTATCACCCAAAATTCAGATTGATCAGTTCTAAAATCTCATCATAATTAACCTTTAACAAATCTCTCAGGTGACCCTGATATGTAACTCAAACTGATGTTAAAAGCAGATCTAATTCCAGAAGCAACTATTTATTGATCTATCGTGAGCCACACACTGTTCTAAATAATGTACAAACACATTGTAACTCTTACAGGAAACCTATAAATAGGTAAGTGATATTTTGTAGACAGGGAAAGCAAGGCTTTGAGAGGGTATGATTATCGTCAGGGGTATTAGCTACCAAGCGCCAAGACAGGAGTAGAACCCAGGGCTCTCCAATGCTGAAACCCTTCCTTTTCTGTCACACCATAGAGCTACCTACTAAAATCCAGTCACTGTGGCTCATGTAAACTCTATGGTTCACAAAGATTTGCCTATGAATAGCCCTATACGTAGTTGATTTACTGAGGATAACAGATTGGGAGAAATTGACTAACTCTCTCTGATGATTGTTGTGCCCTGTGCTACTTAATAAAAATGTTATTGATATTGTGCACACTCTAATACATGGCTTAGTTCTGAAGTCTCTGTAGAAAGGTTTGATGTAACAGAAACTTGATTTGTATGCCCTCAAATCATTTCTAATCCCTCACTGGTAGGCCACCTTTTACTTAAGTTTAGCTTCTCTGCTGCTCACAGTTGGCCATATGACTGAGTTTTGGTCCTTGAAATACAAGCAATAGAGCAGCCCTTTGCACCTTTACCCCTCTCTATGCCCTTCATGCAGCTGTGATTCTTGGAGCCACCATCATTCACCTTTGAGTCAATAAGCCAGCATGATAAAAACAGCAAAGCAGACATTTAAAATAGACCTACGTCTCTGATGGCATTGTTGAGCCTTGACACTGACCCTAGACTTTAGCTCTCAGAGGACTTGTTAGGAAAGAAAAATTGCATCCTATCTATTTATGGTCCTGTAAGTTATTAATGCTATTGTTTTAAGCTAAATGCATTCCTCTCTTGACGTGAATTGTACTAGATAGAGAAAGCTACATGCTAAACCCCTCACATATCAGACTTAATACTTATTCCTACAGTGCCTAGAATTGAGTTTTTCATATGGGAGAAACACAGGGACATTTTGTGTGGGGATGGGTATGTGTGAGGTCTGTTTTAAAGTTTCAGAATGTCTACTTTCTGTGGTACAGGGCTTGTTGGTCTTTTTGCAGATGTTCTTCCTTCTGAACATAAATTAAAGTTCTGTGAGAGTTAGCTTTGGTAAAGAACCTAAATAAAACCAGATCCCAAGCCCTCTGATATCTATAACCTGGCCTATATTAAGGACATTAGCTCTGTGACATTAACATTAATCATAACTTGCCTTTTGCTGCAAAAGACATCATCAAAGTATCCAAACCAGGGCCACAAGTCACCAGAGGAACATTGTGATGACAAATTCTCTCCTAAACTTTGTTACTTTGCCGTGATTTCCACTAGGAGAAATACAGGTTCCCAAGGGGCTCATTCTAATAGGGACAGCTATACTGAAAACTGCTCTATCCATCATTCAGCAAGCGGGTCCCTTCAACCATGCTTCACCATAAGTTGCTTTACCCTGCCATTCAGTCACATTCGATCTTGGAGAAGCTATTTGACCCATGATGGGCTAGATTGCATTGCCAGAAATTGAGAAGTTGCAGCCTGCTTTATTCTTTCTGACTGGATGTGTGTAACCACCTACCAATTAGTTACTCTTCTCCTTGCCCTGCTTTGAGGAGTGGAGACTCAGGATATTCAGAATAAAGTCAGGTGCCCTGATTAGACCATAGTTTCTGAAAGGATGATATGTACACCATTAATGAAGTGATTTGGGGTATACGTAAATGAACATTTAAATTTTGTTTAATAATCACACATTTTAGTGTAATTTAAAAACACATTTAGCATATCACATCCATAATTTCATGGATACTCAGTAGTTTATGTATGCATATATGTGTGTGTTTATGTTTCTCTTAAACATATGTTTATCTATATGTTTATCTATATGTATGTGTATATGTATGTGTGTATGCATGTATATATACACATAAATATGTCTGTTTCCCTTTGAAATAGGCTTCTTTAAATAAAAAAAGTATTTTGTTTTAGAGAAATATATTAATTATTCAATTGTACAGATGGTACATGGATTTAGCAAAAAAAAAATTGAAAGTGCATGAATGACTAGTGTTTTGGAAATACCACATAGTACTAATTACTAAACTCTAAGAATGCCACTGGGAAGAAGAAAATGTAATTTTGCAACACAGAAGATACGTTAATGTTAGTCAATTGAGAGGTTGTGACATGGAGTATCCACTTCAGATAAATAGAATCCTTCCTAAATGAATGAAAATATCTCATAAATTGCACTTCATAGTCAGCTTGTCAAATATATGTTGAATTCCTACTATTTGTAAGACATTGTCTTAGTCCTGCTAAAAGCCCAAAAATGTCTAAGAAACACTTGATGGTTTCAGTGATTCTCTAAAGATGTATGGTAGAGCCTCACTTAAAACCCTCCACTGACTTCTATCCCAGGTGAAAGAAAACCCACCTTTCTGTGCTGATTTAGGAGAATTACAAGCTGACCTCCATCCTTGTTTTCAATCCTTCTGTTATCTGCCACTTTGTACCTGACATGCTGGCTTCATTTCCATTCCTTCAGTGTTCCATGTTTGTTCATCACTTTAGGACCTGCAGACAAAATGGTCCTTCTACTTGGTATCTTGTTTCTTTTATTTCCATTGATCTGATTTCTCCCAGTCATTCAGCTCTTCCCTGAATTGTCACTCTTCAGAGATATCTCTCTTTGCTGAGCCCCTGCAATCTCTATCTTATTTTTTTGTTTATTTATTTTCTGTACAACACCACTGTCAGAAGATTACCTCTATATTTACTTGCTTATTGCCTGTCTTCCCCAATAGGACAAAAATTCCACAAGATCAGGGACTATGTCTCTCTTAGTTAACACTATCTTCCCTCTGAACTAAAATTTGAAAAATAAGGTCTAAATAAGGTCTAAGTACTCAACAAACATTTTAAAATAAATGAATACAAAGGAATGCTCAAAGAAAATCCATATTGAGATAGGCAATGAACTATCACTATATCGAATAGTCTTTCTAAGTAGTTTAAATAAAATTTAAAATCACAAATTTATGTCTTTGTTTAATTCCCCTCTGGGTCATATATGAATATATAACACAATCAATAATAAGCAAGTCTTCAAAGATCTCTTCCTTCAATTAAGAACACATTTCCCTCACATGAATCTTCAAATGCACTGAGCACCTATATCTGGTATTTAGGGAATCTGAATAGCATTTCATGACTACATGGAGAATATTTGCCTTTTGAATTTCACTATCATGGATGCTGTGTGAAATGTCTATATTGCTTCAAATCACAGGACCATGGATATTAAAACTAGTAAACTTTTCTTCATTTGATATCATGATCATAGATATAACAGTTCATCATTGCCCCCGAATAAGCTCAATATTGAAACCAGCAAATTATCTCTTTGATTTTATGATTGTAAAAATAAATTATGGCCTATAATGTAGCTTGGCATTCTACCCAGCTGAGCACTGCACCTGCCATAATTTCATAAAAAGAGACTCCTGTCTAGGTCAGAAAAGCTCCTAATATTGACTGCCCATAATATTATCTTTTCACGTCTACCTAGTTCAGAAGAACAGCAGATTTTAAAAATAACATTTTTTAAAGTTTTTATTTATTCATTTTAGAGAGACAGAGAGTATAAGAGGGTGAGCAGGGAAAGGGCAGAGGGAGAGAAAGAGAACAAAATCCCCACTGAGTGCAGAGCCTGGTGCAGGGCTTGATGCCATGACCCCAAGATTATAATCTGAGCTGAAACTAAGAGTCAGATGCTTGACCGAGCCACCCAGATGCCCCACAAAATAACATTTAAAAAAAATCAATTTCTTCAAGCCACAGAGAATTGTATTTAACGATAATTTAATAATATGAATTTGATCATAAGAGTCATATTTCAAAGATGTGCTAGGCAGGGCCATGGTTAAATATTTGGAATCTCTCTGAAGAAAAGCTCTGGAAAAATCCATTCATCTTTTGTAAATTGCCAAAGTGACTCTTCTAAGGCCACTTGGCTAGGCATATAGACCTGTAACAGATTGGACAGCAATCAAAAGAACAAAGATCAAGGCATTTAGTAGGTGCCAACTCTTATGCTCCATTTCTAGCATGCTACCTTTTCCTTTTATCAAGTAGGCTTGAGTCATATGGGGAAAACGTTTTTTCAGTAATCACAGTAATTGGCCACAGGGTATAACCTTTAGCTGACATGAAATTTCATGTGAATACAATGCTTTAGGTTTACTGGTCTCTGATAGAATCTGTAACAACCTCTGTTGAATTAGGAGATTATTAGTTTCCTTAGGGCACTGTCAGAATTTCAGAGTGGCCTCCTAGAGCCTCTGAACTCCAGCATCTTTGGCTTTTAGAGTCAGATGAAACAACAGTCAAGCAGAGGGCACCTAGAAGATGAGTGTGCTTGATGTTTTAAAGGAATTGACTTAAAGGAGAAATGAGGGTTTGGGAGGGGTGGAGGGTGGAGGAATGGGTGAGTCTGGTGGTGAGTCTTAAGGCGGGCACGTATTGCATGGAGCGCTGGGTGTGGTGCATCCACAGTGAATCTTGGAACACAGAAAAAAATTAAAAGTTGAAAAAAAATTTTAAGGAGAAATGGACTACTTTGTAGCAAGAAGCAAAATCAGTCTTATTAAGGATGGGAGGAGTGAATTGAAGAACTCTGCTAAGTACTCTGTAGGTGTTTGGAGGAACTATTTTTGGGACTATTTTTCCTGAATAACTAGCCAGTCAAGTTCATTCCACAACCTCAAAGAACACATTCTACTAAATATAAAATGACTTCAGTGACTGCTGACTATACCCGTTTGGACAGCAGGAGAGGAAAAATGCAAGCTAGGGAACAATAAAATGTTTTGGCTCTAAAGACTGTTATCCAAGAGTCCATATCTTTGTGAAACTGAGAAATAACTTTCCTAAAGATAATTTTAAATATTTAGGGATAAGGTAATGTATGTCTTCTCACACGTAAACATTTAAGGCACATTATATGTTGAATGTGTTCTCACATTACTGCTGCTGGGATAGTTTTTGATCTTCTTTCTCTGTAATAAGCTTCTTCCAAGCAAGAATGGTGTCACATCTTTTTTGCATGCTTTACCGTGCCCAGGGTCAGTGCCTCCATGAAAGGACTACATTTTCCATCAATGTCTCATGATTGCATTTTCATATTTCCACCTGGTAAGAAGGAGGGCATTCCCCAGAAGTGGGAGCTCTTGCCTTCAACCATGGTATTAGCTCAGTGCTGGATCAATCACTTATACTATTTTATTCTGGAGAAGTGAAAAAAAAATTGTTCATGAAGAGCAATAGAATTAGTAACTGCCGATTTCCGACCAAGAGGCTTAAGTGAAATGAAGGTTTTTCAAAAAAGTTTTTTTTCATAAATCTCAGCTGGGTTTGCAGCAAGCTCAGACAGCTCAAGGATGAGAGTCGTGTGCGTGCATCTAGCTTTGCACAGGGCTGAAGGCCAACGCATACTGCTTCCCCTGTGTGTATACTGTACCAGCAGAGGCAGCCTGAAGCTCCCACAGCTTTCTGCAGCAAGAAGAAAACACAATCAAATACAGCCAGATTCTAGAAATAAAGAAAGCTCACGCTGACAGATGATTCTCTTTATTCTTCAGCATTGTTAATTTTGGCACAACTTCTGGCTAGAGAAGAATCACTTACTAAAAAGATATCCAATATCTCTGTGGAAGCCAAAGGCCATAGTTAATGAATGCTATGGAAAAGAACATTTCCTCGAATTTGAGAGCACTTCCAGAGATCATGTTAGGGTAAAAATTCAATTGATTTAACTTCATGCATCAATAGGAGAACATAATTTAAAGGAGATTGTGAGTTTGTGCAGGGGCTGTAGAGATATGATTGCAAATAATGGTAAAATACAGAGCATGTTTTCCTTGTTTATTTAACAAACATTTATTCAACATTTACTATGAGTTAGGCCATTGCAAAGGCTCATAAAATATTGTCTCTCTTTTATAGGAGCTTAGAATCTAGTGGATAGAAGTAAACTCCAGTATGTAGTGAACTCTGCACATTAATTAGATCTGCAAAACTACCTCAGGCAGAAGTTTTTTTTTCTTTTTGAATCCATTTCATTCAAAGAGCACATGGTAGGGTCTGAGGGATTTGTCTGTCCCAACAGTGAACTCATTCTCTAATTTAGAGTGAATGAATAATCAGTGCTTATTGAGTATTTACTATGTATTTTTGCATGTGTTTAATTCTGGATAAAACCTTTGGGATAGGACTTCATCTGGCTTCAAACTGAAGCTTAGAATTAATAACTAAACTTAGAGCTAACTTAGAACCAACTAAACTTAGAATTAACTAAAGGTTAGAAGTTTAAATCCTTGTTTGAGTTTCATAGGAAGTTAAATGAAGAGCTGGGATTTGAATTCAGGTTGTATGAATCCCAAACCAGTACTCTGAACCATTAATTTATTGCCTCTGTCCTTGAAAAGCCAAGGCTATACTCACAGAATGTGAGGGTAAAAGTGAAGGTAATTTAGGAGAGGTAGACGATACTAGGCACCAAGATTTCCTAAATAATAAATATATGAGGCTATGGGATGTAAGAGAAACAGTGTTCCTTTATTGTACCCCTTTGTCTTTAATTCATAGTCCCCCAAATAAAGTCCCTGCAGGCTCTGTGCCCTACTGCTCCATGGGGCACTGAAATTTGTTTGCTTTAAGTGACATTGCAGTGACTCAGGGAGCCAGAGATGGTATTTTCCCTGACTTCTTTTCATGGTGATTTGTAAGACAAACAATAAGTTTATTCACCCTGGCTTCAGTTGCTTTTCTTAGGTGGACCCTCAATCCAGACTTCTAAACTTGCCAACAAACATCAAAAATGTCTACAGTCCTTTGTGGCTGTAGAGTGAAAAGGATGCAGTCTGGCTACTGCTCATCCATCCTCCCATGTCCAAGTCCATGATATATCGTTATCACTTTTGTGGTTGGCTTAAGAAATGTAATTGTATTTTCTACCTCAAAAGTTTATTGAGGGCAGAACGTGTTGTGCTCAAGTCTGTCCACCCTCTGTGCTAGTCATTCCCAACCTTTAGCCTGCCTCCAAATTACCTGCCAAATGTTATTACAGCAGATTCCAGGGCACAATACCAGAGTATTCAACTCCCTATGTTCGGACGGGGCCAAAGAATTTCTGTTTCTAACAAGTTATCGGGTGATGCTGATGCCACTGCGCCAAGTACCACAGTTTAAGAACCACTGCTGTTTAATTAGTAATGTCATGATTGAGCTCTCGAGCCAATGTACCTGTTTAAAAGTTAGCCCAACCACTTATGAGGTGTGTGGGTTTGGACAAATTATTAAACTTCAAGGTGCCTGTAATCTCTCATATGTAAAATGTGGTAATAGCAACACTTCCCCATGGGGTTTTTGCAAAGATTAAGTGAGTTTAAACATGTTAAGTGCTTAAAAGAGTCCTGGAACTTAGTGTTAGCCAATATTATGTATTCATTGTATTTACTCGGTACATGGCAGGTGCTCAAATGCTCAGATTATTGGAATTCAACACCCAGACCTATCTGACATGGGATTGCTTTAAGCATCAGGAGGCACCAGGATGTAAAAGGTTATAGCAGTTCACAGCTCTTTTAGGAGGCCATTTTCAATTGGAATATTTATTCATAGACTGTGTTACCAATAGCTTGAGTTTTTTGATTATCAAATTGAACAAAGAGGCAGACTTTTGCACGGAATGATGCTCAGAACAAAAGCACACACTTGTTAGAGGGAAGAAAGACTAAATCATTGAAACATCTTCAGTGCTGCCTCTTGGTAAAGGTAGAGCAGGATGCCTCTTTCCAGAAACTACAAGAGCTTGGAGATAATTGTGTTGTCACCAGACCATGGCCTGGTTTTATGACTGGCATTTCCCATGATGTTGATTGATATCTGTCATCTGAATTATTTTGCTCTTTGTATTCTTCCTTCATGTGTCTACAGTTGTGCATTGCCATGAGATTCCTTCACAGCCCCTCAGCTACAAATTGCATATAGTAGGTAGAGAAGGAGAGACTCAGGAATCTGGTGCCCTGATGTAGAGGCTACAGCCAAAGGGTTGACTATTTGAGTCTAAAATCAGAGCACTCAAATTAACAAAACTATCTGTCCTCTGACCTGTGAGGTTATCTATATATCTATGTCTATATGAATAAATATATATACACATATATATAATGTAACTTTAGTTGTGTATTTATCAAATCGTGTTTAATGAAAATAAGAAAATGCATAAAATGGGGAGTGATGAAAAATCCAGAATATGTGATTGTTATAGAGAGATACTGATCTACTATTGAAGTGGCATTTGAATTTTCCATTATAAATACCTAAGTCTGAACTTCATCTGAATTCATATCACATGCAGTTGCCTATAAATAATAATAATGATTTCCACTTGTGATTTGTCATGTATGTTCAGCTCTTCATGATCATTCTTTCTGATAACCAGCAGGACTTTTTTGCAGCCTGTTTTAGGCACAGTGTCTAGAATATAATAAGCACTTGAATAAATGTCAACTCTTATAGACTATGGTTAGCCACTACAATGGGTGAAGATCAACCCAGATTTCAGATGCTTCCCATTTTTCATTTTTATAGCCATCAGGAGAAATCGAGACCTGTAGGAGGCTGAGGTAAGATGTATTTATGCACATAGAGTTGCAAAAACTAAATCAAGTTCAATTTGGAAGATGTTTATTAACTTTAAGAATGCTGATATGTTAATGTAAGGTACAGTTGCAGCTTTCAAGCAGAGTATGAAGATGTTATGATTAGCAATACCATTACAGAGAAGTAATTATAAACTATGAATAAAACCATACCCCTTTCCCTCATACATAATGACCACATACTGCAAAAGCTACAAATTAATAGCCATTAATCTTGTTTTTTATGCACCTAGCATACATGTGACAAAGACTCTCATTATGTTTTATTTAAATGGGATGATGGTCACCATAGCCAGGTGAGGACATACTTATAGTATCGTTTTTATCATCTATTCCCTGTGTGGATGTGTAATTTTAGTAATGTGAAACCACAGATCTCAGATTTTAACAACCTATTTGTCTGCAAGTGGTGTATGCTGTATCAACTGTGATGTGTTATACATCATCTGATCTAGCAATTTGAATAACCCACCTCAACTTTCTGAATGCTGGATTTGGTGAATTTCAGGAGCCATCAGAAGGGCTCCATGTTTTTAGTCTGTGCAGAAAGTAGGTGACATGACTTTTTTAGAACTAAGCCAAGAATTGAAATACTAATAAAAATTCCATGAATTTCATTGGGATTGCTTGTTTGATTTCTCCAGTGAATCATTTCCTTGTGAGAAAAATCGTATTCTGTGGGGATGCTAAGAGAACAATTACTCCCAGAAATGTCTAGTTGCAACTGCGGTCATGTGAGAGAAAAAGAGAAAAATGTAGTTCATTTATTTTTCCTCTGGAAATGAGTAATTATAAGATTCATATTTTCCTTAGTTTCCTTACTCTCATTTTATTATCAAGTGAGTAGTAAGAGCACCCACTGGTAAATGCATCACCTGTGAGCTAAAGGCATGTACTATTACCCATTATATCTTTCCCAATTATTTGTGATTTCACCGTGTAAGTCACATCATTAAATCTAATCTGATACTTTCCAGTAATATAGGAATTTTAGGTGAGCTCTGTCACTAAGAAAGACCGTAAGTCTAAAACATGAAAACTTAAACCTATGTGACAGCCCCTAACACCTGCTTTGTAACTTTTGACTTCGGCTCACAACTAGTGAGATCTTATGCTACACCTAAACTCTCTAAAAGAAACTGGACACATAAAATGGTCAGAAAGATGGGTTATTAAGGGAAAACACTGTATTAAAAATAAATAGGACATCCACCAGGGAAAACGCCCTTGAGGAACTTTCATTGTTTTAAGCTTTCCCAAGTTTTCAATCAATCCAGCTTACTTAGTGAAATCAATAAAATGTCATCGCAGTTCCAAAAAAGCCTTCAACTATGTTTAGAGAGGAGAATGGCTCTGAAATTTAAATGGAGTTTTGTTGCTAGAGTGCTATCACAACACACTTAAAAATATTTCAAGCCTGATTCTTACAATGCCGTTGAGTCTAAGACAACACGCTGACACCTCTGACACACTTCCCATTTTCTTGTGTAAATGGATATTTGGAGTTTACTGGACAGCAATAGATGACTCCCGAAGTGGCTCCTTCCACTTTCTGAACTCTTCCTGGGTCACCTGCAACATTTGCAGTTATCCTGACAAGATATTTTTGGGAATCAGTTGTTTTAACTTGGAAAATATTCTCTCAAGTGCTGCAAATTCAATTAGGAGTAAATCATTCTATCACAGAACCATCCAGATTGTCATGCAATGAGCTGTTTCAAGAGCTCATGCCATGGTTGTTTGACTATCCGCAGTATCCAAACATCCCAACAGACCATTTTGTTCAAGGGCTTCCACAAATCTACCTTTGACCAAAAATGAACCAGACCTAAAGGAGTAAAAACAAAAATAAAAAGATACAACACTTCATTGTCTTGTATCTACCTCTTTTCAGAGTTTCTTTCTATCCCACTCTTTCAGGGTGTCCTAGGTTAGAGCCACTAATCTGAGTCCTATCCATCCCTTCAACACATGTAATTGGTTACAAAGTCTTCAAAGAGCTTCTTTGATATTGTCCTTTGGGTCTGTCCTTTCCTTTCATTTCTTTCATCTTAACTCTGGCCTTATAGCTAATAGTTATTGTGGATTTACAGCAAACCATTGTGGTGAATGTTTTCCATACACACATGCATTTACTTCTTAAAATAACCCCGAGTGTCATTATTCTTGTTTTCCAGAAGAGGAAACTGAGGCTCTGACTGATCGGGTGTCCTCCTCATAAAGTCCCCTGCTAGTTAATTTGTGTGATTCTTCTACATGGCCCCTGCGCTCCATGTCTTCAGCCCTCTAATCTAAACTTCACGCAATCATTCTCTTAAGCAGTGACTTTTAATTAATCTGTTGACTTTGGTTAATCTATTTGCTTAGGAACTTCCTTTTGTTCTTTCCTTTTGAGTAAAATTTTCTACTGACTCTAGTATTTTAGTTCATATTACCAGGAACTCCATTTTTTATCTTGAGAGTTAGATCCCCACTTTTTATTAATGTAAATTCTTTACTACAACTAGGTCATTCTCCTTATTGATATGTCCCGACCACACAACAGAACTCTGTCCCTATCTCCACACACAACTTTAATTCACTTCTATTTCCCACCCCCCCCTCTCTGGTTCCTGGAATGTTCCTTATTCATCTGTTTCCTCTATTCATATGGTAGTGATAGCTTCTCTAGCAAATGGACTGCCAAATACATAAAGTTGTAACTGTAATAGAATAATACATCCATGATCAGCAAGTGGCTCTTGTCCACACAGTGCTTCACAGACCCAGACCCTCTCATCGCTTGGCTCCTCCATTCCTCGCAGACTGGTCCTCCTGCCAGGAACAGCATTACCTGAAAGCTTGTTAGAGATGCAAATTAAAAGGTTATATCCCAGAGGCACTAAATCAGAAACTAAGGGGGAAGAGTCAAGAAATTTATATTTTCAGAAGCCCTCCCGGTGGTTCTGATGCACACCAAGCCTGAGAATCACTATTCTACAGCCGCATAGTCACCTGCACCCAGAATATGAAAATTCAGAGACTGCGGAGTAGATACACCTGCTCCTTAAAAAGCGTTGTCCCAGAAGCGATGCACATCACTTCCATCCATGTCTCTTTTTTTTTTTCAAGATTTTACTTATTTAGTTGAGAGAGACAGAGAGAGTGAACATAAGCAGGGGAAGAGGCAGAGGGAGAAGAAGAAGTAGACTCCCTGCTGAGCAGGGAGCCGGATGTGGGGCTCAATGCCAGGACCTAGGGATCATGGCCAGACCTGAAGGCAGATGCTTAACAACTGAGCCATCCAGACACCTCACTTCCATCCACGTTTTATTGGTGCGTGCTAATTAAACAGCTCCACCTCCATGCAAGGGGGGGTGGGGTGTGACATGTGGTGTCTGCAGCCCTCTTCTCAGTAGTATATTACATAGACAGATACAAGTTCTTGTAAGAAACCGCCTTCTGGGGGCGCCTGGGTGGCTCAGTGGGTTAAGGCCTCTGCCTTCCACGCAGGTCATGATCTCAGGGTCCTGGGATCGAGCCCCGCCTCAGGTCATGATCTCACGGTCCTGGGATCGAGCCCCGCATCAGGCTCTCTGCTCAGCGGGGAGCCTGCTTTCCCCTCTCTTTCTGCCTGCCTCTCTGCCTACTTGTGATCTCTCTCCTCTCTGTCAAATAAATAAATAAAATCTTAAAAAAAAATAAAAAACAGCTTCTGTCCCCGGTTTCCATATAGCATGTTTTAGAACACAGCCTGACAGCTTCTTAAAGTCTGTTTCAGTGGCTCTGTCACTTTAGTTCCTCACAATGACCATTTTTTATTCCTTTTCCCTCTTCATTAGAGTTTGATTTTGCTTGGTTACAGCTTGACATCAATTTCTTTCTCTATTCATTAGGAGGCCGGCCATTGCAAACTTGCATTTGCAGGTTGCTATAACATGTCAGCTTATTTCCTATTAGCACAAAGCAGCCCAGCTGACGGGCTTGGTGTGCAGAGCTCAGGACATAAAGGCTAGCTGTTCCTCCAGCACGGTATGAGCGTTTTTACTTTTGCATTGGTCTTCCGCACTGATACTCACTGACACTCAAGTCTTGAAGTTGTTCCCTGGGCAGGAGGGGATGTTTTTTTAACTCCTGGCATCAAAGTAGGTGAACTGAAACTTTACTGTCTGCCTCAGCTCTGTGCAACTTAAGAAGCCAAGCTCATTACGATGACTGGGCTCAGCCCCTGGGAACATTCAATAGTTTAGGAAATGACCAAATCATTGTGCAACCAGATATATTATTTATTCCCTAATATAAAGCAACTTTCCATTTTCCCTATAACAAGATTCAAAAAGTTATTTTTGGCCTGCTAAGGATATAGCTTAAATGATCATGCATCTATTTATACACTATTTATAAATAACCAAGTATCTGTACACTTTATGCACTTTAATCAAATATCTATTAATCTACTAATTTTGTATGCACATTTTTAATTCACATGAAGAATGACATATTCATTTAGAATTATTCTTTTTCTTTTCACAAGAAATGCTCAAGTGTTTCATAAGCATGTTTAAGCCCAATTCCTTTGTCTTCTTTAGGGCTACTTTTTGAATCATTTTGTAGTTTTTCAGAGCATATCATCTTGACTTCCTCTTACATTTTTGGAAATACAGTCTTTGTTCCATGTAGATATGAGGCCATAAATGGAATTGTTGATCCTAGTACAGTAAGTGCTTGATCACAAAACATAAGAACAATACTGTTTTATATTGTTTAAAGTTTCCTTCATTCCTTAAGTGTTCAAAGTATTCTTCTCCAATATAGTCATGTATGTATTGCTTTCTAAAATGACTTAGAAAAGGTTATTTTTAAGGTTGCTAATCCTTATCCCTTTTAGCTTATACCCCTGCGAGTAATTCATAGTTATCTGCTACATTTATTTGGCTCTTTTTTTTTTTCTTTTAGTGGAACTTGGTAATGCGCTAAATTAGCATGGGTTGAGGTTGTTATAGGTTAGAGTCTTTTCTCATGGTGTCCTGACATTCTAAACAGAGTAAACCAGCAAATGGTCAGTTGTATGAACGATTTTACATGAATTCAATTATAAGAAAATTCGCTTTGGTGCGACATAAGAGGAAAAGACAATGTATGATCAAATGATAAAGTTTGAGGGGAAATCTGTAGGCCATCAGATTAAATTTTCATCGGGGAGACACATGACCTTGTTTATTCTTATACCAACCCTGTGGGGTGGGTTTTTGTCTTCCTGTTTGTCATGAGGATGCAGAAACCCTTGAGATTTAAGTGATTTTCACAGGGTTAGCCATGAGTGAAGGATGAAAGCAGGATTCAAACCCAGGTTGGTCTCACTGTAGAGCCCATAATACCTACTTATCCCTTCTCATGCAAGAGATCTTAATGCGAGGAGGCGTCCTTCCCATCAGAAGAAAGTGATGTCCCTCTGATTGCCATTGGATATCAGACAGAAGACATTTATCTAATGTCCCAGAGGACTAAAAAATTCATACCAGGACCTTCACACTATCCTCTCACCATCTTCAGGTTCTTTTTCCCCATATCCAGTTGGCTGCCTTGTATGCTGAACCAGCCCCCTCCATCATCATAAGAACAGCACCTGTATAATCTTGCAACCCCGCTGAAGCTGTGGTTTAGTGCTACCTAACTGTCCAAACAGGTGAAAATAAACAAAAAATTTTACTTTTTTACACATATTTTTAAGGATACACCAGGAGACGCAATGCAGTTCACAGAGCTTTGTGGCATTACTCTCCCTCCATTCTTGCCACTTTTCTCTCACAAGAAACTCTTCAGAAATGAATTACAAAAAACTTTTCAGAATTGTCCTTGCCGTAAGATTTTCATTTCCCCTCTCACCTTCTCTTCCACCTCAATTCTCCAGGTTGTAGTTCCTGAAAACATGTTTCCTTTTGTAGGGTGCTATACAAGTACTGAGACAATATTTTAAAACCAGAGATTTCCCATAACATCTCTGTCTCTGGCATCCTTTAAAATAAAATCAGGACGTTGTGCTGTGCTGCCTCTTTTCTTGGAAAGTGATAGTCACAGTGGAAGAGCTCTCTGCAGCTGAGAATACCATCTTTGGTAAGGACGTATGTCCTCCTCATCTACCCCATGTATCACTGTCCCTGCTCTCACTGGTCTTTCTGATGTTCAACCTGACTGGTTACCATGTATCCTAGCTTTGTATGTACTCTTGTGCTTCCTCATAATAAGGGGCTCTTTTTTTGTCTTCATCTCTTTATCAAAAGTGGGACATTGAAAGGCTGACCAGGAGGATTGCAGTAAATAAGAAAATTAGTTATTTGTGGCCATGAAAAAATACTGCTTCCAACCCAATAAACCAGTATTCAGACAGCTTAACTCATGTCACTTATCTGTCTGGGCCCTGTAGGCATGTGAAATGATGACCTCAGTATAGATCCCTGTAATGTTGTGCTACATCCCTGTCTTTCTCCTCCTCCTCTGCTCCATTCCTCCTCTAACCTAGTCTAATATTTCATATTACAGACAACTCTCCTGAGAGGGTTGGAAGTTGAAAATCAGATTCACAATTTAGGGATGATATTTGGAGAGCTGGGGAGAGGAGTTAGATCTATAAAATGTCTAGGAGTAAAAAGAAGAGACATTTTATATGTGGAGATAATTATTCTGGAGTCCAAGTGATGGTCAGGCAAGAAAGGACAGACATCAGCTTATTAACTGAAATCTAGTTAATTAGGTCCACAAACAAGAATACACTAATCGAGTCCCAGGAGATCACAACAGTCATTCAGTTAACAACAAACATTCTTAAAAGTTGAAGGAATTTGGGGCACCTGAGTGGCTCAGTTGGTTAAGTGTCCGCGTTTTGTTTTCAGCTCTGGTCGTGATCTTGGGGTCCTGAGATTGAGCCCCACATCGGGCTCTGCTCAGCATGTAATCTGCTTGTCCTTCTCCCTCTGCTCTTCCACCTCCCCCCAACTCAGTCACTCTCTCTCTTGAATGAATAAATAAAGTCTTTAATAAAAAAGTTGAAGGAATTCAGTGACCATATGGACCACAGTTTCTGAAGTATTTTTCATAGAACACTATTCTTAGAGATCTCTGTACTGAATGGATCCTGGGCAAATATATTGGAAAATGTAGTTTACTATTTTTTTTCTTGGAAGATTCAAAGTATATTTTAATACTATAAAGGCTCTGAGAGGTCCTGCAATAAAGAAACCAATTTAACATAGTGCCTCCAAAATTTATTTCTCCATGACACTCTTCTTACAAATAATAATTTTTAACTTGTGGAATTATAGGTCCACCTAATGCCTTTTGTGTTCAGCTTTATTGAATACAGATTATTTTTATAGGTGATTGCCTCTTTTTATCACTTCTTTTTGTTTATGAGTCTGTCCCTCACTATACCGTATATGTACTTTATAAACTTGAACTCAGAGAATTTCCTTAGGTCTATATATTTTATTTCAAAAGGACTTTGCCTTTACCATTTTACAGGGTGTGTGTGTGTGTGTGTGTATGCATGTTTTGCAGTCTTTACTCAAAATTTCCTTTTAATAGATACTAAAAAATAACAAGTATATCCCTTTGAATGTCTCCATCCAAGAAACTTATTTTTATTCTCTGACTTCCTTTTTTGTAACCCAATTTCTTTTAGTTGACTTGTATCTTTATAAATGAGTTCAGCACATGGCACATGATAGCTGTGAAGAAAATATTTGTGGAACTATACTGAGCTGAATACAAACTTCGTGCTAAGTAAGGCATTTACTCTGTAATTCCTGTTATTTTCCCATTATTTATCATTTCTTCCTTTTTTCAGAATTCAGTCTCAAACAGAAATTCTCCTTGAGGTTTCTTCTAATCTCTGAGAAGTGAGTAAGTCAGCCAGATAAGTAAAGTCTTTGTTAGTTACTGATCTTTTTTAGCAGACATAAATTGCCAGCAAAAATCTGGCCGTTGATAGAGAACTGTTTTATAATGATTGATATTTTTCCTTGATGTTGGGGAAAACTTGTTTTTATCCTGAAATTTCAATTTTGTAATGTTGGCAAGCATGAAGATGCCTTTATATTTGTTTATGCGCGTGTGTGTGTGTGTGTGTGTGCACATGCATGTACTTCTATAAAGAGAATAAATGAATGAATGAAAATATCTTTGGATCAACCTGCATGTGTTTATTCACAAACGATTTTTATCTGAGAAGAAAGTGACATCAGCAGATATTCAAAAAAATAAAGCCTAGAGTTTACTTTTTAAAAATCTGTATGCATTTAGATTATTTGGAATAAAAGGCAATTAAAATTAATTTAAAAAGTTATAAAAATGTACAAGTATACTTGTTGGGGAAATAAAATGTGACAAAGTGTAACTTTGTTAAATTACACTTTAATACATCAGGTAACAACCATTTGGGATTACCGTAAAAATTATAATTATGTAAATGTTTCCAAAGTTCTACAAAGCCATATTTTTGGTCATTTATACTGAATATTTCCTAATATTGCTTGTTCGCTGATTTCTCTATTATTCAATTCCTTTGCTTAGCTCAACTATAGGAATTCTAATCCATCTGTGAAAAATAATATTGTAACCAAACAGGGTTTGCTAAACTATTCTTCTGCATCAATGGAGGCTGTTTTTACCAATCTGTGAAGTTTCCTAGTGGGCCAAAATGTCATGCGATATCATGATGATTAGCATGGCTAGAAGTATGTAGGCTGATTAAGAGTAGATAATCATCAAAATGTAATAAATAAAATTCGTGCATAGCATGCTGGGTTGAACTAATATCACTAAGTCTCCAAAGATTTTCTTTACTTTTCTTTTTAATTTTCATTTCTCAGAAGCCCCTATATTTTGAAAGGTCAGACATTCTCGGCAGTCATGTTAAAAGATAATTTCATCCTGAGCAAACTTTTTGAAAAGTTCTGAAAATATATCTAACATGTGGTCTTTGTCATAGTGTCTAATTCCAAAATTCTATTCTAAAAAAAAAACCAAAAAAACTCTTTTGATGATTTCAGTGATAAGTTATAATTCCCAAGGGCCATGATATCACTAGTATTACTATTTATTTATGTGTTTGCTTATCCACTTGTTTTATTTTATTTATTATCTATCCTTTGACCCAAGCAGAAATTTGGTTTTCTAAATAGCCACTTCAGACTTATAAATAATAAGTGTACGCTTTTTCTGTTTAAAATTTTTTTTTGAAAATAGCTTTTAGAATTCATCAAGCCACCTCTCCTCTATGCATTTTTGTTATCCTGAATTCTGAACACCAGCCAACTGAAAACTCCAAGTCTAGATCCAAAGTCACTCAAGGTCATCCTTGCTTTATTTGCTAACTTTATGTTATTGCAGGCTTGTTTATCTTGACCCCAATTGTCTGGCTATTTCCTGTGCATGATTTCATTTCTGTTCTTTGTACTTGACATGACTATTTAGTTTTCTGGCTTTCTAAATTATCCTGGCTAAGATTCACATCTCTGAGTGTGTATGTATGTGTATGTGTGTGCATGTGTGTGTGTGTTTGTGTGTGTGTGTTGGTGGTTCACATCATACCCTATAGGCTACCTTGTCCTCTTTCTGGAAGTTTAAGAAACCACTCAAGCACAACTGTATTATTCAAGTGGCTCTTCAGTTGCAAACAACAGAAACTAGTGCATACCAGTACACACTTTTTTTTAAAGGTCTTTATTTTATGAGGGGGAGAGAGAGAGAGAGAAAGTAGGGGGAGGAGCAGAGGGACAGGGGCCAGCACACTCGGAGTTGAACACAGAGCCTGACATGGGGCCTGATCTCAGGACTCTGAGACCATGACCTGAGCTGAAACTAAGAGTCAGACACTTTACTTACTGAGCTACCCAGGTGTTCCTAGTACATACTAATTTAAGAAAAAAGTATACTGAAAGTGTATGGCTTGTAGAAATGGAGAGAGGGGGAAAAAAAAAAAAAAAGACCCAAAAGGACAGGAAGTAGAACAGCTCAGAAGATCCAGGAGCCTATGGATATTTTCTTCTGGCTACTCAATACATATTTGACCCCAAATGTGTTTTCAAAAACTTATGTTGAAGGAAGGAGAAAAGATTAGAAAAATATTGCTTATAGGGAACTCTAGGAGTCCAGAATTAATTCAAGATTGGTAACTATAGAATTGGAGGATCTGTAGGGAGTATTTCTGGTGATTTAAAGGGTTACCACATATCAACTAGTGTTTGACAAGTAGGTTATTCAAGTCCTAAGTTTCAACGTTGATGGTAGGGTCATATTGCAACACTTTTGTATGTCATTATGATCTGGGAGATGAAAGGGTACAACTAGAAATGGAGAATTATATCATGTCATTGTGTTTGAAATACCTTCTTTAAAAATAATCATTTTTTTCAAGTCATTTGTAACAGCAAGATTAAGGTGCACCTGGACATAGATGAGTGAAATTTGAAACTGTGTATTATTAGCACTCAAGTGGGAAGCAAGAAACAAAGTAACCATAATTATTTTGGACATTTTTAAAACATAGCATAGCAGGTTCCCATAATAAAAAAATTGTCCTAGTTTTAAAAAGCCTATTGTCAGATACTAAAAAAGTTTATATATATAGGGTAAAAAACCCCAAATGGAGTAAAATGACCATGATTGAAAATGATTGTTCTTGATAGGGATAGGGTGGCTGGGTTATGGACGCTGGGGAGAGTATGTGCTATGGTAAGTGCTGTGAAATGTGTAAGCCTGATGATTCACAGACATGTACCCTGTGGCAAATAATACATTATATGTTAACTAAAAAAAAGAAAAAAAGGAAAATAATTGTTCTTTGTTTATTATCTTAGCAGAATTTGAAAGCATTATTTACATGAGATATACAATTTTTAAGAAACATTGGGAGAATATTTCTCTTTTTTTCTTAGCCAATTATTTTAATAAAATTCCTTTGTGAACTATCCCATATGTTGCTATGCATGTGGTCCAATTAACAGATATTGGTAATATCCACAACTACTAGTCTATCATAGCTGTTCTTCAGTTGTTATCCTCATTGAAATATAACTAATGTATGTTTATTTAGAAACTTCTTCGTAAGTAACGTGCATAACAGCCCTAAACCTATACGTGTAAGTTTATGGGTGGTGTAATAAAAAAGATGTGTTTGTTCAAATATCAATTCTACTGCTTGTTACTTGTCAGGTCACATAATTCCAAGCTTCAGTTTCTTATATCTGAAAATAGAGGCAGTGTTATAATATATCTCACAGAGCAATATATCTCACTGTGATAGTAAATGACACTGTACACAAAGTAGAAAAAGCCATGTTTGCTCTGTTAACATAATTCCATGACTTGTCCAACACTAAGGACTCCAATGAAGACAGAAGTCAAGATAAATAAAGATAGGGAAAATACACTTTATGTAATACTTAGGCCAGTATGACCAAAGGAGCAAGGTATGCAACATAATGAACATTATTTAATAACCAAAGCTATGAGAGACTTTGGGAAACCCAACCAGCCTCCAGACCTTCTCCATGGTTAATGTATAATTTTCCCCATAATCCACTCAAACCAGAACATCAGCTGCATCTCATAATACTCACCTACAAAACCTATTTCTTTCTCTACATAAGATTAACAGAGGGTGTATAATACACATCTCCTTCTCCCCTCTATATCCATTTCCTAGTAATGGTGCCTCTATTTGTCTCTGGAGAATCATTCCCCAAAAAGAACCGATTGTGCAAAATCGTGTCTAACATGTACCTCTGTATTTTTATATTTAAACATGTGGTAAAACTCTACAGGGTCTTAAATTTTACATGTATTCTTTTAAATGGCGTATGTCACTTCTATATTTTTCGTCTCATTCAACAATATTTGTCAGGGATACGTTATGTTTCAGAGATTTAATTTATTTTAATTCATTTAGTTCCTATTTATTCATTTTAATTATTGCTTATGATTATGCCAGAATTTATTTATCCATTCACTTTGGAAGGACATTTAGTGTATTCCCAAATTTTCCTTCTTACCACTTACAAAGTTGATGAACATCTTGATTATATGTGTGAGAGCTTCACACATATAATTCACATAAAAGAGAATTTCTGGAGCATAGCTTATGCGGCTACCTTCAATCAAACTGATATCAAATAAGCTGTCAAATGATTTATCCCACCAGCGTTCAATGGAAACTCCTCTTAACTAGTATCCTCACCAACACTTAATGTTATTAGATTTTTAAATTTTTAATTTAAATCTCATGAGCAAAATTACTTTTTATCTTGCATTGCCTTGATTATTCATATACTTTTCATATCTTTATTTGCCATTTTAATCTTATCTTTTGCAAACTGACTGTTCATATCCTTTCTTGATTTTTCTGTTGGTGGATTTCCCATCCACCAGAGAATTCTCCAACTGTTAGAAGTTAGGTTCTATATATATTGCATATAAGGTTTACCATTGTGTCATTCAAAACTTGTTTACCCATAATAGATATCATACTATTTAATCCGTGTGTTTCTGAGAAAGGTGTGATAAAATGTCTCATCATGATTGTATGTGTGTGTTTTTAATTTCTCCAGTAACCTTATCAGTTTTGACAGAGGGCAGGGTTGAAAATTGAGAGATGATATTGATTTCCTTATTCTTCCTGGTTAATTTTTCCTTTCGTAATGAGATCTTTACTATTTTAAAGATTTTTATCTTAAATATTGTTTTGTCTCATATGTAGGGTCTCTCAGTTTTAGTTGATGCCTTTTTCAGGTTTTTTTTATTATTAAGTTTAAGGTAAATCTCTTATAAGCAGTGTTGATCTAGATTTCTAAAAATGCATTTGAGGATTTATAGCCTTTTAGTGGTAACTTGTGTTCTCTTTACTATGATTATTTGGATTTATTCCTACTACTTTCTTTTTTGTTGTCTACATTCTAGAATCTTTATTTGCCATTTGATCCCTTTGTCCTCCTACGATATTTAACATTTTTTCATTCATTTTTCTTGCCTTTTTTAGGAAATTATGCATTTTATTTTTCTGAAATTATAACATTCACTTTGACTTAAAATTAAAAATTGTGTCTTTTCTCCACTCAAACAATACTAGGGGTTTTTTTGAAGGCAATAACTCTGCTCACCTAATTACATATTCCATGGGTATGTCTATTTCTATTAAATTCCAGGGCTTATAAATTTCTTAATCCTTGTACTTATCATGGCCAGTGTTGTTTATGGCCCAAGTTTTATTTAAATTAACCACATGATAACATATTTCCTTATCTTTCATGGTCCTCATAGTGTTCTCATTTTTTATTATCATACCAATGATTTGTTTAATCTCCTTAATCATCTAGGTCCAGTATATTACCCCCTCCTTTACATGAATATGTTACCCAATTCATTGCAGATTAATTTTGCTGTTTGCTCTCTCCACTAACTCTAATTTTTGCTTTCAAACTTCTCTTTAGTAGGGATTGCTCTTTGTGTGGAGGGTTGGATGACTTGTTCTGTGAAAGTGTGACTAGGGGCAACTGGGTGGCTCAGTGGGTTAAAGCTTCTGCCTTTGGCTCAGATCATGATCTCAGGGTTCTGGGATTGGGACCCTCATTGGACTCTCTGCTCAGCAGGGAGCCTGCTTCCCCCTCTCTCTCTGCCTGCCTCTCTGCCTGCTTGTGATCTCTCTCTCTCTCTTTCTCTGTCAAATAAATAAATAGGGGCGCCTGGGTGGCTCGGTGGGTTGGGGCCTCTGCCTTTGGCTCAGGTCATGGTCTCGAGGTCCTGGGATCGAGCCCTCCGTTGGGCTCTCTGCTCGGCGGGAATCCTGCTTCCCCCTCTCTCTCTTTCTCTGCCTGCCTCTCTGCCTACTTGTGGTCTCTGTCCCTCTGTCAAATAAATAGGTGAAATCTTTAAAATAAATAAACAAACAAACAAACAAATAAATAAACAAATAAATAAATAAAATGTTTTTAAAAAAAGAAAGAGTAACTATAGAGAAGATCAATATATAATATTTGCCAGGAGACTGGGACTTTCAGCAGTCTAGGACCAGTTTTTTTATTAAGTTTTCAGTGTAAGACTTACACTGCACGAGTAGAGTGAATTTGGCCACGGAACAGTATGCGGTACAAGCTGGAGATGTTTTTCATTTGTTACTCTTCTGCACTGGAAGGGCCATATTGTTTTGTTTTACTGTAATGGAGGGAACTATATTTCCCAAGTTCTAGTTTGTACAGAGGTCCTATTGAGTCCTATGGACCCAAAGTCGTACTTCCCATCCCCAGGACTTCAGTACTCAGCTGGTATTGGTGCTGCCCTATATCTGGATAATACTATCTTTTTTCTGCCTCTCCCCTCTGGCCTCTGTGGCATTATAGGCATTAATTTCCACTGATAATTTTGACACTCTCTTTACGCTCTCAAGTTATCTACATATCTAAAAAATGTTAAGTTTTATGCCATCTATACTTTCTAAGTGTCTTTTTAAAAAAATGAACTATTGGAAAGTTTGCATATTCTTAGTCCACCATGTTGATAAAAATAGAAGTGTAGCTCTTTTCAATGTTTTCACACTTTTTTGAGTAAGGAACATGCTTAATTAAGTAATGTTTAATTGATGAATTTGGGAAATGATATTTTCTTACTCATTTTTTATGTTAACTCTGATCGGAAATTATCTAAAATTGCTCTCCATATTTTTCTGTAAGTGCATACCATTTAATAATCCTAATCTTTCTCTAGTTTGAAGATTTTTGTGGTGTCTCCAATATACCATTTATAACATCATCTCTCACTGTATAAAAGAGAAGATCAAGAAAGCTATGTGAGACATAGCTTGAATTCTGAATCACAATAACTGGAATTTCTGTATAGTACATAGTATCATTCAACTCTCTTATCATTTTTTAGTCTTTCCTCTAAAATTAATGTATTAGCAAAAGCCATGGGTAATTGAGATTTCTATTAATCAAAATAAATTTTAATAGGAACTGGTCAGATAAGTCTTACTGATTGATTTTGGTATATTTATTAGTGGGTTTTTAAAGTAATGTTAGAATTATCTTGGAAGTATATTTCCTTATTTTATTATGACCCTCCCTAAGGATGCTTGTAGGAACATAATAAAGTTATATTCTAAGTAAGGCTTACAGATCATCTCTATACTTCCTGAAGTTGGTCCATCTATTTTTGCATCATATGGCTCTATCCTTATCCAAGAATGCTGGCACTTTTTTTCATATGCTTTCTAGATAAGAATTCTAAAATCTTATTGAAGAAGGATCAGGATTATAATGCATTTGTTATTCCCCTTCATGGTGCTCTGTTTTTGTTTTTAGCTATTTTGTCTGCATGTACAGCATCATTGCTGTATTTCTAATGACTGTTGCCCAAGGTTCATCTTGAAAATGGGTTTTGATATCACTGGATTTTTTTTTTTTTGGAGATTTTTGTTATTGTTGTTTGTTTTGTTTTGTAAGCATGGTAATGGTCTAAACTATAAATGCAATAAGTATTAATTTATTTTATATACCAATTCCATTGTTAAAATGTGTTAGGGATTACTGACAAAATACTAGAAATAATTCTTTTAGACTTCTAGTGGAATGTGAATATTATTTATCCTACCCCACCTTTCCCTCTTGTGTTTTCTTTAGACACAAGTAGTTCTTTTGAACTACTCTAGGAGAACAGGGGTGGGGTGGGAAGAAGGCCTTAACAACAATCACATCTGACAAAAAAAAAAAAAAATAAAAGGAAAGGAAGAAAGAAAGACAAAAACAAAAACAAAACAAAGCAAAACAAAACCAAAAAACACCTCCAGTATCTTCTCAGGAAACCCAAGTGTATTTTAACAATGCCCTGTGCAATGGTTGCTCTAAGAGGTAGACAAAAAGGAGAGAAATTAGTACTCACAGTTGAAAAGAGTCTGAATAGTAAAATCCCCTTGTGATCTTGTCATCCATCAGTATGGGGCTCTGTAGACAGCTGATCCAAACATTTATCCAGAGTTTCACATTCTACATTTCTCCCTTTGCAGTAATTATTCCCCAAACCTGATCATTAAGGGGAAAGGAAATTTAATCCCTTAAAAAGAGAGAGAGAGAGATAAGCAATAATTAAAAAAAGAATTCTAAAAGGACTTAAGAGAACCCAAGAAATAATGTCTACTTGGAAAAAATAAAACAAGTGTAAGGTATACATAAAATGCAAGACCATCACACCTTAAGAAAATACTTTACGTGAGTGGATTCATCTTCCTGGAGACTGGCTTGGAAAGACTAACAGGCATTTTTGGGAGTTTTGCTCCTGAGATATAATGGTGAGTTTGTTAAGCTACAACATACAAATATGCCACTAGTTACAAAATGGAAGTGATTTGCAAAACCAAAGTGATATGTGATTATATTTCCTTACCATCTTCCAAAATGAACCCCACATTTTCTTTTTCTAGGGCTTATTTTTGTAAGTTTTTTATTCTTTTTTTAATTAAGTAAAATTCTTAGAGTTTGTGCATTAATGACAGGTAAAATGAGACTCATGTAGTTTTATTGGTAGTAATGGATAATTTATTTTGCATACTTTTTCATTCAAAATGTAACTCAGACCTTTGGATTGCTTCAGCATTTACTGTTGAAAATAGAAATGATATATTTCCTTCTTTGTTTTATGATACTCCAGAGGGAGTTGCATGATCAATTTGAGAAAGGGTGGGCTGTAACAATAAAAGAAGCCAGATTTGGATCATGTTACTTAAAAACCCTCTGAGCTTCATCCTTTCAATCAGTAAATATGTGATGGTGATAATAAACACTATAGTTTGCTTACAGTGGGGATCTTAAATATGACAATGCATGGGACAGAACTGCTCTTGGTGTAGCTTTATGGTGTCAGGGACTGTATCTATTCTTTTTTTTTCATTATATTTGTGACATTAAACACAGTGCTTGTCACCGAATAGTAATCTGGTAAAAAGGTGTTGAATAAGAAAATATATAATATTAATCACTGCTTACTCTGAATCCACCAACCTGTTCCCATTTTTTTTAATCTCGCTAAGTTGCAACCATGTTTAATTCTTACTTATTTCAACTTATCTTTCCTCATGTTCCCCCTCCATATTGCACAGGGCAACCAGAGGGATCTTTGTAAATAATATACATAAGCATCTTACACATTATTCTTAAGATAAAATCCAAGTTTCTTACCTAACTTCAGGACTGAAGATGACACAGCTCCCGTCTTATACTCTAGTCTTCTTTTTAACCACAAGCTTCTGCATACTTTGTTATCCTTTACACTGAACATACCCAAAACCTGGTCAGGTGCCCAAGCTATATTGTATACAATATATACAATATATTGTATTATATTACATAATATTACATTATTATATAATACAATAATTGCATGGTATTATACAATACTATATTGTATAGTATTGTATATGTATACAACATATACCTATATTGTATTAGGTATATGCTAAGGTGCTATAAGAAAGAGACTCCAGAATGAAGTAGCTTAAACAGGATAAGCATTCATTTCTCTTATGGAGCTGGATAGAGGTAAATGGTCAGGCCTGGTGGAATGACTCATTGTAATCAACATTTGTCTTCAATGTCCAGACAGTTGTCATGTTCAGTCAGGAGAGGGAGTAAAGAGGCCCAGAAAAGGGGGACACACATGCATTTCTTCCCAGAGTGGTAATCTTTACTTCTCTTCGTATTCCCTTGGCCAGAACTTTATCACATGGCCACAGCCAACTATAGGGAAGCTGGGAAATGTAATTTTTAGCTAAGTTTCCATGGTGATAGCTAAAACATGGGAATTTTATTACTGAAGGAGGGGAGATAGATGTTAGGGTATGATTAGCAGTTATTGCCATGTGAGTTTTCATAATTCCATCTTACATTACTATTTTCCCTGAATAGTAGTTGTCATTTCATTTTGTTCTATTTTTTCCACTAAGGTCTAGAATTCTTGAAGACAGGAAATACATTTCATCCATCATTTTGTCACTAATGTTGATCATAGTCCCTGATACATAGTATGTGCTCAGTAAATATTTGTTAAATGGATGAACAATCCCAGAATCAAGACAAATTTCTTGGAAATACATGGTGAAAGCTTTTGGCTTTTCTGTTTGTTTGTTTGTTTGTTTATTTGTTTGTTTTAATAGCATCATTATTTTACGGTGTATTTTCTCACATTTTCCTTATCTTTATTCTAAACTGATTGAGGATCCTAGAGCTAAAGGAAATAGCTGAAAAGATATGAGCAGGTAGATACTATTGTATTAGTAAGCCAGCACTATAGAGGAGAGATAGACATGTGTCTGTCTCTCCACATCCCTGTATCTTTCTGTCTCTGTGTCATCCTATTCCCCTTGCACCCTCCCTCTCACACAGATACACTAGTAATAAGTAGATCACGAATTTGCACCCAGGCCAATCTGTCGGACTCAAGCAAACATCCCATGGGCCCAACCTCTTCAGTATAATGCTTTGAAGGAAGAATTGAATTTTGAAAAGGGAGAAAGTTTCTAATAGATGTAGCAAACAGAATGAGCAAAAATATGAATCCAGCAG
Organism: Nasua narica; assembly: GCA_028533885.1. Taxonomy (NCBI): domain Eukaryota; kingdom Metazoa; phylum Chordata; class Mammalia; order Carnivora; family Procyonidae; genus Nasua; species Nasua narica. The sequence continues at coordinate 43,013,530 of CM052799.1, forward strand.
TTAGTGATCTAGGTGTATGTAGACTAGTGTTCTAGAACATGAGACCCTAAGAGTATAGTTAGAGACAATTCTGAAGAAGTAGAAGATGCTCAGGAGTGAGAAGCAGTTGAATCTGCTAGAAGGGCAGATATGGGGAGATATAAGAGTCTGAAGGAAGAGCTATCCACTTAGATATTCTGCAGGTATAGGTAAGGGCCTCACCTAATGCTATAGAAGCTATAGAAGTAGGGTGTAAAGGTGGGTGGGAGCATGGACATGATGACAGGAAGCTGCTAGCACTAACTAAGGGATAGCTAGGTAAAGAGCAGTGGTGTAGGGGCAGAAGATAGTATTCCTGTTAGGAGTTGCTGGGTTTCAAATGTTGGCAAGACAATCATATAGAGATGCATACATGGATTTTCTCAAGCTCCTCATATGTCTCTTGGATGCTAGAAATACTCATCTTGTGTTCTCAGGTTGCATACAAGCTAATAATGTTGAGCAAACTGAGAAATTCCGCGGTGGAGTCTAAAGTGAAGTGTTTCTTTAAGGCTTACTGGTCCTTAGGAACCAGAATTGTAGAGGGTGATCTGTGTGCATGAAATTTGCTCCCAATTAGCCCTGGGGCTACAAGCATACAGAACACTCTGTGATCCCTAATCGTCTGTCATTCACTTTGGTCACAGTTTAGACTCTAATATTTCAGCAATGAATCCTCCTTCTCACATGTAGCAGGATGACTCAATAAAAGCTCCCAAGAGGTAGCAGGTATTTTTGAATTCTGCACTTTGGTACAAAATTGGTAACTGCTAATACTTACACTCTTCATCAAGGACTGTGAAGACTCCATCATTTATTTTAAGCTATGCTATATCTTACCACAACAATTTTTACCTGCATCAAATTTTATATTTGGTATGTGTGAAAGGAGCGTGTTAAGGGGGGGAGGAGAAAAGAAAACAGCAGAAAGCCTTTAAAAAATGTACAAGAAAATGTGTCCTTGGCAATGAAGGACGTGTATGAGATATTTTCTCTTTTTATTTTATTTTTATTTTTTTTGAAAAAAGAAAAGCCTCATATAATGTACCACTAAGCCAACACAATTCAAATTGCCATTCGGAAGGCATAATTAGAGCAGTATATTTGAAATCTTTCTGGAATTTGGAATTATGATCTGGCCATTTAAGAAATCCAAAGGCACTCACACTGTTTTATTCTCTCTCAAGGACACTAAGCATAAGGACTCATAATTCAAAGGAAAGCTGCCACTGTCTGCTTAATACCTTAATTATTTGTGGTACCTTATCTTTGTTACCACTGATACCCTGCTTTCTAAATCACATTTGCCAAGTCTTTCTTTCAGAACCACAGACTGCTTTTATGCTCAGTACCCAAGAAGTTGGGTCATTCATTTTTTTGGAATTTCCTAATTTGATTAACTCAAGTTTATTTGTGATGTCATCCCGAATGATGCTAGTTTGGCCATTTTATTTTATTTCTATATACATGGGAATATAAAGAAATCAGATTATGAGGCTGTTTAGGCTGATCTTTAATGCGCCATATAGTATCTGTTTGGTAGACCTTATTTATCAACCTCCTCTAGTTAATCTCCAATTTCCATTAAACTTCATTAATAAACATAGCACCAGAAAATCAGTCCTTTACAGGAAAAATCCAAAACATGGAAAATCAAAGCTCTTCTTTGTTATTAACACTATGCTTTCTTCTTGTTTTATGGTGGAACTTTTGTATCCAAAATGGGTCTCTGCTACTGAGGGATGAAAAGAAAGAAAACAAAATGGGAGCTATTCTCCTTGTCAATGGGTTTGTGACATCAAAACCCTGCTCTGAATTTTCTGCTTTAATTGTTTTGGAATGTGGAATACACCTTTGGGATTCTGTATTCTGAAGCAGCCCCACTATTTACCAGAACTTTCCACCATAATGAAAGTCATTCTCTGTGCTGTGCAATATGGTAGCCACTAGCCATATGTGATTATAGAACACTTGAAATTTGTGTGATGAGGAACTTCATTTTTTACTTTATTTATATTAAGTAATTTAATGTGAAATATCCCAGGTGACTAGTGGCCTCTGTCAAGGAAAGGCAGTTTCTGAAGAGTGGTCAACTCAGCGGCATGTTCTTTGGGAGACACAACATGGTGTGATGAAAATCCAGCCTCTTTTGGTAATATCTCTGGGCCCTTGGGCAAGCTCTAATGTTACATATGTCTTTGAACCTCAATTTTCCCCTAGGAAAAAAATCAAAGGAAAAACTCTTTCTTACATGAAGCATTAGTAAGATATAGCATGGGTGACATGAAACTTTCTTGAGGTCTAGCACATGTAGACACTTTTTAAGTATTAGTTTAAAAAATATAAAACAGAGTGTGTGATAGAGGATTTGGATTAAACCTGAGCATCCACATTTGAGACAGTGAACTAATGACCTAAGATTTTTGAATTTGTTACCTCATTTGTCAAAGGAGATAATTCCTCCCTTGCCTATTTGAGGAGACCTGCATGTTCGGAAATTCTTATCTCCTAAGTGTGTCTTGAGTCTGCTTCCTTTCCTCCTTCCTCTTTCACCACCTCATCTCTTGTGTGGATGACACAGCAGCCTCCTACCAGGTCTTGTTGCCTCTACTCTCCTCAAATATGGACTTTGTATCACAACTTGAGTTTTGAAATTTGAAATTCTCCATCACCTAAAGGATCAAGTTCATACCCTTCCTTGACAACCAAGGACAAATCATGAACTGGCTCTCACTTAAACATCCACTCTACTTGTTTAAGCATCTATCCTTTACTTGTTTTCTTCTCCAAATCTAATCCGGGCCCCTCTGACTTCCCCAGACTCCTTGCCATGCCCCATCACGTTCTCTGTGCCCTGCTGTTTTTCACCTCTGTAGCTTTGCTCTTTCTCTGCCTGCAGTGTCCTTTTCCTTTCCATCTCATCCCAGCACATCCCTGTATTGACTAACTCTTCATACCACTTCCCTTTTTACCTCCTTCTCCATCCCAGTTTCTAGATTCACTTCTCTTTATTTTAGTATTCAATTCAAGCAAGACAACCTAGGAAAACCTTCCTGACCACATCTACCCTTAGCTTTCCCAAAGCCAGGCTGGGTCACCATCCTCTTCCAGATGAAGATTGCTTTCCTTAAAAACAGGACGGTGTTCTCCATCTCTGTGTCTGTCTTTCCTCTTATCACTCTAAGATCTCCTTGAAAGAAAAGCTCAAGTCTCACTTGCGTCTGTAACCCTAATACCTGTTAATTATACATCAGAAAGGCTTACTGAGGAGATGAGACTGTCCCAGGGATCCCATGAACTAATGTAGGTGAAAGCATTTTCAAAATGGCAAAGCATTTCAAAGATATAAGGTAGTACTGTTTTAATTAAACTTTCCTGCTGACTTGGTGTCTGTATCATGCTGACCAGCTTTATGACAAGCGAAGAGCTCACACACCATGGTTCTAGCTGTCTGAATGTTTCTTACCATGTGGGCCAGACAACTCTATTTCAAATAGGATGCTTCCCTCTCCCTTATGATTCTCACTTGTTAGTTCATGGCCCATTGCTGCAAGCACTCCACTGATATTCTCTTATAAATGCTGTAATCTTCAGACCAGGTTGTTTTCCTAATAAATGCCATGTGTATATTTTCCCCACTCTTTTGCAAAATGTCTTAAGGAGAACATAGAGGAGGACTTCAAACAATCTAGAATTCCCTGATACCCTAAAAGAGGATGAGTACCTGAAAATAGAGTCTTCCTCAGACTACTAATCTTAGAGCCTTCAGCTACCTTTGGGCTGAGGTTAGGCAGTTTCGGGGACACTCTAGGCCGGGGTTTGGCAAATATGTGGCTCTCAGGACAAACTCTACTGCCCTGTATATCTGTATATGTAAATAAAGTTTTATTGGAACACAGTCATGACTATTTGCTTATGGATTTCCTATGGTCACTTTCACAATACAACAGCAGGGTTCCTAGTTGCATCAGAGACCATATGGCTTACAAGTCCTAAAATATTTACTATGTGGCCTTTTATAGGAAAACTTTTTCCTAACATCTGTTCTAAAGCAAGGTTTCTTAATCTCAGAATTATTGCATTTGGGGAAGGATAAGTAATGTGGGCATGGGGCAGTCCTGTACAACTTGGGACATTGAGCAGCATCTTTGGCCTCTACTCACTCGAAGCTGATGTCATATCTTCCCCATTTGTGACAAGTAAAGTTGTCTCTAATTATTCCCAAATGTCCCCTATGGGACAAAACCACTCACAGCTGAGAACAACTCTTCAGACACAGTAGACACAAATGCATTTCTAGAAGAAAGCAAGAGTACATCAGGTAATGACAAACATAAAGAGTCCAATGTATCACCTACTTTCTTCTGGCAAACTTGTTACACAAACTTCACTGACCTAAGGCAGTACAGCTCTGTCTGTGTGGTTAGGAAGGGAAAAATATTAAGATTTTTCTAGCCACATTCCTATTTTTATCCTTCCACCTGAAGTTCAGGTCATGTTGCATATGTGGATTGGCAGTATGGCCATAAAATATTGAGCACATACTGTGGCATCTGGTAGAACTGAGTTTAAGTCTGAGCCTTGTTGACATACAAACTCTATAAATTTGGGAAAATTATTTTTTTCTCTGATCCTGAATGTCCTCATTTGTAAAATGTGGTTAGAATTAACATGCGATCATGTTTTTAGAAAATATTTAGGAGAGGGCCTGGCACCTAGTGAGGCTCAAGGGGTGGCAAGGATTGGAATGGTAGTGGTAGAATTGGGAAAGAAGGAGGAGGGAGAGTGGGAGGAAGGGGGAATGGATGGAAAAACTGATATGTGCAAAGCACTACCCGAAGTAATAAAAAGAAATTTTAATACTGTAATGTGATAGGGTTGAAAAAACACTAAAGGGACATAGGAATCCCTGCCATGTGTATGTGTTTAAGGATAATGCTGGTATCCCCTAAGATGTGAACTAGGTCTTTTGATGAAAGATTCGGTACAGTTCTTCAAGCAGCTTCTGTAAGAGACCAAGTAGAAATACTTACATAACAAGAAATTATATAAGAAGAGACAAAAATACTGGATACTAGTTGTGTTAATAGAACAAGAAAATCTTGCATTTAGAGTCTCAAAGACATGGGAAGTTGCTGTTTAATGCTGAAATGTCTTTGCAAAATATCTGTGGTTTTCTCTGTCTCTGTGGATGACAAAATGGTGGTTCTCAGTTATATGAAATGATTGTTGCTTTCATTTCCCAGAATCTGATCATCTACTTTTATCTCCTCCTGGGAAGCGCCCCTCCATATTCCAATCTGTGCTGTTTTAGGGAAGCTGATTCGATTTTAATCTCAATTCTAGGCAACAGCAGCTGATGTCAAGCCTAAGCATTCTACACAGCCTCCTGATAACTGGGTGTGGAATGTCAGCATAACTCAGGTAGAGCCATTCACTCACAGATTTCTAAAGAAAGAGACTCTTCCTAGTATTTTCTTGTCCTGAAACTTGAAAAGTTATAGAGGTTGGAATCATTACTACCACCTTGCTACCATATGAAGTCTGAATCTGAGACTCCAGAGTAAAAGGTAGAGATGAAAAATAGAAATTGATCCTTTATGATATTTGGTGTTCTGACTCTACCAAGCCTAAAGGTAATTGAACACCTGGACATGTAAACTTACATGAAGTAAAACTTTTCTATTGGCTTAAGCCAGATTAGGCTGGATTCTCTGCCTCTTGAGAGAAAAAAGTTTCAAGTTTTATATCAGTTCCTGGAGTTAAAGGATCTTCTGCTCCCAGATGCATCAATTGTTAAGTTGAATCTTTCATCTCCTGTACTTCTTTTTATAGGAAATATCACGTTAGAATCCTGTTTGTGACAAGAGGGACAGTTAAGACTTTAGAGGCACTTAAGAGCTAGTCGTATATTTGATAACATTATATTAGCTAATTAGTGACTAAATATTAATATAATATATTGAAGTATAACACAATGTAACATATTAACTAATAATGACTAAACTTATTTTTTCTATGAAAAGTTACACAAAGTCAAAATGGATAAAGTAATGAAATGAATTCCCCTATATAAATCACATGCTTTTAACAGTTACAGGATTTTGCCATATTTGATCCCTCTGTCTGTGTTTTTATTCCTTACTTAAGTGTGTCAAAGAAAATATGAGCCATCACACTTTTTCTCCCTTAAGTGTTTTGGTATGTTTCCGTAAGAATTAGGAATATTCTTTTACATAAATGCAGTACTAATCTCACATCTAACAGAAATAATACACAGTTCATTATCAAATCAAGTATCAAATTTCCTGATTGGCTAAAATATATCTTTGTAACATAGCTTTTGGATGAATTTTATTTATCGAACACATATTACATCTCAGGAGTCTGGGCATTTTTATGCATTGTCATTGCAGCCTCTACAGATAAGGGATGTTCCATGACTTGCCTCAACACTGTCAAACTTAATATCGTAAGCCTTACAAGGCTAAGAATACTACCTCCTTTATTTTCCCAAACTTTCATTAGAATCTTTTTTTTCTTATTTAATTTCTTAAAAATTACAGAAGAGTGGGTTATTCTGTTTCTCTTTTTGGTGTGAAATTGATATTTTTATTCCTCTTTTTGGTGTGAAATTGACCAAATGTTTTATAAAACCATAAAAAATGCAAGTATGTTAATTTTCAGGAAGAAATGTATCCTTGGTGGAGATTTAAAATTTAAAGCAAATCCTTTTTGGGAATCTATTTTACATATGTTCCTTCTGTACCTAGGAATATGAGGTCGTCCTACATTCTTGTTCAGCATCTCCCAGCTGGCTCCTTCTTGCTCTCTGAATCTTTACTGCACAGAGGGCACTATTTCCGGAGAGACTAAAGCAGATTTTTTTTTCCCTTACCTGCTTCCTAAGCACAACCTCAAACACTGTGTCCTTTTCTTTTGTCCTCTCCCTGGGTCTCCAGCTCTCCCAAACTTCTCACTCTGCTTTCTTTTTCGCTGACAGATGACCCTGTGCAAAAGCAGCTTACACCTAATCTGTGTCTACTTCAGCTCTAAATGGTATTTCAAAATTTATAAAAGCAACTGAAGAAACAAGCAGGGAAGGTTGATGTGGCTTGAAATGTGGGCGCCCATATTCACTTATACCAAATGAATACTGGTAACTTTTCAAGAGAAACAAAGAATTATTCAGAGAAGTCTTATGTGACCCATATGAATGTAGGCAATGATCTGAATGACCTAGTTTGGACACAGCCTTATGTTCTAATATTCACTGTGGAAGATCTGTGCTATTGAGGCTCAGTTTAGTTCAGAACAAGAGCGAAAGAGATCATCTGTGAGTCGCACATCATATTCTGTTCAGAACACATATTCAGTAGATATTTTGTGTCACATAGGCACCCATGAGAGTTGAAATATCAGATGGATTAATTTCTTGATAGAGAATGAGTTAGAGCATCATCAGATAGGTTCAATGCACACTCATTTCCTCTTAATCTCTCTGTTCCTTTTTCTCTGGCTTGAGATGTAGCACATGTTGACAGTGTAAACATCTGCTTTGTAAATCAATGAATTATTAAATGCTGAGATATTGCATCAGAGTTGGAAGGAGGTGGTGAAGAAATGGGTCTGTATAGGTTATAAAATTCAATCTTTCAAAGCTTGCTCAACTTTGAACATACTAACATCTAAAGGTAGCAGAGTTGAATATAGCTAAAAAAATGTGTGTTTTCTCACCATTCCAGCTTAGGAAGACTCAGCATCAGGGGTAAAAATTTCACTATGCCCCATTGGAACTGCTCAGCCAGATCCGTTTCTGCTCCTTCTGTTTACATTATTTTTTCCAGGATACAACCCTGAGGAAACTGGTGTTTTTCCATTGTAATATCCACAGTCTCTTTGAAAATTTTATATTAAAGTGAAGAGTATGAAAGGAAGGTTGTGTGTTTTGAGGTCATAAGACAAGGTGTACAAAAATAGCAGATTATAATACAGGAGGTATAAGGTGATGGAGAAACTCAAATTTGAAAGTAGAAGTAATTCATCTTTTTTTCTTTCTTAGCTCTGGGCCAGAGGAAATCTCAGAGCCAATTTTACTTCCCCACATACACATCTGTGCTCCAGATGTATCTGCTTTCCTTGCTTCAGTCTATTATTTAGTTCATTTCTTTTTGATGCTCAACTTCATTACTCTTAAAATATTATAGTTTTCATTTTTTTATGTTTTATCACTTCATTTACAATGTGTGCGGCTCTGGAATCATACAGATCTGAACAGGCTTTCCTACTCAAAAGCATCCTGCTGAAGCTTTCCTACTTAAAATCTGTGCAGATTTGGACAGGTTCATTCTTAATTTGTTAATTTTTTACCTATTTATTAAGTTATTCTACCAATATTTGTTGAGTGATAACTAACTCCTACATAATGTGCAAAAAATAGGGTTATATTGGTGAACAAAACTAATTAAAGTCTCTATTCTTGGAGTTTACAGTCCGATGTGGGAGGTAAGCATTATCAAACAATCATACAGAGGGGCACCTCTTTTATGTATATATATAAATTGAGGGGCACCTGGGTGGCTCAGTCATTAAGCATCTGCCTTTGGCTCGGGTCATGGTCCTAGGGTCCTGGGATCGAGCCCCGTGTCAGGCTTCCCTGCTTGGAGAGAAGCCTGCTTTTTCCTCTCCCACTTCTCCTGCTTGTGTTCTCTTTCTTGCTATGTCTCTCTCTGTCAAATAAATAAAATCTTTAAATATATATGTATAAATTGAGGTAAGTTCTCTAGAAAAAGGAAAAACAACTAATAAATCAGTTTTGTGAGAAGCTATATTCAGAGAGCCTGACCACATTTAAGTATGAATTACTTGATCTCTGAGCCTCCAGTTCTTCATCCATAAGGTAGAAATAGTAATAGTGACTACAGCATAGGTGCGTTGAAAGAATTAAATGTTATATTGTAGATTAAGTGCTTAGTATACTGTTGGGAATGAATAGGATCTCATTAACTCAAATATTCTGTGCTATTGTGATTTTTATTATATTTTCTTAATATTATCTTAGAGCAATAATAATAAGATAAACAGAAACATTTTAGAGTTGGTAGGACATTTGAGTTTATACAGTTTAGAATAAGTGGACATCAGAGGCTGGTCAAATACTCAAAACACATTTTACATATGTACATTTAGTTCCAGGATGATAAACCATAAGTTATGTTAAAAAAATAAGTCTATTACTCAAAATAAGTTAAGAATCACTAACCATCAAACCCTTCACCAGACAGATTAAAAAATAGTAATAATAAAACAAAACAAAAAGTCAAAAGTCATTCTTCAAAAATGCTTTATGAACTTCTCCATAATAATCCTTTATCTCTCTCTCTTTAAAATGCTTTTTTTTTTAACCTGGTTACTTTATGGCTTCTTTTGCTGTTGTAAATTGGATCTTTATTGAGATTTCTATAGTGTTTAACTGATATGAGTGCAAGTTGTTGATATTTACAAGCACCCTTGTGAACACATGATGCCTCTAAAACACCATGGACTTTCTATGCGTACAAGTCCATTGACTGTAAAACAGAAGGATGTTGTCTCCTCCTTTCTAATTCATATGTCTCTTGTTTCTTTTTCTTCTTTTGTTGTTTTAGAGAAGCTCTCCTTTGTGGTACTGGAGAAGACAGGGGTGGTACTTGTCTTTGCCTTATTCCTAAACTCTACTGGGCATCCTTTTCCAACCATCAGAATTTTATTATTGCAAACAACAGAATCCATTGACATCCTTTATGAATGTGAACTCTACAGAGCAGAAATTTTCACCTATCCTATTCACTAAAGTCTGAGTTTTGAATAATAACTAGCCTATAAAAGACACTCAAAGAAGTTTCTTGAATTAAAAGTGTAAATAAAAAGCAAGAGTAGAGATTGATACCTAAAAATAAGGTAGTCTGAGAGTGTTTGTCTATAGTTTAGAAATGGGTAACTTAAAATGACATTTGATGGAAGTCAGGCAGACTACCACACCACCTTCTCAGTTACATTAAGGAAGAAGATCTTGAAGATGACAGGATTTCACAAGTCCAAGTAATCAAACTACAATGCGCAATTTCAACTCAGAGACTTTGGAGCTGATCCTTTAATCCTCACTTCACATATATTCAGTCCATCATAATGCACAGACACCCTGCCCTTACCACTCACAGACTATGACTTTAAAGAAAGGAACTTGTTTTAACTAAGCCAAGTCAGTAATGTGTTTGCATTGATCTTGTGTTATTAGTAAGTGGTCTTAGATATCAGTATGAACCAAACTCAACGTCAAGACCTTCCTATCTAAATTTTAGATGGAAGCCATTGGTTACCAAGGCATTGATCCCGAAGGAGGTATCATATCCTTTTTTTTCCCCCTATGGGATTCCATGGAAAATGCTTTAAGGTATTTCATTTAGATACATTAAAAAGCTGGATACTTGAAACTGCTGGATGTGTTTTATCTTCCATCTGGTTCGTTGGTTGGTTTGTAGAACTGCAGTAGCTGAGGGAATGTAGTGCAAATAGAGATGAATATGAAAATGATTTATGGAGGAGTGGAAACTATAAACTTTGTGATACAGGGCGCCTGGGTGGCTCGGTTGGTTGAGCTACTGCCTTCGGCTCAGGTCATGATCCTCGAGTTCTGGGATCGAGTCCCACATCGGGCTGCCAGCTCCACGGGAAGTCTGCTTCTTCCTCTAAGCTTCTCTCCTCTGATGCTCTCTCTCACGTTCTCTGTCTCTCAAATAAATAAATAAAATCTAAAAAAAAAAACAACAACTCTGTGATACAAAGAGATAAAAAAGAAAATGAACTTTTAGGCCATTCCCATGCTATTAGGAAATAACCCCTTTTGTATACAACCATCTAAAAAAGGACACACACATTTAGTCACTGTTTTCATACATACTTTTCTATTGAATTATTATAGAGTAGTATTTACTTGTTAAATAAGATACTCTGAGGATGAACAGATTTTCGTAAATAATTTTAAAACCCACCATCAAGAAACAGGTCAATGTGAAATATCATAGTTTCCCCAGAGACTTCTTAAACTAATCCTTTAGCTTTCTCTACTATATTGAAAGACAAAGATACACAAACAGAAACACATCTGCATTTAAGTCATCCAAATATTAACCCAATGAAATATACATAAGTGTACCCCTACCACAGTGGGAATACATGAAGACTACCTCAAGATTTATTTTAATTAGCATTAATGTTTACCTTTTTAAGTAGAACTATAATTTCCCTAGTGTCTCTTTAACTTTGTGAAGTTTATTTTTTATAACTAATTACATTAATAATTCTCACTAGGAATAAACTAGTTACATAATGGCTACTCAGTGTATAAAAGTGAAACTTTTTATGACATTATAGACCAAAAATTATTACATTTATATCCATTTAAGGAATATCATGAAATAAATCCATGAATCTGAAAAAAAATCCATGATCTTTGGAATATTTTATTTTGAATAATATCTGTACCAGTGCTGTCCAATAAAAATATAATGTAAACATATATATAATTTTAAATTTTCTAGTATTAATAAAAGTAAAAAGGGATAAGTGAGGTTAACTCTAGTAATATGTTTTATTTAACCCAATATATTCAAAATAGTGTCATCTTAACATATTTAATATAAAAATTATAAATGAGATATCTTTTTTTTATACTAAGTCTTCAAAATCATGGATGTATTTTCAATTTAAAGAACACCTAAGTTTCTCTAGCCACATTTCAACCCCTCAATAGCCACATCTAGCTACCAACATGGACAGTATAGGTATATGCAGTCATGAAACAGCTAACCTCTAATTACCCCACAGAGTATCAGGGAATATTTAGGAAGTTAACCTTTGCCTGAACCAAACTTTTCTTGTCCATCCCTTACCTTCTCTCTTTCCTCTGGTAAGTGTGAGAAACTTGAGGAATGTACTATGAAGACCAAATGTCTTACACATAGATTATACACAGTACATGTGACTGATCATTAAAAAAAAAAAAAAAAGACTTTTACCTTCCTTTGTAAACTGCCTTTAAATGGAGAATATTTCATCTGTAAAACCTCTAAACAATATTAATATCTCACATATCCCCTTAGGGGTAAAGAAAGAAATTAAAACCTACCTTTAAAAAATCTATACAGTATCTTTAAAATCGTTTGCCATCAAGATAAAGGAAAATGCATTTCTAGGAAATTAAATCATATTCTATTTGACCATATAGAATGCAAATTTTATTTATCTTAATATAATTTATGTATTTCTGAAAGGAATGTATTAGACATATTGATAAAAAAGCACTTATTCGTGGTCAAGATATATTGCTGAACCTTAATTCATAGAAACTACGTTCAACTATTATTATTAAATTTTCTCAAATCTTATTTCTACATATATATTTTTAAAAAGATTTTATTTATTTATTTGACAGAGAGATAGAGAGAGAGCAAGTAAGCAAAGTGTCAGGCAGAAGGAGAAAGAGAAGTAGGCTCTCTGCTGAGCAGGGAGCCCGATGCAGGGCTCTATCCCAGGACCCTGAAATCGTGACCTGAGCTGAAGGCAGCTGCTTAACCAGCTGAGCCACCCAGGTGCCCCTCTTCATATATTTTTATGTGCAGAAATGTCAAAAGGATAGATTTAACTTACACGAATTAAATTATACATGCTTGGCAATGGAAAATAGAAAATAACTTAAATAGCAACTTTAATATATTTTTCATGAATACTTTTCCATGTGTACACAAATGCACTGCCAGATATGAATAAAAATAGTCATAGCATACTACTTGCCAAAAGTCAAACTTTGGAAGCAACTTAATTATCCGTTAGCGATAGAAAGGATAAGATTCTATGATGTATCCTTGTCCTGGAAACTATACAACAATGAAAACGAACTCATCAATAAGAATGATTGTTCATATTGAAACAAAATGTTGAACAAAAGTGAAGCCCAAAGTATAAACAACATGATTACATTTATGGTAAGTTCAAAATAGTATTCTGTCCCATTTAGTGGGGTGTACAATGTGCTAATGTGCATGCATATTTGCTTCACTAAATTCCATTTCATTTGTTATAAACTGTTGTGTATTTCCCGTCCTGTTATTAACTTTCTTCTACATCTCAGGCTGAGTAGGAATTTGGTAAATGTAACAACTAAGTCTTCATTCAACAGGTGTTGATTAAAACCATGAAAAGATCAGCAGCAAGAAGAGGTCCTCGTAGCACACCACTTAGGTACCTCCCATTAGATTATAGTAGTAGTAGTAGTAGTAGTAGTAGTAGTAGTAGTAACAATAATCCGATGGTAACTTTTTTCAGCTTAGACATTCTGCATATATTTTACATATATCATTTCATATGAGGTTACACAGCATTGTTTTAAATCTTTCCTAAGTCATCATTGGTATCCTCCATCTTAAAGATAAATGAACCCTGGCTTAGAAAATTTAAATAGCATGCCCAAGAGCACGTAGCTGAGGGAATAGAACCTAAATGTGTACCCAGGTATATCTGATTCAAAAACTGCTTCTTTCTCTCTATAGTCTTACTTTCTGGCTCTGCTTTAAGTCATTGGTCAACAATCTTATTTCAGTCAGCTGTAAATCTACCTTACTCACATTTTGCCAAATGATGGATTCAAACATCATTTCTTTTGTTTGTTCATAGGATCTCTAAAAGATGGTAATGAAAAAAATCTGTCCAGTGAGGACATGTAGTAAAGTGTTCTAGATGTTCTGTCTGCTCACGGAGCCTGGTCACTGAAAGAGGGACTTGATATCACCTTGTTTTTGTCAAGACACGTTAGCAATCTCTCAATGATCATTAAATTCTTTTCTCGTATTCATGATCATTTGTTATATAAGTACATGGAAATTTTCCAGAGAATGGCTTCAGTGTTTTCCATAATTTGTCTTCCTTTGTCCTCCCCTTTCTATGGTAGGGAAAACATTTTTTCCGTGTAAGACCTCATAACACTTTCAGTTTTATAATTTTCATCAATTTCTGTCTTCTTTTAGTCTTGCCAGAGTGTTCACAGTACAAGTAGTTGGACCTGAATTTGATCTCATTAAGAATGACAAAATGCCCTCTTTCTCTATCCTAATTTGGTTGAAGAGTTTGTTCCCATTTTATGATTTTCTTCTTCTTCCACTTTATGTATGAATAAACTCATTTACTTTTCTGCCGTCCGTGTGAATTATATCACATTCACCAAATAGGGTACATATTAGTTCTCATAATAAATAAAAAATAACTTCTCTTACTTACCTTATATTCTCTTTCCAGTTTAGAGCTCAATTTCAGATATCATCTCTCTTCCCCTTGTTTCCCCATGTTTCCACCCAGTGAAAACAAAATTAAACCCCAAATATTACAGTTCCTTTTTTACCATGATTCTCATCTCTAAGAGGATCCATCTTGGCCAAAATTATTTAAGACATTAGTGAGACTCAAGTAACTTCAGGAGGAATTGGGGGATAAAATAAAAACTTTCCCAGTAGTAGCCTTTTTAAAAAGCCTTATAACCCCATATTGGATTTAATACATTTATTTATTTATTTGTAGTCCAATAAAACTTTTTGGGGGGCTTTTTTAGTTTTTATTTTATTCTAATTACTTAACATACAGTGTTGTATTAGTTTTAGTCATACAATATAGTGATTCAACACTTCCCTACATCACTAGGTACTCATCAGGACAAGTGCACTCCTTAATCCCCAACACCTATTTAATCCATCCCCTAACCCTTCCCCTCTGGTAACCATCAGTTTGTTCTCTATAGTTAAGAGTCTTTTTTCTTGATTTGTCTTTCTCTGTATTTCCCTTTGCTCATTTGTTTTGTTTCTTAAATTCCACATATGAAATCATATAATATTATCTTTCTCTGGCCAACTTATTTCACTTAGCATTATACCCTCTAGGTCCATCCACGTCATTGCAAATGGCAAGATTTCATTCTTTTTATGGCTGAATACTATTCTGTTATGTGTGTGTATAATATTCTGTTGTGTGTGTGTGGTGTGTGTGTGTATATATATATATATATATATATTTTCTTTATTATAAGCTATAGTGGAATAAAAGTATAATCACACAAAATAAAAATGATGAATCTTAGAAGAGATGTCTGAAGTAGTGAAAAAACCTCTCTCTCACTCTTATTTTATTTTCTTTAAAAAAATATGCTACAAAATAAAAGAGATAGCTATTAAAGCCTTACCACTTAACCTGCCATCAATTTTTTTAAAAAAATCTGATCTTTTACATTAAAAATTAACATATTGGAGATTTTCTAATTATCTATATTTTATTACATTTATTACTATTATTTTGGTATGAATGCCTACATGAAGTTTTGGTAAATCCAAGAGTAGTGTCTCATGCTCTATCTCTCAATATATCTATGTCTATTTATATCATCAAGATAAACATTAGTAGTTGTTTAAGAAATGTGTTTTAAAAGCATGAGTATGCGAATGTATAAAAGGAATTCCATTTGGTGGCCTATTTCTCAAGAAACTCTCAAGCCCTTCTTGTGCATGGCATCTGATGCTGATGGCACCATTTTTCCTCTTCCTCAGGAGCAACTGTGCTTAAGTGTGGCTACTTCTTCATTCTAAAGTACTATCCTGACTTATTGAATTGGCCTATTTTTTCTGTGTGTTTATAAAATAGTTTTGCATCATAAAGTAGAACTTCATGGACTCTACTATTATTCCCATTTGCTATAAACTGTAGGATATGGGTTCTTGGGAAACAAAGTAGGGCAAGTCTGTCTATGAATCCTCCTTAAATGTTCTGTACCCACAGGCTCCATTTCCTTACTACCCACATGTTCCTATTTGGATTTCAGAATGAAAACACCGTTTTTCTCTGTTTATAAAAAGCATTCATCTATAAAGAACTCCTCAAACTCAACACTCACAAAACAGATAATCACATCAAAAAATGGGAAGAAGACATGAACAGACACTTCTCCAAAGAAGACATATAAATGGCTAACAGACATGAAAAAATGTTCATCATCATTAGCTATAAGGGAGATTCAAATCAAAACCACATTGAGATACCACCTTACACTAGTTAGAATGGCCAAAATCAACAAGACAGTAAACAACAAATGCTGGAGAGGATGTGGAAAAAGGGGAACCCTCACCTCCACTGTTGGTGGGAATGCAAGTTTGTGCAGCCACTTTGGAAAACAGTGTGAAGATTCCTGAAGAAATTAAAAATGGAGCTATCCTATGACCCTGCAATTTCACTACTGGGTATTTACCCCAAAGATACTGATGTAGTGCAAAGAAGGGCCACATGTACCCCACTGTTCATAGCAGCAATACCATAATAGCCAAACTGGAAAGAGCCAAGATGCCCTTCAACAGACTAATGGATAAATAAGATATAGTTTATATATACAATGGAATATTATGCCTCCATCAGAAAGGATGAATACCCACCTTTTATATCAACATGGACAGGACTGGAAGAGACTATGCTGAGTGAAATAAGTCAAGCAGAGAGAGTCAATTATCATATGGCTTCACTTACTTGTGGAGCATAAGGAAAAATATGGAAGACATTGGGAGAAAGAAAGGAAGAGTGAATTGGGAGAAAACAGAGGGGGAGACAAAACATGAGAGACTGTGGACTCTGAGAAACAAACTAAGGGTTTTGGAGTGGGGGGCTGGGGGAGCCTGGTGGTGTGTATTTAGGAGGGCACATATTACATGGAGCACTGGGTTTGGTACATGAACAATGAATCTTGGAACACTGAAAAAATAAAATAAAAAATAAGTTATAAAATGTTTAACCTACTTTAAAAAAAAGCATTCATTCTAATTGTTAGTAATTTAAAGAGTATGGAAAGTGTGAAGATGTAACTAAAGCACAAAAAAGTATAAAGAAGAAACTAAGGCTCATTCCCCAAGGAAGTTTACCATAATGAAATTTTAAATACTCTCTTTCCAAGCATCATAATATTAAAAAATAACATAAATGGGGCACCTGGGTGGCTCAGTCAATTAAGCGTCCAAGGTTGTGAGATGGAGCCCTGCAGTGGGCTTTGCCCTGATCTTAGAAGTAGCCTAAGAAAAAAAAAGAAAAAAAAAAAAAAAAAGAACTAGCCTAAGATTTTCTCTCTCCTTGGGCCTAACCACCGCCCCTCACCCCCAGGCTCAGACACAGGCACATGGTCTCTCTCAATAAATAAACAAACAAGTAAATAAATAAATAACTGTGCCATACACTGCACACTAAGAAAGCCCTGTAATTCACTGAAACAAATGCCACACATGCAGTTAAAGCCATTGTGTGGAGTTGTTATACTTTAAATCAGTGGTTTTCACTAAGGGTGATTTTACCCCTCACTAGACATTTGACAGATTCTAGAGACATTGGTTTGTTATAGTTTGCAGTGGGGAGTATCATACTGGCATCTAGTGGGTAAAAATCAGAGATGCTGCTAAATATTCTACAATGCACAGGACAGTCCAACAACAAAGAATTACTGACCCATAATGTTAATAGGGCCAAGGGTAAGGAACCCTGCTTTAAAGTGACCCAAAACATCTGCAACATTGGGTATGTTCCAAGTTATAGTTGACCCAGGTGAGGAAGAAACTCTCCTAAATTTTAGGGAAGGTTGAAAAAAAGTGAGAAGATTCTGTGTAAATATGACCATTACTTCCTAAGATTGTTTAGAACTACCATGTGGGAATTAATTTAAATTTTAAATGATATATTCAGAAATCTTAAATTGGCCCATAAGTGCATTTTAGTATTTTTTCTGAAAGTGAACGACCATCTAGGATATGTGATTCAGGATCACTTTAATTCATTAGTAGTTACTGAATGCCTACCATGTCCTAACCACATTCTTGGCTATTGGCAGTGATGAATTTATGGGGTTTATTGGCCAAACATTTGAAATCTAGTAAATCATGAAAGTTAGATATAAAATGGCAGCACAATTATACTGACGCTTTGTTTTCTTATCTGTCTGAGAAGGCAATAGACTCTCCCATAAATTCTTTGTGACTAGGTAATTTATAAAGAAATTTGATAGTATATGATTGGGAAAATTTGAAAGGAAATATTACCATTAAATAGGGAATTGGAAAAGATGACCTCTAAGATCTTTCTAGTACTGGCTATATTATTTTGTGAGGCTTAGTACAAAATAAAAATATGAAGGCCCTTGTTCAAAAATTAACAGTTCCAGAATGGTGACATGAGAGCATGAAACCAAAGCATGAGGCATTTCTACAGTTGAAGTCCTGTGTGAATGAGATTCATTCATATGAGGAGTTCTGAGGAGCATATGCCAATAAAGCCAACCCTAGATCTTACGGAGCTGTGGGCTTTTACAAATATCCTGTGGCCTCCTTCTATTTCTCTGACAACCCCCCCTAACATTTCTATTGATGGCTTCTTTGTTTCTCTTTGACATCCTTAAATGTGGGTGTTTCTCATAGCTCATTTCCTCACGTGCTTTTCTTCTTTATATATTTTCTTTTCTTCGTTTCTCCTCCTCTTTCTTTTGATTTATCCTTTCCCTTAGTTCCAAATATCACATGCATTTCTTTGACTTCTGAATCTATAGCTTTATATTTGAGAGCATTTTCCTTCATGTTCAACCATCACCTAAAGTTCAGTGATTGAGAAATCACATCATCTATTTAAAAAGAAAAACAAAACAAAACAAAATCATTCCATCAATTTTTCCCCCAAACTCTAGATCTAATCACCAAATCTTTTTTCTCCATCAAGGTCATTGTTTTCAATCGATCCTTGTAAAACTTTCTACTCTAGTTGGCATGCATATTATTTCTTAGTCACCTGGTATTGTAATTGAGAGGTTACAAGTAGAACCATTAGCATGGACTATAGAGCCAGAAAATCTGGTTGCAATCTCATCTCCCTCAGTAATGACAGAAAGATTTTTCCCATCTCCATGGGCAAATGTCCCTATGCTATGTCTGCTTCACTTTTCTCATGTGAAAAATGGAGATAATAAAGTACCTATCTCAGGACTATTGGAAAGTATAAATAGCTTATTTAATGTAAATCAGTTAGAATTTAGAAATAGTAAATGCTTAATAATGTTAGTTGTTACTACTTTTATTATAGCTTTGCAAAATCTCTTTGCTTAGAGTGTTTTATATTGAATTTTTAAGAGTCTGGGTTTTAAACAGATGAGACTAAAATATTATGTCTAATTTTTCCACTTGGTGACCTTGAAAGAGGCATTTTCCCTGATAAGCAAGTATGGACATGGCAGTTTCTATATTTCAGGATGTTATAAGAATTATATTAGACCACACAGATTAATACTTCTATCACAATGTCAGTCAGCATATGTGAAACTTCCTTCCAGTCTTGCTAGTGTATTCTTCCTCAAGTCCTTCTGTTATCATGGTATGCATTCTTAAGGACTGACCTTCAGTGACTTCACAATGCCTGTGAGATAATATACAAACTTCTTTGTACAGCCTAGTTCCATCGTAACTTTACATAAGGTTCTTCCCTGAATAAAGCGTCGTCACATCCATCCAGTTAACACCCAGAAACATGTATAATAAAACCACGTCACTCCTTTATTGTTGCTATCCCCTTCTATTTTATTTGGTTCTTCCTGTCAATATGAACTCTGCATTTTCAAGGCTAAATTCAGATCACAGCTCTGCCATGGAATAAATGCATGTAACTACAGCATGCTGTTCCCTTTCATCCCCTGAATTCCTGTAACATTTATAGAGTACCTTTGAAATTTTTATATGGCTTTGTTCTCTTACTTCTTTTTGCATTGTGGTTAAGAGCTTACCTTTTGGAATCAGGCAGACTGTGTTCAGGTTCCACTTATTAACTATAAGCCTTTGGGCAAGTTATTTATACTACATAAGTTTTAGTTCATTCAGTCACCAAATAGGGATAATAATGATGGCTAACTCATAGGATGTTTCTGAAGATTGAATTAATACATTTAACACCCTTAGCCCAGTTTAATTATTTATTTTTTTTCAATAAACATTGGTCTGTTTTACTGTTATTGTTGTTATTTGTATTTTCTCACCTACCCCCCAAAACTGAAAGTATCTTGGAGGTAGTGATTGTGTATTATGTTTTCATCATCTCCCTACCATAGGGCCTCTTGCTTTAATTAATTTAATTAATTTTGCTGTGTTAGTTGCTCTGTCATGTTTTGTTGTTGTTGTTGTTTTCATCCAAGACACTTGAAATTTAGATAACAAAGAAGCAAATCCTGGTGAATGAAATGGGACTGCATTTCCTTGGATAATGTCAGTGACCTAAGTGCTGTTACAGGCTCTGCCAGTTACTGAAACAAAATCCTCCTCTGGTACTCTGTGCTGCCTGATCTAAAGAGAATGATATCAGTAGGGGTGTGGTGCAAATAAGGCCACCTGTATTTTTTTGTTGGGATGTCTGTTCCATGTCCAGGGCAAGACCATATATACTATGTTGCTAAATGGTTTGAATATCCAGTTCATCCCATTGCTTATGTGAAATACACAGAGCATGGAGTTCCCTATGAGGTATTCCACATTGAGAGGAAAAACAAGGATTTCTGTGTCTGAAACAAATGGCATAAAATTGAATTTGTACTCCTGTAACATTGATTACCTACAAAAAAATAGTGTTGGTCATCATTCTAGACATTTTCAAAAGCATTGATTATCAGTGCTCTGAAAAACTTTTTTTGTTTGATCCACCTTATTCAGAGCCAGGAAAGTTTGCTTCTTCCTGTGAAAATGTGTATTATCTCATCTCTACAACTTCTAAAACTCTCTTTTTTTAAAAAAATAATCTGTGTTGTATCCTACTTAGCAATTTCCTTGAGAATAAGATCCAAATCTGACATATCTCCATAGTTATATGTTGCAACCCTTATAGTTACCAATCAATGGCAGACACCCATTGGGAATTGCCTAAGCACAAATGAGGGGGGATAACTTATTATAAAGTTAGAAAGATTTCCTTGTGTAAGCCTGATGATTCACAGACATGTACCCTGGGGTAAATAATACATTATATGTTAATAAAAAATAAATTAAAAAAATAAAGTTAGAAAGATTTCTTACAGAAGCCAAAGACAAAGAACATATCTAAGTCCTCAAGAAAATTGGAACCAGATATTTGATCCTTATAGAAAATGCCAGACATTTCTTTTTTTTTCCCTCCATGTCTCTTCTCTCTTGGCCTCTGATTGACTTTTTCTTTGCTCCCAATGCAAATTGACTTTTTCTACTTCACAGTCTTCATGACTGCTGTCAGCAACTCCTAAGTTTATGTCTCTACTATTTGGGTTGATTCAGGAATTTCATTATTTCCAATTTCAGGTTCCCAAGGACAGGAATTTGATTCACACAGATTGGGTTAGGTGCTTACCCCTAACTCAGTCAGTCACACCTAGTACAAACATATAAATGTGTAAGTGGATTCCTAGAAAATAGGATATAGCTGCCCAGAAGTGAAAGAGAGAAGAGTTCAGAACAGATAACCTTTCCTATTACAGCACCTGATGCAGTGTCTTCACCCCAAAAATAGCTTAGTAACGTAGGTGGTAAAAGATTAAATAATCTGAATTTGCTTTTTGAGCTTGATTCTTACGTGAAGACATTAGGGGCATTCATTTCAGCCTGTTTTTACATTTCTGAAAGTATGATTAATATGCCAAATAATACACAAAGAAATAATATGGATCAAAATAACGTGCTTTAGGAATTGCTGGCATAGGATAGGGATAAAAAATGCAGGATTTTAGACAGTTCTACTCAAATCTGAAAATACTTCAAGAAAGGATGTTTGTCATGCAATTATTAGGTGCTGTTTTAAAAATCAATTTAAGATTTTCAGAGTCTCCATTTTTTTTCCTCTGGTTTTATATTTCTATGGAAATTGAAATAGTATATGGTCAATCATTTGGGATACTGGTACTGTTTTTTAAGGGCTTTTGTTTCCTTACATTTGTCTTCTTCCTCTCAGATCTGCATAAGGGAAGTACTTTCTTCAAAATCTCCTTCTTCTTCTTCTTCTTCTTCTTCTTCTTCTTCTTCTTCTTCTTCTTCTTCTTCTTCTTCTTCTTCTTCTTCTTCTTCTTCCTAATTTTACCCAATGTTTAGGCAGTTGCTGAATCCGTGATTAGGAAGAAAATGAAGTATCATTTTGGTAAAATTACTTTTGGGTTGTTATAGATGTTTGATTATATAAGTTTAGGTATTGAGCTCACTGAAAACTTCTGGCTGCTGAGACATTTTTAGATCAGGGTACAAAATGAAGACGGTAACCAGGCAACGTGGTTTTGTACTGTTATTAAAAATAAAACGTGAAGCTTCCACAATGTAGAATAATTCTCTGACAAATTTGTCTGGGTTTCACTCTGTTGCTGCCTGGAAAAATGGGTAAGTTCCAGTAGTTAAAGTTCAACACCTATTATGGGTTAAATTCCTTACTTTGTAATGCTACGATTGTTGGAAAACTATAGGTACACCTGAGTGTAATCATAATATGATCTTAAAAATTCTTAAACATTTATACAGAAAAATCATGTATTACAAATGTCCACAAAATTTACTGTGGAAGCATAAATCATTAATTAGTATGATATCAAGCTTGAATAAATATATGTATACTCTCTATATGGCAGAGTTTATTAATTAAAATTTTGGGAAGCTTTCATATAATGTATAAAAGAATGTTTTAAATGTTTTAAAAGAATGACACTGAGATGCAGTCAATTATGACAACATACTCAATCTTTATTTGATGTTTCAAAAGACATTTGAGCAAGTGATATTATCTGAGTAATCATGATGCCTATACCAAGAATAGATACTATCTGAGTAATCATGATGTATATACCAAGAATAGATACGTTCAATTTAAGAGACCCTGCCTTCTGTGTTTCTGGTGTCCCTTGTACAACTCTTCTCGGATGGTGTATAAAATGTACATATGGGTAACAAATTCACATAATATTCTAGAGCAATATTCTAGACTGCACAGCAGAATAACCTGAGAAGCTGAAGTGCTAATGCCTAAGCCCATCAACAGAAGCACTAATTTAGCTGGTCTGGCCTGGAGTCCAGTCCTATGGGTGTGTATAGGCGTGTGTGTGTGTGTGTGTGTGTGCGCGTGTGTGCACGTGCGCATGCACAGACATAGATATTCTGCAAATACTTCATGGAGAACAGAAACTGAGTTCCTCGAGAGAGGAACTGTACACATATGAGTATTTGTGGGCCACTATAGCATAGCCCTAGGGATATGCATCAGGCCTTGGCAAGTATTCCTCTTCTTATCTAGAGGCTGTATTTTATGAAAGGCAGATCTCAGTTGGGGAATTCCCTGGAAGATCCTCAGTGATTGTTTTGGATTTAACCCGATCTTCTCCAGCTAGGTAATTGGGCCAATAGCCTGTCTGGGAACTTACTGTTCCCAGACTGTTGTCTGGGAACTTACTGTTCCCACTGTTGTGGTCCTTCCTGGATGTTGATAAAGTAATAGAAGCTGAGATGAGTCTAGGAGATGGAGTCTCAAAGGCATGTTTTTTTTAAAAAATGAAGGAACCTCCCTGGAATCTACTAATCATATGGTAGATTTTCAATCCTGATGGCAGCTGGAGGGCAATACCAGAATGGGTGTTCTATGGAATATAGGATATGTTCCCTTTCATCCTTGTACTTCTCTCCCATGAGGAAGCCTCTTGGTGGCCTAGTAGAAAATCATAGAGAATTATAAACTCTTTTAAGTCCTACAGAAAAAAAGAAAAAATCTTTATGATACAAATAGCAATATTAAGCCACAGACACTGACCAATCAATAAATAATGTTTGCAACACATCCTACTCTTCTTGGTTTCTATAAAGGCAATCCCTATTTCCTTTATGAAAGGAAATACCATATTCCTTTTTGAAAGGAATATACCTTTCATATACCATATTTCCTTTATGAAAATGTGAGCAAAAGCACTATGTGTTTTTCCATGTTTTAAGTATTCCCTCTGAACTTTTATGGTGAAGGGACATTTCAGATCAAATCCCAGACTTTAGGACTTCTCACCTAAAATATTTCAGAATATATTTTTAACTGGTAAGAACCTATTTATATAATCATCATGCTATTATTACACTTGATAAAATCAATGATTTCTTAATATCATCCAGTACTTCATACATCTTTTCTTAAAAATGCATATACTTACTTCATTAGGTAAATACCATGAAGTAAAATCATTAGATCAAAGACTTTGCACCCCTTTTTTGTGACTTTGGACACATAACACTAATATGTGTCACAGCCAAGATGGCACAAATTTAGCACCAAAATTCGTAGGTTCATTGTTACTGGAGAGGAAAGAAAGACATGGAAATAGAAAATAACATAGTATGGAAGGATGAAGGGAGAGATGAGGGGGGCCAGAAGGGAGGAAGGCAAGAAATGATAGGAATGACAATAAAAAACCCAAGGCCAAGTTAATGTTGTAACCTATGTGAGTGATAGTTGAGTTCAGCCCTTGACCGATGCTCTGTGTAGAACATTTAACCAGCTAACACTGGGGTTTAAGCTGAGCATCATTATGAAGGTAGGGTAGAAGAAAGAAGAGTAGGAACCTTCCACCACACCCAGTGACCTTCAAATCTCACTTCCTAAAGCACTCACTTGAGACATGGCCTTGTATCTTTCTTGTCTACTGACCTGAAGCATCCCAAGTTGCTACAAAGCAACATCTATTCCAGCTGGTAAGCTCACAGATGCTGCACATGGCATAGGAAATCAAGGAGGTGCTTTCTCAGAGGGAAGGTGGTTGTTTGTTTTATGCTATCTGGAGATGCTACTAAAACTGCTTACATTAACAAGAGGAAGGAACCTCCAGGTACTGAGCAACTGTAAGATATTAGTTGCTTTAGCCTTCATATTTTAAATCTTTCCACCCATCTCTAAGATAGATACAACTGTACTTATTTAATAGGTGAAACAAAGATACCACTTTAATTTTCTTCTGGATTAAATGAAAGAATGAATGCATATATTCGTGCATAAATGAATGGAGAAGCAAATGAGTGAACGAATATCCAGTTCAACAACAAAGCATGGATAGTCAGTGATCCACTTAGCATAAGAGAAGTTAAATAAAATAGCTGGTGGTTGGCAAAGGTAGGATTCAAACTCAGTTCTTTCTGACTCTGGAGCTAGGACCTTGATAAATGACTATTTTATTGAAAGTTTCTGGTGTTCAAGTTCAAAGTTTTCTAAATTTCCTCTGGTACTCTTTCTCTTTTTTTCTCACTTTACATGTGTGTCTGTGTTCATTTTCTTTTAGTTTAGTTAACATCTATATTCATTATGTGCCATGCATTATTCTCAACACTGCATATATTCTCACATGGAAACCTCTTAACAATCCTATGGAATAGATATTATCATTTTATCCTCATTTTACAGACTGGAAAACTTAGTCTGGTTAGGTCATTTACTCAAGGTCATCTAGCTAGCAAGTGACAAAACTATGAATTGAACCCTTGAATTCTAGGTTAGGAAGAAGTTTGCTTTTAACCATTGTAATGCTAAACCTATCAATTTAATATGTATTGTTTTTACTCATATTTGTTCCCATATAAGTGTGCTCAGATTACATAAAATGCCCTTCTGCGTCCCAGACAGTTTAAAAGAGTGAAAAATGGCAAGCATTCGAGCATTATATAATATGCAACAGCCCTTTGGAGGCATTTTGTGGAATAATATTGCAAACATTATTCCTTCTACCTCGTCCATAAACACTTCCCATGAGTTTTTTGTTCTTTGTGGGATAATTTTCATTGAAGTAATTCTTATTTGTTTTCTCAAAAATAGTGGCTGGTTTCCACCACTCTCAATAGATAAAGCCAGCAAATTTGGGGGTGCATCTGAGAGTCTAACTTATCCCACTAGATCACTAATGATTTTCTTGCCAAAATGATTTACATGTCTCCAACTTTGATTTACTTCAATAAATGTTTACAGGCGCTTGGGCAGTCTCTTCATGGTAAGAGCTCAGAGTCACGAGAGAGAGACAGACAGACAAGGACATGATCTCCCACAGCACTGCACAAGTGCAGTCAGGGCCACATGCCCAAGGTACAGGGAGTGTGCCTCATGCCACTAGACCCTACCATGGGTGTCCTGCAGCAGGTGGCATCACACTAAGTGTGGAGGATCTCCAGTTTCTGCAACTGTAACAAATCCTTTCTCTTACAGAGATGGGAAACCCCATATTCATTTACTATGGTTAAATCCATGTAATGCTTCCATATTTTTTTGTGGGCTAATACAATGCCATGTTCCCAACTGGGATCCAATGAGATCATTAACCAATTATCCAACAAGTTGATGTTTATTAATATGATTATTAAAATGGGAACATGTTTCTAGTGATTTGAAACATTACCTTTATTCTCTATTATATGAAATTCCCATGTGCAATCAAATCATTCTGGACTTTCTGTTGGATTTCAGTGGTCCATTGATCTCTTTATTCTTGTGTCAGGACTCCTTTTTTAATCAAAGAGAATTTATAATCTGTTGTTACAATATATTACCTGGTAGAGTTTGCCCTCCTCGTCCTGACCTCCAATCTTCAGCACCCCCAAACATGTATGCTCTGTTGCTCTTCTTTTTCAGAAGTCTCTCCATTCTTTTATTTTTTCCATATGAACTCTGAAGGTAACTTGTCTAGCAATAGAGAGAAAAATATGTGAATATTTTTATTAAAATCATGTAAAATGTGCAATTTAGCCTCAAGAGAATTGACATAAGGGAAATACTAATTAATTAAAGCAAAACTCCTTAAGGGTAAAAGTCAACTAGATTACATAGAAGGGTATATCTGTTCTTCAATAGGTATTATTTTGTCGTTATTCTTTTAATTGTGGTCTTCTCTTTTGCTCTTTTAAGTGATTACTATTTGTGCATATGAGGATACATTTCTCTGTGTTTTTTGTGGTTTTTTTTTAAGGCTGGGGGAGAGAGGGAGAGAGAGAATCTTAAGCAGACTCCATGCCCAGTACAGAGCCTGAGGTGGGGTTTGATCTCACAATGCTGAGAATAAGAACTGAGCCAATATCCAGAGTTGGATGCTTGGATGAGTGAGCCACCCAAGTGCACTCTGTGTTAATTTTAAATCCTGCTTCTTCCAGACTTCCCTCTGTTCTTAGTAGCTTTTTCATGAATATATTCTTAGGGCCCTGAGATGCAGTGGAGACTGTATACCACTCATGTTGCAGCAAAGGTGTCAGCTGAGGTAAGGGGTGATGCATTTCTTGGGAGTGAAGACTTCAGTGTCTACCATGACAACCTGCATCCTATGAATGTAAAAAGAGGCCAGGCTGAAGCCATCAGAGGTGGTGGGGAAATACTGTGAGCTGGAGAAAGCAGGCTCACCTGAAGGGAATAGACGTTCCTTGGTACCTGATTGCTGCCATGTGGGAATTGGGTCTGTGTTAAAGGATCTTCTGACTTTACAAGTGAAGCCAAAAATTTGGACTTGCAAGTGAAATCTTCTGATTTTTAAATTAGGTTTAAAATACTCTTGAGGAGAAAAAATTAAATGAAATACTCTTGGGAGAAATAGAAAGGACAAGTCCGTAGGTTAAACATATTCTGCAAGACATCAGTTTGCAACATCTGAAAAACAAATGTTGTCATCCAGACCAGAGAAAAGTCGTAGAAAGGTATCTACCAATAATACTTTTTTACTTTTGAGTGCATTAGTTTACCGGGAGTTCCATTACAACTGACCACAAACTTAGTGACTTAAAAACAGTAGAACTTCATAATCTTACAGTTGTGAAGTCCAGTAGTCTGAAATGAAGATGTCAGTTTGACTCTTCTTCCTCTGAAGGCTGTTGGGGGTAGGAACTGTTTCTTCCAGTTTCAGGTGGCTCCAGGCATTCCTTGGCTTTGCTCCATTACTCAAGTCTGTGCCTACATCTACACATGACCTCCCCCATGGCTCCTGCTCCCTTTTTCTCCTATAAGGATACTTGTCATTGGATCTAGGGCCCATACAGGCAATGCAGGATGATCTTGCTCAGAGATCTTTAACTTAATTGCATTTGCCATATAATTTCTTGTTATCCACTATAAATATATTTTTCAAGTAAGGCCACACTCGCAAGTTCAGGGGGTTGGGATATGGACATACATTTTTGAGGACCACATTTTAATCCCCTATGAGTTATAGCATAGACATCGAAAAAGAGCTAAACAAATAAAGACTTATTCTCAAAATTTGTTTTTCAGATTTACCCTCTTGGTAGCAGACAATGTGAGTTCCCCTGGTTCTTACTCTATTCTGTTCTTTTCACCTCTCCCCCCACCCTTATACCTTCCCCTTCATCCCTTGTCCCCTCTCTCCTCTCCTTTTTCTCCTCTTCTTTCCTCCTTCCCCTTTCCTCCTTCTTGCTGTCATTCTCTCTCTTACTCTCTGTCTTTTTATTCATTGAGTCACGGATTTGTTCTGTTAGAATCACATCCCTATGATGTGCCAGAACCTGTGTGTTTCTAAATCATTACCCATCTTTTCTGAGTTGAATGTAGAACATAGATGGCTCAGGAAGAGCTAAGAACCTCTCCTTTATGAGCTGGTAGAAGGAGGCCTTGGGTGCTCCCTGCCATTTAGGTTGAAAGTGGTGTTCTAACCCGCAATGCATGACTTGTGTGGTTAAAGCAGCAATCAGGGCTACTTACTGGTCACTCTCTTAGGCTGTGCGAGGCCACATTAGTATCTGTCAGCATCCCTTCACCTTGGTTGAACAGGCAGCTGTGTGCTCTAACCCCCTCTTGATACTGATAGCTTTCCTCTCCTGCCACACACTTGTGAGAGCTTCTTCCTCCTCAGCTGGAAAGGTCACCTCCTAAACATCCTGCTCTGGATGAATTATGTGTCTATTGATTTGCACACTCTTGTCTCAGCCACAAATTTTAGGGGGCATTTGAGGGCAGCACCCCAGTTAAAGAGAAAAGAACCATATAAATGTAGTCGTAATGCCAGCTAAAACCCTGCTTGTTATTTCCATGTTGTTTTAAGTTTACTTCCAAGGTTATACGAATTTTGTTCAACATGTACCCAGTGAGACATTTGCCTTAGAATCACCTGTAGATTAATTTCTGAAATTAAAATAATGTGTTTAGCAAAAGGAATAATTTAATACTAAGAATTTCATCAGCTCTACATACAAGAATGACCTTTCTCCTTTAACATAATTTTTATTCTGTTTTCTCTGAGCTGAAACCCTGGTTTCAGGTGGTGCCTTGGGTTAAATTTTAAAACTCTAATAATTTAACCAATATTAAAGCAAGTGTGTCCAGATCACTTTTCTTCTGAGCTCCCACAAGAATGGGAATAAAGTCCCAATTCACTGGAATACACTTTTACACCCCTGTATATATATATTATTAGATTAGAGTTATTCCACTTTCTGCTTCTGTCCCTGATTTTGTTGCATCTTGTTGTTTGCACATCTTATATTAGATACTCTATTCCTTAAAAAAAAAAATGGTAGCTCTTGGATTACTTAGTCAGTTGGGCATCTAACTCTTGATCTAGACTCAGGTCTTGATCTTGGGGTGATGAGTTCAGGCTCCACATTGGGCTCCATGCTGGGTGTGGAACCGAGTTAAAAAAAAAAAGTAAAATCACTAGGCTACAGAAACTGTAGTGATAGACCAAGAGTGTTGGGTTAGTGTGTACAGCTGGAGGGAAAGCTTTGGACCACCCCATAGCAGAAGCTCCTTATTAATAAAACAGAGGTATGATGTGTGCCTAACCCAAAAGGCAACCAAAAACATTCCAAGGCATTGTAAACAGATGGTTACAGCAAGGTCTCTTAAAAACTTGAATATTTCCTGGACAGCTTCATTCCATATGAATGAAAATGAGGAAACCAAT
Source organism: Nasua narica (assembly GCA_028533885.1). Taxonomy (NCBI): domain Eukaryota; kingdom Metazoa; phylum Chordata; class Mammalia; order Carnivora; family Procyonidae; genus Nasua; species Nasua narica. Next base: position 43,043,534 of record CM052799.1, read on the forward strand.
GAGACTTAATTTATCTCTTGCCATGGCCCTGCTAAAGTGAAATAAACAAACTAGAAGGTCCTGAAAGAAATTGGACTCAGCTGAGGTAAATCAGCAAGATTCACTTGATTGAGTAATAGCTATTAACTTCTGCTTCTGCTTTCTTGAATTGTCTGAGAGGAGCTCTGTTTTCTGAAACTGGTTTTTGCCTCAGCTCGGTGAGTCCATGCTGCCAGTTTTACCACTTGGATTGGCTTACACATGCCAGCACCTGATCATAGAATAACTTTGTTCTTCTACCTGTTGAACCGTCCAGTTGCCTAGTGGAATTGCTGTTTGATGTAGTAGCTTGGTGATAGGACATTTATTAGAGAGGGTGAAGAGGTAGCATAATAAATGGACCCCAGCAATGCACCATAGCCATGGTTCTCAATCTTTGGAATATGAGAATCTCCTGGGGAACTTGAAGGGGAAAAACAGGGCTGACCTGCCTCCATGATCTCTATTTTCTTCATCAGATCTCCAGATGATTGTGATTCCCACCAAAATGTGTGAAACACCACTCTATGTATGGATGTCAAAAACAAGGGTCTAGGAACAAACTGATTTGGGTCCAAATTTCTCTGAGCTTTAATTTCTACCTCAAAACTTTTCACATGATTAGTACCTACTTCTTAGGATTTATGTGATACTCATTGAGAAAATCAATATTAAAAAAAGAAAATGAATATGAAGTGCTTATTACCTTTGTAATTGTAGCTATCAGTGCAATTTTTATGTATGATCAGATTGAAATCTGACAAAGATTTTGACATCCACTCACAAGAATAGCTTATTCATATATTTATTCATTCATTAACATTAACGTTTATGCCATTGGTTTATTAGAATTTTAGTAGCAACTCTAGATTGCATATATATAGGAGATGGTTCGTTTATACTTATTGATTTTAAGGCCTAGTTGTCCTGGGGGATTTTGTAATGCTAAATGACTTCAGTATTCTTAAAACAAAGCACATGGTGTTCCATCTGAATAAATGTCCAGTCTCTTTGCTTCCCCCACTTCCAGATAAAAGCTGTTTTTTGCCTTTTCTTATCTATGTTTACTCCCTCCAAGAAGCCCTCTCTGGCACTCCAAGACAGTTCTCTCTCTGTGCATGTGTGTGTGTGCTCCCCAAACACTGTATACCCTTCCCTCATAGAAATCATAACAGTTGTAATTTTATATTTATTTAAATGGTACTTGACAAAATCTATCTTCCCCACCAGGCTAGCTATCAATCCAAAGAGGGGCCATCTGTCTTAACCCAAGGTTAGTGAGTGTAGAGAATAGTGCCTGCCACAAGGTAAGTGCTCAGGAAATATTTAATGGATGACTATGGTTATTTTATAACCAACAGTCTGCATTTTACTTCATCAGGCACAATGCTGAGTACTTTACAAATAATGGCTCATTTAGTCCTTCTAACAATACTAAGGTAGATACTAATATTAATCCCCTTCTACAGATGAGGAAACTGAGACACAAAATAGCTGAGTCATCCGCTCAAGGTCTTACAGGTAGAAAATCAGAGTGTTAGAGTCAGACCCACACAGCGTGTCTCTGACGTCTGTATTCACCAGTACACTGTGTGGCTTCTGTACTAAAAAAAGCCAAACTGTTGAGGTCTTCAGGACATCGCTCAAAAGCAAATATATGCTACATTGCTACTTGACTGAGAGCTCTGAGTTTTCCCCCAGAGCCCATAGGACCTTCAGAGGAGGTAGTGAAGACACAGGGCTATTACAGGTTTCCTTTTCAGCAACACTAAGACATGGTAGCTAGATGGAAATGCCAGGCTGGAGAGCCCAGAGTGGTGACAGGGCATACAGGTGAGGAACAGTTTTAGAGGCTGCAAAGGGGCCCAGAGAAGCAATGCTCAGGGATATATAGACACAGTGAGCACCCCAGGAAAATTCACCAGCAAGTAATGCAGCATGTTCTATCTTCCTGGGCTATCTGCAGGCAATAGAACAGTAAGGCAAAGCTCCTGCCATACAGAGCCAGGTACTGAGCAAATGTCTCAACTACAGAAGCAAAGGAAAGAACCCTCTCATCTGAACCAGGCATAAATTTGAGGCCAAGATGGTGAAAATACTGAAATCTTACAAATCAGGCTAGACCTCCTCAAGTCCCACCTGCTGAAGTTCAGGATTTGTTCTAGAATCCTGCTTCTCAAAGTAGGGGCAGTATGAGGATCACATGGGGCTTGTTAAAATGCAGGATTTGCCCTGGAGCCCTGCTTCTTTAAGTACAGGCAGCATGAGCAGCACCTGGGGCTTGTTAAAATGCAGTGTATTTAGCCCCACCCAAGACCTCCTCAATCCAAATCTGCATTTTAGGAGATACCCCGGAAGTGCATATATATATGGTGCGGTGCGTTTGGGAAGCAAGAGCAGTTTTCAACTTGTAGGTTCAGGTAGCCCGTAGCCCGGGGCTCACAGGAAGGAGGAAGAGGAGGATGCTGAACACCAGCTATATGTGTGAGTGAAAAGGAGGGGGGTTGTGGTTCCGGGTTTCTGCTCCTTTTCAGCGTTGTGCTGTAGTGCATACAGCATTCATGGTGCTTGCTTTCTTTCCCGACGTCTGTTCTCACTCAGATGAGAGGGAAGTTCTGACTGCTGATTTGCTTTCTTTTTCTTCCTTTTAAATGTTCTACGGTCACCTACCTGCAGGTTAGCCACAATACTAGTCCCTCCTTCCTCAAAGGGCTTTTGCGTTTCCAGCAGACACAGAATGGAGAGAAGCATTTTGAAGCGGTAGACATTTTCACTGATGAGATTTCTTTTAAAAGCGTTTTTGTTTTTTTTTTTTTTTTTTTTTTTCTGAGCTGGGGCATGGATATATCCTTGCTACAATCTGAGCCATTTTAGGACCTATTCTGAGGCTGGTTTAGGATTCAGACCTGTGGCATGTGGCAGAAGAGTTTACTTTTTGAAACTTGGACGTGTTCTGTCGAGGGTGTTTCTTCCTGAAAGGCGTCTTGTTTCAGGTTGCACAGGGAGAGAGAGAGAGAGACTTACGGTGCTGTGATAAAGAAGGAGTGTTTCAGTTGTCCGGTTACTTAAAAAACTACCTCCAGTGTTACTGGCTTAATGAACAACCACCATTGTGCAACTTGAGCTGGTCTCAGCTAAGTGGTTCTTCTATCGCGGTCTGCCGGAGGGCTGCAATTTCCAAAGAAGTTTGGCTGAGACGGGCTGGGCTTTTTCCACATGACCTACCATCCTCCTGTCAAATGTCTTAGAGCACAACAGCTGGATTCTAAGAAAGAGAATTCCACAAAAACAGGCCAAAGTGAGGCCAGGGCTGCACACGTGTCCATGTCTCACGGAAAAGGGCACAGTACAGAAAAGGGGTCATGTGTATGGGTAGGAAGCCCTGGAAGCAGGGTCTAGTCAGGGGTCATTGTCATAATCTACCACTGTTGATTAACTGGGATTTCTGGGGGGCCAGGTGGAAGAGGGGGACATGGGCAAAATAGTGAAAGAAGGAAAGCTGGTCACTAGTCACCATATACGCATGTGTGTTTGTAGATACATGATTGAATGCAAACATTTACTGTTCTGGGGACACTAAATACACATCGAGGACTCATGCATATTTTCCCCAGAGATTTTTTTCTTTGTTAAGGAATATTGTGTTGTTCTACTTAAGTCATCTGGAGGCAGAACTGTGGGAGAACAGCAAGGCAGGAGGACTTCCAGCCAGGCAGCTTAATCAGTATTGATAGTGGAATGGGATCACATACTCTAGCCAAATTACTTTTTTTTTTTAATATATTTATTTATATATTTGACAGAGAGAAATCACAAGTAGGCAGAGAGGCAGGCAAAGAGAGGGAAGCAGGCTCCCTGCTGAGCAGAGAGCCCAATGTGGGGTTCCATCCCAGGACCCTGAGATCAGGACCTGAGCCAAAGGCAGAGGCTTTTACAGACTGAGCCACCCAGGTGCTCCCAGATTACTTTCAAATCATTTAAGGTAATGTAATAAAAGAAGAGTTGGCCAGCATGTACTGACAAGAGCCTGGAAAATGACCTAAGAGATGCCAAATACTTTTTCTATTTTCCTTAAAATATTACATAATCTCTTGTGCTTTTTTTTTCCTTTTTACTCTGTCTCATTTACTTTAGATTTTCCATTTATAGTAGGTTTCATATATGTCAGGCCATGAATTTGGTGTTGGCCACTTAGTAATGAATACAGTTAACCTGATATGCTCCTCTCATGGAGTTTAGAGTCTGGAGCTATTTTTTTTTAATGGCCTTAAAATGAAGAGAAAACAGTAATTTTCAATGATGTGAAAACAAGTCCCATCTCCTGTTGTTGTTAACCCTGAACTCTGTAAGTTTCCAAAGTCTTCTCACCATCCCAAAGAACGTGCTGAGAAGGAAGGAGGTAGGGTCCTCTTCATTTCTGCAGAAAGACGAAAGGAGGGAAACGTGCACTTGTTCTTGTTCCCTTGGCTTAGGAAGTGAGTGGAGCTGGCCTCCCAGCCCACCTCATGTTACTGAGTCCTATCTGATTCTCCTAAGACCTTGGGCCTCCATCGGAACATTTAAGGCTGCACTCCTAAAGAAGTAGCAAGAGATTTCCTGGGGACCTGGCCTCTTGAGTTTCTGTTCCTCATACATACCACTGCATTCAGTGAGCAGCACAGGGCTTTATGTTAGACTCCCATTTACTTGTGGCCTTCTCACAAACTTCCATTTTGATTAGAACATCAATGACACAATGGAGTGTCATTAAATGAAAGGGAGGTGTTAAATGATATTCACAGGTCAGTAGCTCGCAGAGTCCCAGATACAGCATGGCCTAATGGTTGACTCTGGGCATGCTTCTATTTCATCCGAGCCTCTATTTCTTCATTGGCAAAGTGGGAATGATAGTAGTTGCTTTATTGGTTGTTGAGGTGAATAAAAGAAACTATGTGAAGCACAGAATCTTATCTATAGTAAGCACCGAAATTATCAATTATCTTGAGGAGGAGGAGGAAGACATTTTGTCCCTGGTCTAGCATCACTGGAGATGCAAGACATGTGATCATCATGTCATCTTTAAGGTCATTGACTGTGTCATTTGTAGGTCACATCTCTGCCTGACAGATTGAAATAGGGATTTAGCCATAGGTTAGCACTGGAATATCTTTTCTTTCTTTGTTTCTTTCTTCTTCTTCTTCTTTTTTTTTTTTTTTGATTGACATGAAAGAGCATCCAGTCTACTAAAACAAAGAAAAACCATCACTGGTATTTTTATTTCTAAACGTCCCAGCAGTGCCCAACAAGCAATGACCTTTTCATTTAACTCTGTTTAGGGTTTGATGCCTATTTTACGTCCCGCACACTTGAAAACAACAGAAGAAATGTATGGTTTGCTGAATACTGGGAGGAAAACTTCAACTGCAAGTTGACGATTAGTGGGTCAAAGAAAGAAGACACAGATCGCAAATGCACAGGTAATTTCATTCTAGTTGTCCTTCTCCTGGTACTCCATGGGGCCAGCATTGAAATGTCTGCATAGCTGACAGAAGGAAGCTTGGCTGGAGACAAATTGAAAAAGTAAATTGAATTTTACTAGATTGTTCATAAAATGGAACAGGAGCATAAGTCTTGCAGGACAAGAGTAGAATGGACAAAATTGTATTCTTTTCTGCCTGTCCATCTAACAGTAATTGACATTTTCATTGATTCTTGGAATTCAAAAGGGTCATGTTGCTTTGAATGCTCTGTGATAAATATTAATTCATGGTTTAGCCAGGAGTA
>CM052799.1:43049814-43135086 GCA_028533885.1 Nasua narica
GTGCCCTCCTCAATACGCACCACCAGGCTCACCCAACCCCCCACTCCCACCCCTCCAAAACCCTCAGTTTCTTGTTCAGAGTCCACAGTCTCACAGTTCATCGACCCCTCTGATTTCCCCTCATTCACCCTTCCTTCTCACAATGTCCTCCATGTTTTTCCGTATGCTCCACATGTAAGTGGGACCATAAGATAATTGACTCTCTCCACATAATCTCTTCTAGTTCCGTCCATGTTGATACAAAAGTTGGGCATTCATCCTTTCTGATGGAGGCATAATATTCCATTGTATATATGTACCATAATTTCTTTATCCATTCATCTGTTGAAGGGCATTTTGGTTCTTACCACAGTTTGGTGATTGTGGCTATTGCTGTTATGAACGTCGGGGTGCATGTGGCCCTTCTTTGTGCTGCATCTGCTTTGGGGTAAATACCCAGTAATGCAATTGCAGGGTCATAGGGTAGCTCTATTTTTAATTTCTTGAGGAATCTCCACATTGTTTTCCAAAGTGGCTGCACCAACTTGCATTCCCACCAACAGTGTAAAAGGGTTCCCCTTTCTCCACATACTCTCCAAATTTGTTGTTTACTGTCTTGTTGATTTTGGCTATTCTAACTGGTGTAGGGTGGTATCTTTGTGGTTTTGATTTGAATCTCCCTGAAGGCTAAAGATGATGAACATTTTTTCATGTGTCTGTCAGCCATTTGTATGTCTTCTTGGGAGAAGTGTCTGTTCATATCTTCTGCCCACTTTTTGATGTGATTATCTGTTTTGTGAGTGTTGAGTTTGAGGTGTTCTTTATAGATATTAGATATCAGACCTTTGTAGTGTCATTTGTGAATATCTTCTCCCATTCTGTGGGTTGCCTGTTTGTTTTGTTGACTGTTTCCTTTGCCTTTGGAGACACATCCTGAAAGAAGTTGCTGTGGCTGATGTCAAGGAGGTGACTGCCTATGTTCTTTAGGGTTTTGATAAATTCCTGCTCATGTTGAGATCTTTTATCCATTTCGAGTTTATCTTTGTGTATGGTGTAAGAGAATGGTCAAGTTTCATTCTTCTACATAAAGCTGTCCGGTTTTCCCAGAACTATTTATTGAAGAGACTGTCTTTTTTCCATTGGATATTTTTTCCTGTTTTGTCAAAGATTATTTGACCATAGAGTTGTGGGTCCATATCTGGGCTCTCCATTCTGTTCCACTGGTCTGTGTGTCTGTTTTTGTGCCAGTACCATGCTGTCCTGGTGATCACAGCTTTGTAGTAAAGCTTGAAATTATTAAAATGTCTATACTGCCCAGAGCAATCTATACTTTCAATGCCATCCCGATCAAAATTCCACTGGTTTTTTTTTCAAAGGGCTGGAAGAAACAATCCTAAAATTTGTGAGGAATCAGAAAAGACCCTGAATTGCTAAGGAAATGTTGAAAAAGAAAAACAAAGCTGGGGGCATCACATTGCCTGATTTCAAGCTTTAGAAGTATGCTTTTAGACTATTGGTTGTTGGGGGACAGAAAGATCAGATGCGATTTTTCTTTTTTGTGTTTCCCACTCCTACCCCACTAGTGAAGTGTGTTTACCCTTAACACTTGCCGGTATATTGTTGACACAAAGACTAATTTAGAATATGATCTTTTTGAAAGTGACATGTTTTTATGGAGATACCAAGGTTAAGGAAAGGAGGAAAAGTACACAGGTGGTGATATCCCTGAAAAGATTTGGGGCCATCCTGGAGTGCAGAAAATCAGTCTACCAAAGTGTTTAAGAAACAAGTTTTTGGAATGAAAGAGACCTGGATTTGTGTTTCAGAGATATCCCTAAATGCTCCCATGAGAGTCTGGGCATTATTTAACTTTTCAAAACCTTTTCTCATCTTGGAAATGGGAATAATAAAGTCTTACACCTTAAGTTGTTGTAGGGATTACATTAGGTAACTTAAAGAGGATCTAAAAGGATACTGGGATATTAAAGCTCAGTAATGGTGGGGGCGTGGCTAGCTCAGTCAGTTAAGTGTCTGCCTTTGGCTCAGGTCCTGATCCCTGGGTCCTGGGATTGAGTTCTACATTAGGCTCCCTGCTCAGTGGGGATTCTTCTTCTTCCTCTTCTTTCTCTCCTCCTTCTCCTACCCGTGTGCTCTCTCTCTCTCTCTCAAATCTTTAAAAAATAAATAAAAAAGCTCAGTAATGGTAAAAATTACTTGCCGTTTGGGGCTGAGTGCAGTTGCCTGTGAGGGTTTCATGAAGATCCTATTGTCACAGGTTAATGCTACAGAAAATCAGGGTGTTGATCAGATTTTTCCAGGAAAAAACAGCCAGGGAATTGAATAAGCATGTAAATAGAGACAGGAAATTTTCAGCAGGATACAAATTGCACAGTGATGAGGTAGCAAAAGTTTACGGACTGGTGGCAGGTAACTTCATGCTGTGATGGAATATGAAGCTCAGGGCTTCAAGAAGTTCAGTGCCATAATGTAGAGTGTGTGTCCAAGCATCCCTGGGCCTTAGACTTGATGGACACCTCATGTACCAACTTTTGCGCCATTTTATCTCTGACATGCTATATCTTTATGTGGTTGGTAGCATCTCTGAGGTCTTTGCTTTGGGGTGCCTGAGTGGCTAAGTGGGTTGGGCCTCTGACTTTGGCTCAGGTCATGATCTCATGGTCCTGGGATCAAGCCTTGCATCGGGCTCTCTGCTCAGCAGGGAGCCTGCTTCCCCCTCTTCTTCTGCCTTCCTCTCTGCCTACTTGTGATCTCTTTCTGTCAAATAAATAAAATCTTTAAAAAAAAATTAAGGTCTTTGCTTTCAAGTCCATTTTTTAAACTCAGAAGGATGTTCTGAGAATCTGAATGTGCTTGCCTATTGCAGCCCATAAAAATTATCACTCTGTCATATCTTGTGACTTACACAGAACATTTGTCTAACTAACATTACTCTTCTGCCAAATGCCACGTTGTAGATACTGATTCATCAGAGTTACCTCTTTACTGAACAGAAGGAACTCAGCATTTAGAAATCCATCATCCCATGAAGGGACAATTTGACTTTCAAAGATTTGTGTTTCTTTTGAGATGACAGAGGATGAATAAACTGACTTTTTTTTTTTTAATAAAAAACCATTGTTTTCCATGGCTAGTGCTTGCAAGTCCTACAATAAGCAAATTAGATTTCGATTTGAGTCCCTAATTAGTGGTTACTGTAGAAAGATATCAGAGGCTTAAGAGCATACTCTGGTAAATGATCACATTTTGGGAGCAACCTTAAACTCTTTTTTTTCTTTATACCTCACTTCCCAAAGCTAATAGTTTAAGTAAAGGTCACTTTCTTGGTGGAGCCAAAAAAGTCTTTTAAAAAAAGCTATTAATGAATGAACCATGTATTTCTCAAGTTTTCATTCATTTCACATGGGATCCAGGCCCATCAGAGCCTACATAATTTAACAAGTCTAAGAAGACAAAGGAAGAACAGTTGAGTAAGTCAAGTGCTTTGAGAATATATGTGCAGAAAGCATTTGACTAAATTAATTTTTCCTGTCATTTTATCTTACTCTGAATTGACCTTTAATTGTTATATAGGTTATATAGGCTATATAGGTGTTATATAGGTGTCCTATTGTAGCACCTAGTATACTCAGTACGATTGAGGAATCCATATCAAAGTGTTACAAATAATATCTAACCCCTTGGTGCTCTGACTTTTTGAAGTCCTCTTGGTGAGAAGCATTGTAAAATACCATTTTTATACCTTTGTGCCTTTTTAAAATACAAGTTCAAGGGAGATTAATGATGATTTATTCTACCTGGAGCAGCCATGATGGAATTTTGTGTTACTATGTTCTTTGTTAAAATTTTTATTCTGACTTACCTCTAGAAATCAAAATACTGGTTGACGTTTCTCTTGCTACCATCTTAAGTCTTCCTCAATGGCTGGTTTTTGTCTGTGTGGTAAGTGGAACCATATAAGCCAAATTAATATTTTTTAATTCATTTAAAATGAATATTAAGTATTAAATGTCTCAGAATTCTCACAGAAAGACTAGGGTATTACTGGTTTTCCACTGGTCTCAACCAGTGTTGTGAAGGGACCAGTCCTTGTAGTTTTTATTTTTTGGAAGACCTTCTGCAACAACCATCAGGAAATCTTGAAAATGGATAGGTTTATTACTTAGAAGACCTTGAGGTTACACAGCACACCTGGGGCCACATAGTGGGCTGGTGTGTAGAGAGAAAATGCTCCAGGCCTTGTGGTTCTACTTTTATCAAGAGCCAGGTAAGGGTCCATGCTTTCATTGGCTTATTATACATTGGTGAGTTTAAAAACACAACAGTCGGAATTTAAAGTACAGAGAGAGAAAAGGGAAGTGGCCCAAGTTGTCAGTTACTGAAATCAACCAAGATCTAAAATAAAGCAATCTCACTGGGGAAAGGTCCTCAGGACTCTTGATCTGTACCTGTGGCTAGTAGTGTATTACAAAGATACCCTCTGTAAAGGATGCCTCTGCAAGCAGAGCTTAAGTCCAGCACTTGCGTTACCAAAAAAAAAAAAAAAAAAGAAAAGAAAGAAAAACCTGTCAGGGTTTCTACTACAATCCACCCTGTGATGCCAAGGGATAAGTCAATGATGAGGACATTAACTTCTTGAGTGGCTGATAAGCTGAAAGTCAAGGGTAGAGCACATTATAACCCAGAGAGTATACATCAAAGTAGGATTATGGTAGCAAACCTTCTAATAATTACAGAGGTAAGAGTCTGAAATCCAGTCTGTAATCATTGTCCTAAACAAGGAGGGTTCAGCCATGAAAACAGGTCCATGATCTCTGGGTCCACCCTGATAATCTGTTGAAGGATTTGAGTAATACTGTGAAATACTTTATCATCGTGGGCCTTTAGTGTTAAGTACGTATCAACCTGTCCTGAGTTAATAGATGATTCCATATGTGAACAAATGAGTTTCCTAATCCTGAGAACAGGTCAATTCAATTAAAGGAGGCAACTGTACAGTTAGCCACGTTAGGACTATATCGTACAGGTATATAATAAGGCTTTTTTTTTTTTTTTTAAGATTTTACTTATTTGAGAGAGAGAACACAGAGGGAGAGGGAGAAATAGGCTTCCCACTGAGCAGAGAGCCTGATGTGGGGCTCAATCCCAGGACCCTGAGATCATGACCTGAGCTAAAGGCAGATGCTTAACCAACTGAGCTACCCAGGTGCCCCAATCAGAGGCATTTCTATGAAAAAAAAAAAAAAAACCAAAAAAATGGTTAAGAATTGGGCATAGTGGAACTCTAGTTTCTGAGTTCTGAATGTACCCAGTGGAGAAGATCTGAAGGATGTCAGGCTCAAAGCAACTTCAGATGGAGTGAGGACAAGCACTGGCAGTCTGATCGATTGTGCCAATTTGTGGTCTCTGCTGATCGGAGTGGCCCACACAGCGACGTGTGGGAAGACTGTCTATACATGAGCTATTGTGATTGCTCTGAAGTTGATATCAAGTTGTCCCACTTTATTTTTTTTAATTTATTTATTAGAGAAAATACAATGGGAGGGGGCAGAGAGGGGAAAAAGCAGATTCCCTGATGAGCAGGAAGCCCAACAAAGTGCTAGATCTGGGACTCTGAGATCATGACCTGAGCTGAAGGCAGATGCAACCAACTGAGCCTCCCAGGTGCCCCTAAAGTTGTCCCACTTAAGTTTGCAATTCACGAACAGGCAAGTTTTAGTTGTCAATGATTCCAAGTCAGAGGATTCGCCAAAAATTGGAAACCTTAGTTTGGAAAATTGTAGTCAGATATTGAAGGACATAACAGTTCACTATACAGTCCAGTGTACAGGTAAAAAACAAAACCTCAACAGTAATTAACAGAACTAGAGTTGATTTCCACAGGCATATTTTATAGTTCCTACTGACCCATCTTTCCACCTACAATTACCCCGGTTTCTATGGAAGGTAACTGTAGTTAAGACTAATTTGTTTGCAAATTAAGTTGTTTCATTCAGTAAACTTTGACCTTTGCACATAAACTTCTGTAAGTGCAGCAAGAATAATGACCATGTAGGCTTTTTCAGTCTGCCTTATTGGAATCTTTTATAAGGAATTTCAGATTGAACTTTTAACAGCCTCATTAGGCTAAGAAGCCAAACCAAAAACTTGACATCAGACTGCCTGGAATACCCATAAATATGGGTGGATTCCTGTCTTCCTGAGGTCCCCAAATATCCTGAGGTTTCTGGGTCTGTCAGGAAGTGACCTTCCTTACTCACCTGGTAAGGCTGCTGGGAAATCCTGAAAACAAGGTCCCAGCCCATTTTTCCAGGAGGCCTTATCGGCTGCTTCAAGTCAACTTTAGCTCCTTAAAGTGGCCTGGTCATACCTGAATCTATGCATGTCTCTCTCACATAGGGCATTCCAAAGAAGGCCTTGGTAATAGAACCAGTGTTTCCAACTGTGTCCTGTTAAAGGAAAACAGATTATTATTGAACTTATGCAAATAACTATATTACCATGAAAATAAGAATATTCGCAGAGAGTTGCCAAAGTCTGGAGGGATCAGGTAGAGAGAAAGACATAAATGTTTCATCTTTGCTCACAAAGATACATTCTAAGTTGCTCTAAGTTATAAATAGCTTGGGAGGATAGGTCTCTTTATATCTGGGAAACAAAAGATTAAAGAGCCAGCAATATTTCACACAAAGTCATGAAAGGTGTAATCATCCTGATCAATTCATTCAGTCCCATGTAATTCTTGTTTGATCTTTTGTCGGCAGTTATATGAATCAGTTGTTTGCTTACAATTCTGTCAATTCTTAGCTAGTTCTGGTATGATCCAGAAGAAAGCAGAAACTTACATTCTAGAGTACTTGTCAGAGTTCTTTCCGTGAACTTTAAGATGGAAACACTTCTACAAAATCATCCCAGTGTAATAGTAACTGTAAATGATAAAGATAATGGCCATGGTTAATGATGAGAATTCATTAAAAAGGAAGTAAGGCTATTACTGGGACACAAACATCTTAGGATGATTAAATAGTATTATAAGTGATAAGTGTCCCAGGACATGTCAGATTTTTAGGAATTTTGTACAATTTCTAAGATACTTATACCAATAACATTTGCCTATATAATTCTAGGTTTATCATCCCTTATTTGACAACTTCCCATATAATTTAACATATCAAATAGGACTAATTCAAGTAACATCCATTTCTCTCTGTCTCAATTCTGATAAGGAGAGAGAAGAAGAAGACACTGTGACACATTCCAGGGATTGAGGGAAAACCCCAGATTCAGTTGAAGGTCAAAAAAAAGTTAGAATTTTATTTGAGTGACCTTTATCAAAAACATCAAAGCATTAGGACACTTGGTCAAATAGGACCATACGTTGATTTGAAACAACACAGTTTTCCATTTAACCAAAGTGACCATTGAAGACTTTGCAAACAAATACAAAAAGTTACATAGGGGTGTGTGTATGTGTGTGTATGTATGTTTTAAAGCAACTTAGCTCTTTTAATAGAGAAGGACCAGCCTTTTTTAAAGATTTTATTTATTTATTAGAGTGAGCAGGAGTGCACAAGTAGGGCGAGGGAGAGGGAGAAGCAGGCTCTCCACCGAGGAAGGAGGGGAAAAAACCTGATATGGGGCTCTCCCGGGACCCAGGATCATGACCCTAGCTATAGACAGCCACTTAACCAACTGAGCACCAGTCAGCCCAAGAAGAACCAACCTTCTTAAATAATCAAAGATCTGTTAAGAAACACAGGGAAGTATTTTGACAATACACAAAATCTTTGTTTTCCAGGCAGATTACTTCAAAGGTTAAAAAAAAAAAAAAAAAGAACCTTGGTCCCACAATATCTTACCAAGAGCAGACCATTAGTCTAAGAAAACTTGTCCTTCTAGCAGAAGATGATAAAATTTAATTTCACATGCATATACTTGATATTAAAGCTTAATTTTCAAATCCTTGTAATAACAATATAGTTTTTAGCTAATGTGACCACACAAGGTGAATTTCTTTCTTCCTAACTTTATGTATCATTTGTCCTTTGTTTTCCCCATCCCCATGCTAAAACAATGTTTTCTTTCAGGACAAATTTACTTTTCTTTTATCATAACAAAAATGTATCTTCATACCTTTTCTTTTTTATATACCTGTTCTCTGTCAAAAACAGATCCTACTTTCCTTGCATACGACTGTTTCCCTTATTTCCAGTAACTTTAATGACATGTATTGGAATTCTTTAATCCTCAAAATCCTTTCTTTCTGGGGAAAACTAATTGTGTTGTGAACTGCCTATTACACTAGCATTCTTTAGATTGGCGAATATATGAATATATTATGACATGAACGTGAAAAACTTTTGGGTTAGTTTCTGTTACATTTCCGGGATTTAGAAATACTTCATAAGTGCTTGTTTTTAAGCCATTAAATAGAGCTCTTTTACAAATTTTGGAAATACTTTCCAGAGGTAGGGAAAATACTGTATCTGTAACATACATACACGGACCTACAGAAGCAGACAGACAGCAATCTCTTGGTTTCATTTCAAACTGTAGCCATGAAGCAGGCATCATCCAAAATTCAGCAGTTGCTAAGTAATTATGTCTCTGGCAGGCAGAAGGAGTTAAAGTTATCTGCTTTAAAGCTTTTTGCTAATGTTTGGGAGGAAGACTTTTAAGTTTTTAATTTATCCTTGACAAGTAATCTTAAGGAAGCTGCGATCTAGAGCCTTTCTATCAGTTTGTATTTTATTAATTTTTATTTTAAATTCTAGTTAGTTAACATACAGCACAATATTGGCTCCAGGATTCAATGATTTATCACTTAAAGCAACACCCAGTGCTCATCGTTAACAGGTGCACTCCTTAAAGCCCATCACCCATCCATCTCTCCCATTCCCCACACTCCTCCCTCCATCAACTCTCAGTTTGTTCCCAGGTCATTAAGAGTCTCTCTCTAGGTTTGTTTCTTTCTCCCTGCCCCCAATATGTTCACCTGTTTTGTTTCTTAAATTCCACATATAAGTGAAATCATAATGGCATTTGCCTTTCTCTGACTGACTTACTAGTTTGTATTTTAAAAAGGCCTCTTCCTCTCTCTTGCTCTCTCTCTCTCTTTTTTTTTTTTTTTTTCTTTTTTCATTCTCCAACAAGTTTAGTTTCCTCCTGGGGTGTTTACATTTCAAAGACATGGTAAGATTTTTATCTTCAAAGAACAGAGGAAATGTAAGTTTTCTTCCTAGGAGTTTGAGTGCCTTTTAAATAGCTTTGGAAGTCCCAATTAAAATGTAGCAGCCTTGTAATTAGGGGGAGTATTCGATAGAGAATAATTCTCTGGACTTAGGGTCAGATAGGACCTCTCAGGGTAGGAAATGAAGATGGGGTCTTCTGGGTCAGTCTGGTCTTGGAAACGGTAAACCCCTTGGACCACACCAATTTTGCACAACAGGAGAAAGCCTTTATATTAGTGTTTTCCATTCACCGTGAGTCATACAGTGATCACTGTTTTGGGAGGATGTACAAGGGGTCAGACAATAAATATCCAAGTTGCGGCGGCCGGGGGGTGGGGTGGGGCTGTTAGGAATATCAATGGTTCCAGACACCTTTGTCTTCCATTTCCCTCCTTCTTCCCTAGAGGCCTCCATTACCAGGTTGGCTTTTCGCTTGGTAGCAGGGATGGTTCATGAAGTGCCTTTCTTAGTTATGCCCTGATCAGGGGAAAGCCAAGGAGACTCAGAATGTGCTGTATCTTGGTGGAAATGAGCAGATAGACCTGATGGATCTTCAAGAAAGTTACGAGGACACTTGGGTGGCTCAGTCAGTTGAGCCCCCGAATCTTGATTTCAGCTCAGGTCATGATCTCAGGGTTTTGGGATCGGGCCCTGCATCTGGCTCTGCGCTCACCAGGGAGTCTGCTTCAGATTCTCTCACTCCCTCTCTTTCTGCCCCTCCCCCTGCTTGTATTCTCTCTCTCTCCCTCTCATTCAATAAATCTTTAAAAAATTATTTTAAAAAAATGTACAGATCTTAGAGTGTTAAGATACTAGTCAGTTGATGCATTTCAGCAGCCGTAACAATTGAGAGCCTATTCCAAACAAACAAGAAAACCTGCAATACCAAGTTAGTTTCCCTTTCTTCTTGTTGTTGCATACAATCTTGAGGAGAGATTTGTGTGGCTTGTGTTTGTGGGTTTTTTTTTTCTTATTTTCTACTTCTTGACTTTTCTCCTATCTTAATCTTGTGTGTTATTGCTGGAACATTTTAGATAATAATGTCACTGTGAGACCTCTCTGTAAGTGGCTGCTCTCTTTCCCAGGGTGTCCTGAGAGACTTCTCTGGGATCGGAAGCTTCTTCCACTAGTGAGATATGCACAAGGTGTTTGGGGGAAGCCCCTGGGCCTCTGGAGCATAAACCAGGGTCCTGACACATTGGTAAGCATGGCGTTGAGTAACACCCAGGAAGCGTCCCTTGGGTTTTGCATTTGTCAAGGAGCTGGTGTACCTCCTTGTGGTTCTTAGAAGCCACTGGCACCAGATGTTCAGCACATTTATATTTGACCATTAAGGTTTTAGGATTGTCATACCCAAGCTGGACCCAGAAAATCTTATCTGGTCACAGGACAAAGAGCAATAAATAGTAGTTGGTAAAGTGGTGATACAGAGACTGTGAGGCCTTTGTTAGATTTTTCCCCTCCTGTGGTGCCGCAGCCTTCTAGACATAAGGCTATTTCACTAGCTGGGTTAGGACGTGTAGTCTGGGCATGAACCGCAAACTCAGTGGTGTCCTTTCCTCCACCTAGGGGGATCTTCTCCTCATGTCTCTGGCCCAGCGCCTCTCCCTGGGTGGTGACGAAACCCTTGCCATCCAGTCCACCCTCCTTAGCTCTCCTAGGCCTTGAGGTTTTCAGGACCTCTACACACATTAATACTCAATTAAGTCCTTCTAATTAGTAGTAGAACAGTCTCGTTAGGTCATATGGCCTTGATCACAGTGCTCTGAGGAGATCATTGGATTTGTGTGGCTGTTGTAACCTCTTGGGTTGGATACTGCAGGCAACACAGGACACAGGCAATATGCAAGCACACACAGCAACAAGATAGACCCCAAGCAAATGGTGCTCCTTTCCCAGATGGCATTACCCACCTGAGTTAGGTGGTTAGTAAGCAAGTTGCAGGTACAGGGCATCTCCTTCCATTAACTGCAAGAGCAAACATGCAATCCTACAATTACACCAACTGTTTTTGTGCTGGTATCAGACTATCAATAACCAATGTTGTGATTGGACTGGACTTTGGGGTTCTTATTGTGATTTCAAGACATCCTTCTCCAACAACCATCAGGAAACTGTGAACAGATACATATTTATTACTTAAAAGACTAGAAATTACATAACACACCTGGGGTTAAACCATAGTTAGAGAGGACTTTTTCAAGGCCAGCACATAGGAGTTGCTTACGAGGTCCCTTTGCTTTTTGCCTTTGGCATCTCTCTGTGACTTCTTACTGGGCATGAATCCACCTCTAGGAATGTACTTGCCTGTGCTGGCGCTTAATAGTAGAGACGTGAAGTGACTATAGTCGATTCTTGGTCCTGGTCTCAGAGCTTCTCCAGGTTCACTTCTGATTTTGAATACTTCCTTAGCCCTCCTGTGACCGTGGTGAGGGAGATGAACACCTCGGAACCCTTTGCAGGGACACACCCCAGCATTCACCTTTGTGCTTCCCCTTGGTCCCTTCTCCTCTTCCATTCCTGAGTGTCTGTTAGAGGCTGGGGGAGGAGGCTAACTTAGGTGTAATCCAATCTTTCCAGTCCTCTTGTATATGGTGTATACTCTGTGTGTCCTGAATCCTTCAGGACTTCAACTTTGAAGCTCAGGGTCTAGTACTGACCACATGATGCTGGCTTCTAAAACTCAAAAGTCAGTATCTTTTTTTCTTGTTCTTCTATATTATGTTATAAATTGACTTAAAAGAATGAATAAGAGCGATAGCTTCCAAGGCTGAGAGATAGTCACAAGGAAGGAAGGAAGATAGGAAGGAAGAAAATGAGAGGCACATTAAAATATTAACATAGAAGAATATTGTCATACAACACTATATTAGCACAACCGAAGTATAAGAAGTATGGATGGCAGGCCAGGTCCTTATCTCCACTAAATAGTGCAAATATAGCACTAAACTCCTAAAGCTCATTTTCCTGAACCTTGACCAGATACCCAAGGTAAAGACCTGACTATCTTCAGCCTTTTTTTTTTTTTTAATAAAAAACTAGGTTCCATTATTAAAAAGTTCAGGAACAGGAAAAAGTGAACGATAGATGTTTATAGGACCTGCAGTAAATGAATGCTGCTTTCTGCCACAAACCCTTCAAAGCATAAAGAATGGTCTCTACCTAACACCATTGTTCTTGAGGCCGTGTTCCTTCAAATCCCTCTTGCCGGACAGCACATGAAAGCATCTATAGGGGTTGTCCTTAATTCTGTGCAGAATCAAGCCAGACAGTGGAATACCAAATTGAAAGCCCAGGGGTACTCAGGAAAAATGGTTCCCATAAATGTTAGAAGCCATAATTATTTGAGCTGTGTGTCATTTCTCTCTCATTAGCTCTGATAGGCAATGGCTTTAAAAATGGTAGTTATGGCCTTTCCAGAATCAGAAAGTCTGTCAGGCTAGGCAGTTAATGAGAAGGAATTCCTAAACTAGGAGAACTGATGTGTATGCGTCTTCTCAGCATCAGTCCTTGTAAACAAAGTACCTCTTCTAAGCAATAGAAGTATTATAAATTGGATTCTTAGAGTCATTTTAGTAGGTATGAGAAAGTGCTTTTGAATGACTTATCAAGTATCATCAAACAACTTAGAATGGAATATAGCTTTCCTTAGGATGAATTTCTAATAATACAAGTTTTTTTTTTCTTTTTTCTTCCCCCCCCCCACTTTTCCCTCTTCCAAAGAGAAATAGGGATACTAAAAGCATTTTAGGTTTTTATAGCATGTGCAGCATCATACTCATTTTTTTCAAGAATCAAAATGTGCTCACCAGTTAAATAGCTACTGTATATATAAACCCAGATAAAAACTTGGAAGAGCAACTTCTAACTTTGTCTCACTGTTTCACTGTAACAGTAGATCAGATTTGTGGATGAACACGTGGGGAAGTTTCCCATTCCTTCATCCTCAAATAGTATTTCTTTTTCCTCTTCCTGGGCACAGACAGCTCTGTGCTGACTTGAAGGATAGTGACTCTTAGGTACAAACACGCTCGCCAGGCCCCCTGCTGAAGTCCCACTGGCTGACTCACTGTGTTGCCACAGGCCAGTGACTCAAACATCCTGAGCCTTGTGTTTCCTCACGTGTAAAACCGGGATAAAAATAGTCCCTACTAGACAGGATCGTGCACAAGGGTAAGCAGGACTTTGCTTCCTCAGAATTTAGCTGCCATTGTCGTGGTGGTTGGTGGTGATGATGGATGCTACCTTTGGTCCAAAAAAGATCAAACAAAAAAACTCCATGAGTTAGAATTGCCTGTCCTCTCTTTATTTCCATACCCAGACTTGTTCTTCCTTTACATGTCCTCTGCTTTATATGTAGCTATACACATATCAAGACACTTTTGTGTGGTTATATCATTCAATTTGATGCCTGTGTCAACCTTGTGAAATAGACAAGGCAGGTATCCTCCTCTTTTTACACATCAAAACAAAAGTGAAGGTTGGAGAAATCCTGTGACTTCCATGGGAGCATGGTTGCTAATAAGAAAAATAAAATAGCCCCAGTGGCCTACATTGATTTCCTCATGAATTCTGTCCCTTGCTCCTTTAGCAAACGTGTGTGCAGTAGCTCCACCGTGCTGGAGGTGAGAATATAGGCTTTGCTTTCAGGGGCACCTCTTCCAGCATAGGAGATAGATGGAAAACAAAGAGTGAATGAATAAAATAATTGCAAATTGTGACTAATTTGCCAAACTAGAAAACTACAGTAAAGAGTTGTCATAGGAAAGTGGAGTTGCCAGAGATCACTGCAATAGTGCTGGCTGTCCCTAAAAGATTATTATGCTCATTTCACAGATGAGAAAATTGTGCCTCACTTGGAGCAACCAAATCATGAAGGCAGCTGATTCTCCCATTGCCCTTTCCTCTAAGACTCAGTCGCCTTCTAGGACTCCTGGAAAACTGAGTGTGACCAGGCACTTGTCATTTCGGTAACTAGGTGGTTTTGTTTATAGAGCAATTTCCTTGCATTGTGACAGCCAGCCACAGAAGGACTCTTAATAGACTTTATCTAAAAACGATCCTGGATTGATCCCTTTGGCCCTCCCTTATAAACAGTACAGTGCAGTGGAGAAGCAAGTTGACCTCATTTCTTATTCGCCTCTCCTGAGCTGAAAATAGAGCAGTATTTTCTGGTTTATGCTCAAACTTTGTTTTATTGATGACAAGCTAGTAGCTGTACTGAGAGAAAAGACACAGGATTCAAACTCCTTTTCCCATAATTATACAACAGGGAATTGCAGCTACAGCCATAAAATTCTCTCTGAATAGATCTCACCCCCGTGGGATTCCCTGTCCTTCTAGGGTGGGACCAAGGGACCTGCAGCCTTATCAGAGCAGATGGTGGAGACTGAAAGTGAGAAACAGAGTAAGTACAAAATACTACCTTGAAGGGGATGCATACCAATATTGGAGAAGCAGTTACAAATTGAGCTACCAAAGTGGTCTGATGCTCTGGCAGAAGTAGGCAATTTACTATGGAAGGAAAATGTTGAATTACAACATGATATTGCTTTTTCATTGGAGAAAAATGCAACTGTCACAAGCAAGTTTCAGGCAAGTTTGTAACAAATGGCTACATTTTAGAATCAATTTTTTTTAAAACCACAAAGAAGAAAAAAATAACTATGCCAAGAGCCAATCTGAAGCAGTTCTCCTTCTGTGACTACAAGTGTACACAAATCATTAGGACAAATCGTTATTGTACTTGTAATGTCCGATAGCCTGACTGTTAAAATGACTGCATAAATCACGCTTCCAGCATGGACTGTATTTCCATGTTTTGAGGTTGCAGAGAAAGTGTTAAGTTTTAAGAAGTGCTCACAACCTAAGTTGGTGCTATGTTTAGCATGCGGTAATCATGTTACACCAATAGTTATGACATTTTAGTGTCCATATATTGTTCACTGAAAAAAAGACTAAAACTCTAAGCCTGGTCTCCAGGCCCCCCTGTGGCAGGATACCATATCCTATTTCTGCAGTTCTGTAAAGGCACCTGGATATTTCCTACCACAGGGCCTTTGTATGTGCTGTTGCATCTGCCTGGAACTCTTTCTTCAGTACAGCGGACTAATTTGACTAGTTAACACTCACACATGCTTCACATCTCACTGTGTTACCTCTATGAGAAGGTTCCACTGATGCTCCCACCACAGTGTAGGTCAGGGTCTTTGTTACCTTCTCCGTGCTTTCTTTCCTTTGAATGGCATTGTGTATGTTTGTGATGGTGTCCTTCTTTTGGAGTATGTGGTGAATGTCTCTACCCTGTACTCAGCTGCAAGCTCCGTGATAGCAGGCGCTCACTTCCCCATTGATGGCTTTCTTCACACTGCCAGCCCTAGCTCAGCATGAACATGGAGTGGGAGTTGTCAAAGAATTAACTTCCAGTGCTTAACACAAAAATCTGCTTGGCATAAAACATGTCTCTGCAGTTGATAACATAGGGGTGGGGAAGGGGTGGTAGGCTCCTGTGTGCCTATGTTGTCCTGAAGGTGCCCGGCTTGTTGCATATAAGGCAACTGAAACACGATCTCTGATTTGTGGAGTCAGCCTGGGCAAATGGATTGAATCAAGGGCTTTGTAGGATTTATTGGGCTGCACCTGTTAAATGTTTCATAAGCCCATTATGTTGTTTTTTTTACAAGACACAAAAAGAAAATAGCAAGATCTGCATTTATTTGAGTTGACAAGTGCTCCATTTTAAGTAAAAATGCGAAAACTCCAAGATCCAATAAACTAATATATAAACCATTCCTACTTTAAAAAAAAATCATAGGAACAGAGGAAGAGGAACACATCAGCCTCTCAGCTCTGATCATATCCTTCCCTTTACTGATTGTTGCAATTCTCATAACTGAAGAATTGCTGCATTTTATATGCTAGGAGGAAAGTCTAAAACCATAGTAATAAAAATAATAAAATAGCCAATGCTTATTAGATGTTTAAATGATCATCTCTCATCCCACCAAACAAATTGGTGAATACATATCGAAAGGAACAAACACGTTATTTTTTGAAAGTTTTACATTTAAGATATTAATTTTGAGCATCTTGTTAAAAATAATTACCATAAGTACTATTTGAGTGCTTGTCGTGTGTGAGCCAGTAGCTCAAGCACTCAGCAGTGTGAGGACAATAATCTTCAAAATGAGTATCACATTTTGGTCCTCAATTTTTAGTTGAGGAAGAGGAAATCCATTTTAATTCCTTTAGTCCTCAGAACAACCCTCTGAGATAGGCATTTCCCTGTTCTGTGGAGGAGGGAGTGGAAGCCCAGGAAGCCACAGTGACCGGCCCGGGCTCACATAGCACAGGAGGGCAGCTGAGCCTTTGGGGGCCTCATTATGCCACATGCTCAAGGTCACACAGTTCGAAAGTAGCAGACACCATTGAAAGGCAGGTCTGGCCACCCCCACAGCCTTATGTCACTATTTGGTTTTGTTTTGTTTCATTTCTTTGTTTTGTTTTTGTTCCAAGCCGTCCTCCTGAATAGAGACACCTCATAGTGAAAATGCTGTAATGTCAAGACATTCAGGATCCAGCAATCGCCACTACTATGGCTGAAAAGAAATAGAGTACCATGTGTGACCACGGGCTTCTGGGTCTTTTGAGCATTTGCTTTAAATTTGGGTGTCTGATAGGAGCTCTGAACTTCAGGTTTGTGGACTATTGAGTTAGCCCACCGAAGGAGCATGTGTCTGTCTTTTAATAACTGAGTTCTTTTTCTACCCAAGGGGAGAGAAAGGACGTTGACAAAGGAAAAGCAGTTGTTCTTGAAAGGAGTTTGATTTCTCTAATGGAGAAGGTTGTAACATAATCAACTCCAGGCAAATGTTCCACTAAGACTATTTCCCTTCTCCTGGGACAGCCTCTTTGATTGCTCATCTGTATCTAACTTTCTTCTGATTTTAACACCAGAATGTGTGTTCTTGCCTTAAAATAGTAAGTTACAGCTCATTGGTTCTTTGCTGTTGACTAGTGCTCAGGAAACAAGGAATTCCTAGTGACGTCACTCGGATTTGTGAATTTGGTCTTGTCGTAGGAAGGAGATCATTTTGTGCTACTTGATAGTCCTTGAGAAAACTTACAGTGTTAGTGAGGGCTGACCAAACATCTGGCAATCTGATAACCCTAACATGGTGAAAATAAGAAATTCAGATAATTTAAATTAAAAAAAAAAATCTACACCATAAATACTATACTTACAGTTTCACTGATTATTTTAAGTGTTCTATGATAGTTCTATGAATTGATTGGATATGCCACCACTTCCTAAATCTTTACTTACATTGCCGTGCATGTTTGCAGGTATATAGAAAATACATAAGAAAATGTCTTTAAACTCCTTGCTTTTTCTTTCTTTTGTATTACTTTCTCAGGATGAATTTCTACAATTTGTTCCACGGAGTAGTAAAGAACAAGGACTTTGATGCCAAATCACCTTAAATCAGTTTCCTTTCCTGTTCTATACTAGCATGAAGCCTAATCTAAATGATGTTGGGTTTACATGCCCATTTCTGAATTTGTAAAATTCAGATGATAATAAAACCTGATAGAATTTGGGTTTGTGTTGTTTTAAGGAGAAGCACTAAGTAAGTTAACAAATATAAAATTGTGAAGTGCTTGGGACATTGTGCAACACATACGAAGCATTTGACAAATACTAGTAAAGCACATATTTTTAAAATCATTTTAGATGCAAAATTTAAGTATTTTTGGACATTTGAAATGTATTGCCAAATTGTTTTCTGAAAGAATTTATACTAATTTATTCAGCCACTGGAATAACTGCTAAAATGTTACTTCTCTTTTTGTACTTCTTGGAAAACTTGCAAAATTGAGTATTTTTTCCATATGTCTGGGTCCTGATTTATCCTTTTTATGAAATGACTTTAGAGTATTTAAATTACTTTAATATCCCCTGTGTCATATGATCATCCCTGCAACTCAGCAGAGTTGGCCGAGCTGATAATATTTATAGTATACAGAAGACAAGGATAAAGAAAGTTCTTAGAGAGTTGTTGGGTAGCTCGCCCAAAGTCACTTGGCTAGCATCTGGCAAACCTGTGATTTGAACCAGAGCATTTTGCTTCAGTAAACTATGACTCGTGGAAGTGGCACCTCCTGGCATGAAAGGGTTAATGCCACATTAAAAAACAACAGGGTGCCTCGGTCACTCAGTCAGTTAAACCTCTGCCTTCAGCTCAGGTCAAGATTCCAAGGTCCTGGAATCAAGTCCCACATCCAGCTCTCTGCTCAGCCAGGAATCCGCTTTTCCCTCTTCCTCTCCCCTCTGCTCCTTCTCTTGCTTGCTTGCTCTCTTTCTCTCTCCCAAATAAATAAATATAATTTAAGTAACAACAACAAACAATGCCTAAGTTTTCCCTAGAACAAGTTGATTTAAGCCAGGCACCTCAGTGGCTCAGTCAGTTACGCAACTGCCTTTGCCTCAGTTTATGATCTCAGGGTCCTGGGATCGAGCCCCACATGGGGCTCGGGAGCCGGCTTCTCCTTCTCCTCCCCGCTTATGCTCTCTCTTGCGCTCGCTCTCCTGCTCTCTCTCTCTCTCTCCCCCCCCTCCCCCAAATAAAATCTTTAAAGAATACTTTTAAAAAGCTTATTTCAGCCTACAGGGAAATACACTTTAGATAACTCATGAGAGAAGCTGCTACTTGTAGCTCATTGGGAAACCAGTAAAGAGACTTTATGTTTTGACCTTGAAAAATGTGCTAAATAACAAAGAATTAGCAACAAATTACAACTTGGAGGTAGTTGTCTTATAAAATATTATTTGGTGGCTGCAGCCAATAGGATAGTTTTAAAATAAATATAATTTTACTATCATCCAGATATTGACCCTGTGGTCTCTTGGACTGTTGAGCTAGTCTAGTAGAGGATCTGCATAGTCTGGGATGCTGGGCTGCTAAGATGCTTAGCAAAGGAGGCTAGGACACCTGATACAAATGGCCAATAGCCCTGTAAAAAAGATGCAGCTAATTCTAATTCACCAAAAAAGTCCAAATTGTAACCACAGAGAGATTACACATGGATAACATGAAGAGATAGATAATATCAAGTGTTTAAAAGATAAGGAGAAGCCTACACTTTTTTTTTTTTAAAGATTTTATTTATTTATTTGAGAGAGAAAGTGAGAGAGAGCATGAGAGGAGAGAAGGCCAGAGGAAGAAGCAGACTCCCCGCGGAGCTGGGAGCCCGATGTGGGATTCGATCCCGGAACTCAAGGATCATGACCTGAGCGGAAGGCAGTCGCTCAACCAACTGAGCCACCCAGGCGCCCCGAGAAGCCTACACTTTATATGTGGCTGTGAGAAAGCAAAATGGTAGGGGCACCTAGGTGGCAGTCAGTTGAGCTGCTGCTGCTTTTTTTTTTTCCCCAAAGATTTTATTATGTTAGTCACAGTACTTCATTAGTTTTTGATACAGTGTCCCATGATGCATTATTTGCATATAACACCCAGTGCTCATTGCAATATGTGCCCTCCTTATTACCTACCAGGCTAACCCGTCTCCCCTCTGAAGCCCTCAATTTGTTTCCTATAGTTCACAGTCTCTCATGGTTTGTCTCCCTCTCTGATTCCTCCCCCACCCCACCCTTCATTTTTCCTTTTCTTCTGACTCTTGGTTTTGGCTCAGGTTGTGATCTGAGGGTCCTGAGCTTGAGCTTAACTCAGCAGATTGAGATTTTCTCTCCCTCTCTCTCTGCCCCTCCCACTTGTGTACACATTCTCTCTCATGCATGTTCTCTCTCTCTCTATCTTTATCTCTGTCTCCCCCTTCCCCAATAAATAAATAAATAAATTAATTAATTAAAAAATATAAAATGGTATAACTGCTTTGGAACAGGGCAACTTCTTTAAAAGTTAAACATGCATGAGCCTATGATACAGAAACTCTTAAGTATTGATCCAAGAGAAATCAAAACATTTATGCAGAAATGCTCATCATAGGTTTATTCAGAATCGTGGGACTTGGGGGACAAGTCCTCTGTGGGTCCCTTATGTTTCTACTTATCTTGAGAGCAGAGGCATTGATGATCTTTTCTTTTTTTTCTTTTTTTAAAGATTTTATTATTTATATGATAGAGAAAAAGAGATAAGTAGGCAGAGAGGCAGGCAGAGGGAGAAGCAGGCTCCCTACTGAGCAGAGAGCCCAATACGGGGTTTGATCCCAGGACCTGGAGATCATGACCTGAGCCAAAGGCAGAGGCCTAACCCACTGAGCCACCCAGGCATCCCAATGATCTTTTTTAAGATAACCAGCACTGTGATGGAGAAACAATACTACACATAGACTTTCTTTCTGTCTTTCTTTCTTTTTTAACAAGAACCTATCTCCTCTTCTGGGATACCATCCAGTGTGTTGTTTACCAGCTGGTGTGGCAACTGAGTCTTTAGTAAGGTCATAAGACATTTTATTAGACTAAAACTTCTAGTGTAAGGGTATGTGGTAAGATGAGTGAGTACTGCCCTATTATCATATGATGTTGCTATCAAAGGAGTTTTTTGGTGAAAATTATGTGAGTGATACCATGAAAGTGAATGAGATCTAAGTCCAAGGATGATCCAAGTGTGTTTTCAAATCTCTTCTGATGAGCACACTTGTTCCAGGACTATTCTAAAGGATACCCAGGCCAAATGTATCGCCATAATTGAGGGATGCCCTCAGGGATGATTAGTACCCTCCAAAGGTTTACAATAAATAGCATTAAAAAAAGAAATTTAGGGGCGCCTGAGTGGCTCAGTGGGTTAAAGCCTCTGCCTTCGGCTCAGGTCATGATCTCAGGGTCCTGGGATCGAGCCCCGCATCGGGCTCTCTGCTCAGCAGGGAGCCTGCTTCCTCCTCTCTCTCTGCCTGCCTCTCTACCTGCTTGTGATTTCTCTCTGTCAAATAAATAAATAAAATCTTTTAAAAAAAAAAAGTTGTCATGATGAAACTTCTCTCATCCTGTCATATCTGTTGTTTTGGGTGTACCTTTAAATGAGACCAGTAACAGTTTTACTGAAATTATACTAAATCAATAGATGAATTTGAATAAAATGGACATTTTAATAATATTCAGTCTTTTATCCTCCAACATTCTGTGCTTCTCTATTTAACTATTTGTGTTTTGTATAAACATTTTTAACCTTAAGTATTTCATATTTGTATGCTACTGCAAAATAGTGACTTTGTACTTTTTTTCCAATCGTTAGGGCTATCATACTGAAGTAAAACTGGCTTCTGTATACAGAGCTATATACAGAATACTACAAATTTGCTGTGCTACTTTATTAGGTATAGTAGCTCTTTCATAGATTTTTTTAGGATTTCCTATATAGATGATCATGTCATCTGTGACATGATACCTTCTGGTCTCAGTGCATTTTGTTAGTCCTATAATGCACTGATTAGACACTCC
Organism: Nasua narica; assembly: GCA_028533885.1. Classification (NCBI taxonomy): domain Eukaryota; kingdom Metazoa; phylum Chordata; class Mammalia; order Carnivora; family Procyonidae; genus Nasua; species Nasua narica. The sequence goes on from CM052799.1 coordinate 43,071,499, forward strand.
AATAGAATTGTAACTGGAATAATGAAAGTACCTAAAGCCACAATGAGATACTACCTCACACCAGTCAGAGTGACTAAAATTAACAATTTAGGAAACAACAGATGTTGCCCAGGATGTAGAGAAAAGGGAGCCCCCTTAAACTGTTGGTGGGAATACAAGCTGGTGCAGCCACTGTGGAAAACAGTACGGAGGTGCCCCAGAAAGTTGAAAGTAGATCCACCCTATGACCCAGCAATTGCACTACTGGCTATTTACCCCAAAGATATAAATGTAGTGATCCAAAGGGGCATCTGTACTCCAGAGTTTATAGCAGCAATGTGCACAAGAGCCAAACTAGGAAAACAGCCCAGATGTCCATCAATGGATGAATGGATAAAGAAGTTAGGGTATATATACGATGGAATACTACTTAGCTATCAAAAAAATCTTGCCATTAAAAACAACATGGATGGAACTAGAGGGTATTAGGCTAAGTGAAATAAGTCAATCAGAGAAAGATAATTATATGATCTCACTGATCGGTGAAATTTAAGAAACAAGGCAGAGGATCATAGGGGAATTAGGGGAAAAATAAAGCAGGATGAAACCAGAGAGGGAGACAAACCACAAGAGACTCTTAATCATAGGAAACAAACTCAGGATTGCTGGAAGGGAGGTGGGGGAAGGAATGAGGGGGTTCCATGAGTGATGGACATTGGGGAGGGTTAGGGTTGTAATGAGACTGATGAATCACAGACCAAACCCCTGAAACAAGTATTACATTATATGTTAACTAACTGATTTCAAATTAAAAAAATTACCCAAAGTCAGTCTACATGAAAAAAATAAATAAGAAAGTAACTTACTTTGTTCCCAGTCTTATGGTAAGGCAGTCTTGCACCAGTGAATGTGATCCTAGCTCTAGGATTTTGTGTGAATGTTTGTAGACCTACTTGAGAAGATTGAAGAGGTCTCCTTCTAGTTTTCTGAGTTCTGTTATCATTAATAAATTCCTCAGATACTATTTTTGGATCTATTGAGATGATGTAATGCTTTTTTTTTAGTTAAGAATTATATTGACTTTTCAAATATTAAATCAACTTTGTAATTCTAGTATTTTTTAATGTACTGATGCATTAAATTTTCCAATATTTTGTTAAGGAGTTTTATATCTCTTGCCATCATGGGTATTGGTTTGTAGTTTGCTTCTCTTTAGTGTCTTTTTATGGTAGTGGTACCATATTAATGTTGATCTCAAAAGATGAGTTGGGAAACGCATTCACTTGTACTCTCTGGAGGACCAGACCTCCATTTGTCCTCCATTCTCCTGCTTGTGATGTCCATTTGGTAACCTGACTAGATGTCAAAAGGCAAGAGAATTCTGTGATTCTGTCTACCAACATGAGCTTTTCAGAACATAGAGAATGGTGCTGAGTGGTGTTGGGGGGGAAAAAAAACCCTATATATTCCAGTGCAGGAGTTCTCATGTATTTAGGTGGGAAACATCTGGCAGGTGGAAAAGGCAAGAATTGATATCATTTGGACATGTTGAGTTCAGTACAGCAATAAGGCATCCAACTGGAAGGGCTAGGAAGGCAGTTGAGTGCATCAGTGTAGAACTCAGAAGTCTGTGCTGGAAGTACACAGCATAGATTTGTCAGTAGATGATCGGTAATGTCATTCGAATGAATACGACTGCTCAGGAAAGGAAATAAGGGTCTCAAACCTGGAGACCAATGGTATGATCAGAGGAATGAATGCTGTCAGAAGGAGATTCTCCGTGGGTCTCTCTTATTTCTGCATTCTGTACAAGCAGGGACACTAAGTGCCTTCCAGACTACCTTTTCAAGAATGTTTATATAGCAAACCATCTCGGAAGGTGGAAGTAGCAACTCTCTTCTGACAAAAGTCAGGCACGTTTATGGTCTGGTGCAAAACACGAGGCTCCTTTCCTGTAGCACAGCACACTATATCACTTGATCCTCTTTCTGTCACCCTGTGTGTGTATGAATTTGGGGTCGGAGAGCGAGAGCCGGCAAATGCTGATACTCTATACTTGTGCTGTGAATAATAAAGCCCTTTGTCACTGATCCGTGAGTTTCCTGTCTCTTGCCATCATGTATGTAACTTGTAGGCTTGCAGACATTGTAAAATCTTAGACTTCACAGTTCTTGACAAGTGAGTCAAGACCTATGGGGGTAAGACTCAAAGAAGCAGGAGTGTTTTTACAAAAGGAGAAACAAGAGGATGCAAGTGGTATTGGGGAGCAAAGAAGGCAGCAGGATACATGGGTTGTGTAAGGGGAAGAAGATGATCTCCACTTAACAGAGCCATGGGGGAAGCAGTATCACCAGGGATGGCCAGGTTTTAGTTAAGGAAAAATATTTGAAAAGTGGGATAAGACTACATACAGGAGTGACCAATAGGGATTAAAAATTCCAGAGAGCACAGCCAAAGATGTGAAGATGGAAGGAGGTGGTCATTGGACAAGAACTAAGGCAACACATGGGAGTGAGTAAAGGGTCAAGGGCAAGTAAAGCCATCAGAGAGGCTCGCCAAAAAGGCAGTACCTAGTAAAGCTTAGAGAGGAGGCATGAAGAATTTAGTTCTGAAAAATGTTCTGGAAGAGAGTAATCATTTGAGCCTATGAAGATTCAGGTGAACTTTGGAATCAAGAATCCCCATAGGGTTAAGGTAAATCATGATCTCTATTTTGGTAGCTTATTTCTGGCTGTAAGCTTAGAGGTCTTGGCAGTGATACAAGATGTCTCACGTTATCTAGCCACGTGGAGAATGTACTCAGTTTCTCTTTCATAATGACTACCTTTTTATAGACGAAGAAGCAACGCTTGCAGAGGTTATGTAACTTCACTTTACTCACAACTATAATACATAGAGAGGCAAGGTTTCAACCCAGGTTTGTCTGATACCAGCCTATATGCTCCTAACTCTTGTGTGGCTGTTGGGTTGCTTGTAGGAGAGATGGAAATGCCATCACATACTGGTTTCAAAATGTTAGTGTTTTGACTTTGCCCTAGTCAGGGCATACTGGCAACAAGTGTGCTTTAAACTAAGCATGGAGGGGCACCTGGTTGGCTCAGTCTGTTAAGCATCTGCCTTTGGCTCAGGTCATGATTCCAGGGTCTTGTGATCGAGCCCTGCATTGCGATTCTTGCTCGGTGAGGAGCCTGTTTCTCCCTCTGCCTGCTGCTTCCCCTGCTTGCGTTTTCTCTCTCTCTCTCTCTGACAAAATTTAAAAAAATAATAAACTAAGCTTGGATTTGGATACTTTGCATCAAGAATCTTCTTGATACTGCTCTACAAAGAGTTCCACTTCATTACATGACTGACTTTCCCTCCACATGTAGCATGGATATGGCCAGTTGCTCCTCGGGCGAATTATTCAGTGTGTCTGATTTTTCTTAATGCAGGTGTGATGTGGCAATTCTAGGAAGTGCAGAGTCTTCAGAACTTCTGTGTTGAGAATCCTATTGACTTTATTTCTCATCAGTTATGGATATTGTCAAGGCTCAATATGAAGAAACTGCTCATATTTTTGAGTTATAATAGCTAAAAGGTTAAAAGTTTGTATGAAGAAGTATGTGTAAATACATGTGCTTTTTGTTTAGTGTAAAATTAATCTTGACTTCAAAAAAAAAAAAAGGCTAACTGTATTTTATCAACTTAAATAATCAAAACCAGTAAAAGATATATGTCAAGTCTTTGGCCACATAAAAACTCAATTTTTTGAAAAAGATGCCAAATATCAGGGTTTGTTGTGCTGCTACTTTCTCTCCCTTTTTATCCGAAATCCTCTTATATGGAATTAAGCTCTCTCTCTCCACCATCAACTACCCTGAGTGAAGGATCACTACCTTCCTTTCCTACTCCTTTATACATACTTGGTTTTTTTAAAGATTTTATTCATTTATTTGACAGAGAGATCACAAGTAGGCAGAGAGGCAGGCAGAGAGAGGAGGGATGCAGGCTCCCTACTGAGCAGAGAACCTGATGTGGGGCCCGATCCCAGAACCCTGAGATCATGACCTGAGCCGAAGGCAGAGGCTTTAACCCACTGAGCCACCCAGGCACCCCTCCTACTCCTTTATAGAAGGTACTTGCTCATTATTTTATTTCCTTTCCCAAGTTCTTCATTCATTGTTTCTTCCTTAATTCAACACACGTGTAGGGGATATCCACTATATTCCAGGCCCTATTTTGGGTTCTAGGTATATAGAAACATTTAAGACCCAAGACTTGCCTCTGGGGAGTTGAGCATATATGTAGGTGTATTTGTCCGTTTTATTTAGAGTCACTTAGTACTGGATATGGAGCACACATGCAGTTAAACCATAGCTTTTTCTTTTTTTTTTTTTTTAAGATTTTATTTATTTGTCAGAGAGAGCGAGCGAGCACAGGCAGGCAGAGGGAGAAGCAGGCTCCCTGCCGAGCAAGGAGCCCAATGTAGGACTTGATCCCAGGACCCTGGGATCATGACCTGAGCCGAAGGCAGCCGCTTAACCAACTGAGCCACCCAGGCATCCCAGCTTTTTCTTTTTATATAAGCTTTCATTGGATTGATGATTTGGAGAAGTCCTCTTAAACCCTGCAGTGGGATGAATTCCCTTAGGACTTCTCTCTGTGAGGGTCAAGGTGCCATTGAGATGGAACCACTCTATCCAGACAGAATGACCACTGTGCTTCTAGGAAGTGACATTAGACTGGGGGGGGGGGGGGTCAGGCAGCCCTGCGCATATGCCTTAGCATCTGCAGTGTGTGGGCTCTTGAACAAACATCTGGGAAGCAGAATCATTCTGTAAGACCTGAGACGAGGGAAACTGCATTTCAGCTGGACCTTCCAAATGGGGCTATGAAAAGTTCCAGTAGGAAAGGGTTCTGTATTTATATCCATATCCCTTGTCTCTAGTAGGGTGTGTGCCACCTGGTCGGTGCCACTTAGATGCAACTAACCTACATCCTTGCCAGTATTCTTCTTTTTGTTCTTTTTCTTCCTCTTTCTCCTTTCCCTCCTGCCCTCTTTCACATACCCCTGCTTCCACTGCTGCTTTTCTTCATTTACATTCTTTTTTCTCTTCTCCTTTTATTTTTATTTTCATTAGCATGTGATCTTTCAGGCAAATGCAAAAACAGAGAATAGTATAATGAATCCCATGTGTCCATCTCGCACCTCAGTAGTAGTCCATGTGTACCAATGTGTTTTATTTTCATTAAACCAGCATGTGCTCTTCTCTCGCTTCTCTCTCTTTTCTCTCACTTTGGCCAACTTAAGGTAAACCTAGGCATTTAATTATTTAAAATGCACATCTCTGAAAAATTATTAAAAATACTTGATAAGCACATGCGCACAATAAACACTAGTTTCTTATCAAATAGCCTCCCCCTTCTCTCATGAATGTCTTCACTGTTGGTTTGTTCACGTGTGTGTCTAAACAAAGTCCATTCACTCTATTTTTATTCATTTTTATATTTTTATAAAGATTTTATTTACTTATTTGACAGACAACAGCAAGAGAGGGAACACAAGCAAAGGGGTTGGGAGAAGGAGAAACAAGCTTCCTGCTGAGCAGGGAACCCGATGTAGGGATCAACCCCAGGACCCTGGGATCATGACCTGAGCTGAAGGCAGAGGCCTAATGCCTGAGCCACCCAGGCACCCCCATCCACTCCATTTTTAATCTGTCTTCTTTTTATCTAAAAATGTTCCTCTCCATAGGTGCCTGGGTGGCTCCATCAGTTAAGCATCCAACTCTCGATTTTGAGATGATCTCATGGTCTGGAATCGAGCTCTGCTTTGGCCTCTGCACCGAGCACAGAGCCTGCTTGGGATTCTTTCTCCCTCTCCCTCTTCCTCTGCCGCTCCCCACGCACACGCACGTGCTCTCTCTTTAAAATAAGATCTTTAAAAAAACGTTCCTCTCCATTATTTTACTTTTGCCTTTGTTGAATAAAACAGCTTAATTACTATCTCTGTAGAATTTCTCACGTTTGGATCGTCCTTTTCACATCTCTGTAATGTCGACTTACCTGTTGTTCCATTTTCTGTATTTCCTCGCATTTACTCAGTAGATCAGATTCAGATCTTTTCCTCTTTGTCTTTCTCTGCCCTTCTCTTTCACTCTTTTTCTTTCTTTTTCTATGTGACAGTGTTTTCATATGTTTGATAAAATGTTTACCAAGAAGTGCATTTATTATTGCATCATTCAGAGGACATGTAACATATTATGATGATGATGATAAGTGAGAGTAGCTCTCTTTGGAAAGGGGAGCAACTGGGGACAAAGGAGCTAAGTTGACATTTTTTACTCTGAAAATGTTTTTTTGTGAAGTTTTTAGTTTTACATGTTCCATCTCTTCTCACACATACAGTGCCAATTTCTAAATTAAAAAAAAAAAATCGTGAATGTCTAAAGCCAAAAAAAAAAAAAAAAAGTTGGGAAGCAAGAGAAGAAAGGAAAATATTAAGCAGTGACACCAGTGTTGTCACCAGATCCACCATAAAATTCCTATCAGCCTTTCCATTCATGGTTTTAGCAGCTACCAGTGATGATTGCATAAATCCATTATTTCACCTGGTATCTAAATATATATAATTTTAAAGATTTTATTTATTTATTTGACAGAGATCACAAGTATGCAGAGAGGCAGGCAGAGAGAGAGGGGGAAGCAGGCTCCCTGATGAACAGAGAGCCTCATGCGGGGGCTCAATCCCAGGACCCTGAGATCATGACCTGAGCCGAAGGCAGAGGCTTTAACCCACTAAGCCAACCAGGTGCCCCTCTAAATGTATTTTTAATAACTGGTTAATTAATAGTCTGAAGGTTCAACCTGAGTACAATTCCTCGAATGATATACATGGAATTTCAGAGGGACAGAAGACCATTACTGCAGCAGCTCTAGCTGAAGAAGGGATTAAGAAGATAGTCATCTATAGCATATATTTTCTTAATCTTTAAGTCTGTTCTGGAAAGGAAACTTCACCAGTGTTTTTGCAGTTTGCATGGAGAAACAATAAAAAGTACATTAACAGAAATTCAGCTTATGAAATCAGAGGAGAAGAAAGCTATGTGAGAAATTGAAACTGGATCCATGCTCATCTTTAAGAAACTGCATCTTTTTCTTGTTTGGTGTAGCAGGTTTCCTGGTGTGAGTTTCAAAAGCAGTGTTGTTACCTTTGCTGAATTGGCTCGCATTACCTACAACAGGGCTGCTCTTGGCAGTGAAGAAAGTCCTTGGTTGAGTCTCTCAGAACACCACCTACACATTTGGGGTGTGTGAACACTGGGACTGAAACACCCCTCCTTTTTATTCCTGTGTCCCAGTGCGCCCTATGAAAACCATCCCCCGCCTCATGCTGCCCTGTCCCACCGCACGCATACATTTATTCACTGCATGTATCTTTATTTGCATTTACCTGGAAACTGGAAACCGAGTTGCCGAAAAAAACTCAGTTTTAATTGACAATTCAATAGCCCTCCAGGAAGCATCCTGCATGGAAAAATGATTAGAAATGAGGGTTTGTGGCTAGACCTTGTGTATTTCCCTTGCTGGAACTCTTTATGAATCTGTAACAAAGTACTCCATGTGTATCCACTGCAGAACATGAGGATTTTAATGGTTCATTTGTAATCAAATTTTGGTAATCTAAGAAATCAGTAAGTCATCTGCCATCTCTCCTTTGTTTTCTTTGTTCCTTTGCCAGCATTTTAGCCATTTCTCTGGATGCTAACTTTTTCCACTCTAGGAGAGGTCAGGGAAGGATACAATGGTTTTGTCTGAATCACCCATTTCTGCCTTGCAAGAAACTTCTATAGTGAAATATTCAATGGGGACAAGAGGATGTAAAGTCATGGCTAGCATAAATTTGGAGAGTATTAGTGGTTCTAAAGTTAAAAATGAAAAGAAGGGGCGCCTGAGTGGCTCAGTCATTAAGCGTATGCCTTCAGCTCAGGTCATGATCCCAACAAAATCTGCCCTGACCCTGTTTGGAGAGCTCCTGTGATACACTCTTTTCCAGTTGATTAGGGTATTTGTCATTTGCAGTAAATCCAAACATTAGTATTATAGTTAATTATGTAGCGTACTACTCAGGACTTCGGCCTCAAGATATACTTAAGTTTGAGGCTCTATGTTCAATAAAATAAATCTGTGTAATGCATGGTTTAAAAGCATGGTCAGCACAAGCATGCATTACTTGAGAGAGGTCTTTCCAAAGCAAATAATTTCAATCAATATGTGAAATCAAAAGAAAAATTATAGTCTTTCACTCTTTTAGAAACATATGGTAAGCTTTAGACCAGTTGTTCAAAGCTGCTGAACCGGTCTAGTAAGTTTTTCAGGCTACATTAGCAAACGTCTTCTGCATCCTATCTGCCCTCCACTCGGTCTTTCTTTTCCTTTCCTCATTGAAATGGCATTGTTTATATTAATAATTTCAAATGTATAACTTCTTGCATTTTCTAAAATTGCTTTTCCTTCTAATAATTTGCTTGTGCATACTAAGACACACACGTTCCGAGAAAGAAGTATGCTAAAATGGGTAAATTAAACAGGTCTTTCAAAGAGAAGACTTATTTCACCAGCAGAATGAACACTAGAAATTCTGATAATGGAAGAGTTTATGGATTATTTTTGTGTAGGGCAGCTGAAAATTTATTCAATGGAAGGTTAAAAGTTGTGCATTTTGAGGATAAATACTGGACTCTTGGAGAAAAATACAAATGGAGCAGAATATCAGTAGACTATTATTTTCAGTTAAACATTTTTTTAATAGAGTTGACATGTAATGTTACATTAGTTTCAGTTGGACAACATAGTGATGTGTTTACGTGTTACGTGTTTATGTGTTTATGTGTTATGCTATGTTAACCACAAGTGTCCTCCCATGTCACAATACATCACTGTTAGAGTATCGTTGACCAGATTCCTTATGCTGCACCCTTTTATTCCCATGACTGATTGATTCCATAACTGGAAACCTGTACCTCCCACTCTCCTTAATGCATTTTGTCCGACCCCCCATTCCTTTGCTCTCTGGCAATCACATTTGTTCTCTGTATTTATAGGTTTGATTCTGTTTTTTGTTTATTCTTTTTTTTTTTTTTTTTTGAACCAACATATGAGTGAAGTCATAGGGTATTTTTCTTTCTCAGTCTGACTTATTTTCATTCTAATATCCTCTGGGTTCTTCCATGTTGTCACAAATGGCACAATTTTATCCTTTTCTGTTTCCTCATCCATCTGATGGCTGAGTAATATTCGTGTGTGTGTGTGTGTGTGTGTGTGTGTACACCACACTTCCTTATCCATTCATCTGCATGGAGACTTCAATTGCTTCTATAATTTGCCTATTGTAAATAATGCTGCAGTAAACCTACGGGTACATATATTTTTCAAATTACTATTTTCAATTTTGGGGGGCCATAAATACCCAGTAGTAGAATTATTGGATCATATGGTATTTCTATTAATTTTTTGAGCAACTTCCATACTATTTTTCATAGTGGCTCTACACTTTACCATTCCTACCAACAGTGTACAAGGGTTCCTTTTTTCTTCACATCCTCACCAACACTTGTTATTTCTTGTTTTGATTTGAGCCATTCTAACAGGTGTAAGGTGCTATCTCATTGTGGTTTTGATTCGCATTTCCTGTTAATTAGTGATGTCGAGTGCCTTTTCATGTGTCGGCCATCTGTATGTTATCTTTGGAAAAATGTCTATTTGGGTTCTCTCCCCATTTTCTTCAAATTGTTAGTATTGTTGTACACATCCTTTATATATTTTGGATATTAACCTGATATATGTATTTGACTATATCACTGGTTAAGTCTCATCTATCATTCACGAATATCTTTTCCCATTCAATAAGTTCCCTTTTTGTTTTGTTGATGATTTCCTTTGCTGTGCAAATACTTTTCATTTTCATGTAGTCCCAACAGTTTATTTTTGCTTTTGCTTCCCTTGCCTCAGAAGACCTATCTAGAAAAATGTTGCTATGGCTGATGTCAGAGATAGTACTGCCTATGTTTTCTTCTAGGATATTTATGACTTTAGGTCTCCTATTTAGATGTTTAATGCATTTGGAGTTCTTTTTTGTATATAGTATAAGAAAGTGGTCCAGTTTCATTCTTTTGCATGTAGCTGTCCAGCATTCCCAACGGTGTGTTTTGAAGAGATTGTCTTTTCCCCGTTGTATATTCTTCCCTCTCGATATAGGTTATTGATTCTATAAAGCATGCATTTATTTTTGGGCTCTCTATTGTGTTCTGTTGATCTGTGTGGCTATTTTTGTGCCAGTGTCATACTGTTCTGATTGCTACAGCTTTGCAGTATATCTTGAAATCTGGGATTTTGATACCTTCAGCTTTGTTTTTTCTTAAGATTGTTTTGACTATTAGAGGTCTTTTGTGGTTTCATACAAATTTTGGTATTACTACTTAGAGTTTTAGAAAAAAAAATTCTGTTGGTATTTTGATAGGGATTGCATTAAATCTATAGATTGCTTTGTGTGATAAGGACATTGTAACAATATTCATCCAATTCATGAGCATGGAATATCTTTGCATTTGTTTGTGTCATCTTAAATTTCTTTCATCAGTGTTTTCAGAGTACAGGTCTTTTACCTCCTTGGTTAAATTTATTACTAAGCATTTTATACTTTCTGGTGTAAGTGTAAATGCACTTATTGATTTCTCTTTCTACTATTTCATTATTAGTGGATGGAAATGTTACCAATTTCTCAGTGTTAATTTTGTATCCCACACTTAATTCATTTATTACATACATTTTTGATGGAATCTTTAGGATTTTCTATATATAATACCATGTCATCTGCAAATGACAGTTTAATATCCTCTTTACCCATATGTCCACTTTTTATTTTTCTTCTCTGATTGCTATGCGTCGGACTTCTAATATGGTACTGAATAAAAGTGGTGACAGAGGATATCCTTGGTTTGTTTCTGATAGTAGAGGAAAAGTTCTGTTTTTCATCATCGAGTATAATTGTTAGCTCTGTAGTTTTCATATATGGCCTTTATTACATTGAGTTATGCTCCCTCTAAACCCACTTAGTGGTGGAGAGTTTTTAATATAAACAGATGCTGAATTTGGTCAAATGATTTTTCTGCATCTAGCGAGATGGTCATATGATTTTTATCCTTCATTTTGTGATGAGGTGTGTCACATTGATTTGTGATATTGAATCATCTTTGCATCCCCCAAATTAATCCTACTTGATTATGGTGAATGATGCTTTTCATGTGTTATTGAATGTGGTTTGCTAATAATCTGTCAAGGATTTTTGCACCTATATTCACCACAGATATTGGCAGTCTGATTGATTATTGATTTGATTGATTTGTCTCTTTGTCTGCTTTTGTTATCGTGATAATCCTGGCCTCCAGAATATATTTGAAATCTTTCCTTCTTTAATTTTTTGGAATAGTTTGAGAAAAGTTATTAATTCTGGTATTAACTCTTCTTTAAATCTTTGGTAGAATTCAGCTATGAATCCAACTAGTCCAGGACGTTTATGTTTTGTTAGATTTTTAGTTACCACTTTAATTTCATTATTTGTAATTATTCCACTCAGATTTTCTATTTCTTCTGATTGAATTTTAGAAGATTTTTGTTTCTAGGAATTTATTCATTTCCAGGAAATCACAAGACTTTAAAAGATAAGCTTCTTAGTATGCTGGAGAAATAAAGATAGTGCTTCAGAGTTTTCCTTACTTTCCTAAACCTGAGACCCTTTTCTGGGCAACATGTTGAAAAAGATGAACTTCATCCAAGAAAAGAATATGACAACATCTTAGCTAATCAGAGAGATGGAAAGAATGAGCTGTTAACTAACAATTCATTGAAAATGTTATTTTCGGAACACCTATGTGGCTTAGTTGGTTGAGTGTCTGACTCTTGGTTTCTGCTCAGGTTGTGATCTCATGGGTTGTGGATCTAGCCCCAATTTGGGCTCCATGTTTGATGGAGAGTCTGCCTAAAGAGTCTCTCCCTCTGCCCCTCCCTCCGCTTGTAGGGGTGCTCTAAAATAAATAAATCTTAAAAAAAAAAGAAGAAAATGTTCATATTTCCCCCTACTTCAGTCTATGTTGAAAATATTTATTAAAACTGCATTTTGTGGTATTTTGGGGGGTGCCTAATGCTAGGGTAATATAAGTGCTATGTGAATTAGAAGGGTAGCATTCATAGGAACATGGAAAATATCGAGTATTAAGCTTCAGTTAAGTGGACAAACTGTTCAATATGTCACATGGAGAAAATATAGTGTTATTTCAGGCTTGGCTAACTAAAACTCATTTGTATTTTCATATACCTACCACATTTTTATGCTGTCATTTGTTTGCTGTGTAATTTCCTTAGGACCACAAAATGACCAGAGTGATTGCAGGGTATGTATTGGGGCTTGCTTCTGATGAAATTGATAGGTCTCTTTCTAAGAGCAAATAAACTTTCTCAGGAATACCCCACCAAACTCCTCTATCTCATTGTCTAGAATTTCCTCCCATTCTTCTAAATTGGCCCTTGCAGAAGAAATTAGATTGGTGAGACAAATTAGAACCGATTCAGTGAGGCTCATGGAAGGTTCAGAACACATGTCTCTTTCTCTCTCTCTCTTCCTCTCCTCTTTGTCCCCATCTCCCTCCTTCGCCCCACAACACACACACACACACACACACACACACACACACTAGTAGTGTCAGTATCTGAAGAGAATAGATTTCAATTAAAGAAGGAGGGGAAAAAGTTGGTAAATATGTGTCTCTGACACTAGGAAGAATGAAGTTAAACTTTTTTTTCTTCTTTTTAATGAACTTTCCACTTCTGATACTCCTGATATACAATTAAGTTTTTCAACTCCTGGTAGCCACAAAGACAAACTTACCTCTTAACTCTTCTTAGAGCCTTTAATAAGCTAATATCCCTGGTGATTCTCCAAGAAAGACATAGAGCCTACAATGTTCCACAAATAATATTATTTAAAATATTGCTATTATTTTTCAAGATATTCTTTCTGGGAGAAATGTCCCTATGAATACAGTATAGAAACTGAAATCCTGAATTATTAGTCTGAACCTGTTTCATAGTACATATTTTATAGTGGTCATAATGCCTTCACAATTGCCTTTTTCAAGTACTATAAAAAATAACAAATTTGTAAAGTAGCAAGTTATAAAGCTAATATGAGAAAGTGAATTGCCTTGTAAAGAAAAGTATTGTAAAATGTTAATGTAAGAATCTAGTTGGTGGGTTCACTGTAAAGTTCTTTCAACCTTTCACTATGTTTAAAATTTTTCATGATAGAAAGTCGCAAATAAAATCACAACAAAACCAAGAATAGCTTTTACATATACAACCAAAACCCAATAAGAAGTACATAGCAAAGAAAACTGTATTTATAATAGCAAAAATAGATGAAATACCTAGGCTAACTTTTCAAGGAGCACTCAAAACCTTTATTTTGAGAAATAGTTAAACACTTAAGGAAGCAAAGTATACTTGACCAAGAGGAACGAAAAAGGTAGGGAGACTCACCTTCATAAAGATTTGTTCTAGTTTATTTATAAATACAGTATAAACACAGTAATTGTACCACCAAGGTTTTTTTCCTCAAGCTATAGAAGTAATTAATAGTTTATTTCAATAAATATAACCAGGAAAATTTGAAAAGAATAATTATGTCTAAAAATGTCTAACTGGTGCATGAATAGACAAACCAAACAAATAGATTTTTAAATTCCAGAAATATACCTAATTACATGTAGAAATTTAGTAGAGAATGAAGGCACCATCTCAAATCTGTGACAGAAAATAAGCTGTTGTATGTTATATGTGAATAGCTATACGGAAAAAGATAAAATTTTGATTTATTCCTCACCCTGTACACGAGGATACATTTGAAATGGATCAAATATCTAACTTTTTTTTAGAGAGGGAGTGAGAAAGAGCATACATGCACATGAGCAGAGGTGGGAGAGAAGAGGCAGAGAGAAAGAGAGAATCTTAGCAGGCTCCACACTTAGAGCAGTGCTCAACGTGGGGCTTGTTCTCACAACCCTGAGATCATGACCTGAGCCAAAATCAAGAGTCAGACACTTAACCAACTGAGCCACTCAGGTGCTCCTCAAATATCTAAATTTTTTAAAAAGATTATATTTATTTATTTTTGAGGGGGAGAGAGAGAGAGCGAGAGAGGATGAGCAAGGGAGATGGACAGAGGGAGTAGCAGACTCCCCACTGAACAGGGAGCCCAGTGTGGAACTCAGTCTCAGGACCCTGAGATCATGACCTGAGTGGAAGGCAGATGTGTTTAACCAGCTGAGCTACCCAGGAACCCTCAAATATCTAACTTTTAGAAGAAAAATTATACAAGTATTAGAAAAAAACATGGGTGGAATCTTCTTTACTCTGAGAGTGGGAATTCATAATCTAGAAGTTTAAAAAAAAATTTGTTCAGAAAAAAATTTATACCGAGAGGCTGCTGGGAAGGTGGTGGGGTAGGAGGACCCTGGGCTCACCTCATGTTACATGGCCACCAAAGAACACGTACATCAGCATAAATAACACAGAAAGCGACCCAAAGACTGGTAGAATAGACTCTTAACTGCCAGATGTAGACAAGGGGCCACAGTAAAATCCACCCCCTCAGATATGCTCTTGGCAAGATTCCATCAAAGCAGTGTGCAAGCCTGACTGTGCAAGCCAGACAAGGGCCAGCACCACTCTAAGGAGAGGTGAGGGGAAGATAACCACACACCAGTCTGACTGCGACCCCAGCAGTGGCCTAGGGCAGGCAGCTGGTCTGACTGCAGGCTCCACCCACCAATAAAAACTTCTCAGGGGACAACACAGGGAAAGTGCACTGCAGTTTGGTGCTACCTCATCTCTGTCAAACACCTGGTCTGACTCAACTCTACTGGCCCACTGACACCACTGGCACCAGTGTCTGCCCAGCGAGAGAGCATCACAGGCTGGATTGAAGGCAAACACAGCTCCATCACAACAGTAGGACACCCCTGTAGCAACACACATAGGAGACACCACTGAAGCACCATTTTCTGGTGAAATGGAGACATTACACTGTGGGGCACAGGACCTCCTCTTCATAAAGCCACTATGTTCTAGTGCAGGAGACATATTTGACTTTCCTAATACATAGAAACAGATATAGCAATAGGTAAAATGAGACAGAGGAATATGTCCCAAATGAATGAAATAAAATCAGAGCAAGATACCTAAAAAAAATGGAGATAAGTAATAGTCTGATAGTGAATTTAAAATAATGCTCATAAAGATATTCACTAGAATTGAGAAAGGAGTGCAGAACCTCCATGAAACCCTCCATAAAGAGATAGGAGGCCTAAAAAAAGAACAAATTAGAGATAATGAACTCACTAACTGAAATTAAAAATAAACGACCTGGAATAATTAACAAATGAGAAAGTAGAAGAATGGATCAGCAACCTGGAGGACAGAGTGATGGAAAGTAATCAAGCTGAGCAGATGAGAGGGAAAAAAAAAATAGGCAAAATGAGAATAGGCCCAGAGAATTCAGCAACACTGTCAAGCATAATAGTCACATGATAGTGATTCCAGAAGAAGAAGAAGAAAAAAGGGGGCAGAAGAAATATTTGAAGAAATAATGGCTGAAAACTTACTGAAACTGGGGGAAGGAAAGAGAAATCCAGATCCAGGAGGCACAGAGAACTCCCACCAAAACCAACCCAAAAAGATCTGTACCAAGACACAAAGTAAAGAAGATGATTAAAAGTAGTAATAAAGAGGGAATTTTAAAAGCAGAAAGAGAAAGGAAAGCAGTGCATACAAGGGAAACCCCGTAAGTCAATCAGTGAATTTTTCAGCAGAAACTTTGCAGCCTGGAAGAGAGTGACATGATATTTCCAATGTGCTAAAAGGAAAAAAAAAAAAAAAATCTGCAGCCAATAATACTCTATCCAGCAAGGTTTTCATTCAGAATAGAAGGTGAGGTAGAGTTTCCCAGAAAACAAAGGTAGAAGAATTCATGACCAGGAGCAAAACCAGCCACATCCTCATCACACATGATGCCACTGCCCTGTGGGTCCCAAATCCACAGTCCAGCCAGCCTTCCACCCAAGTCAGCATGCACTGCCTGCCACATGCTCAATGCCAAGTCAACATGCCTTCACCTCAGAATGACAAGGACTCGAACTGACACTCTTCCCTTCAAATTCCAGCCTCTGTGCTCAAGTTTGTGCACAAAAGTTGGCATAATTATAACAGCAGAATGAAGCAACCCAAATAGTGACACTAATTCTATGGAATATATAATGGATAAAAGGAGTGTGCTAGGCTGAGAACATCAACAAGCACATCAAAGAACAATACATACAGCATGTTTCTGGTTCTTAAAGGAAACAAACCTAGGAAAAACAAGATGAAATCAGAGAGGGAGACAAGCCATAAGAGACTCTTAATCATAGGAAACAAACTGAGGGTTACTAGAAGGGAGAGTGGTGGTGGGATGGGGTAACTGGGTGATGGGTATTAAGGGAAGGACACATGATGTAATGAGGACTGCGTATTATGTAAGACTAATGAAGCACTGAACCTCTGAAACTAATATTACACTATATGTTAATTTAAATGTTAAGAAACTGAAAAAAATTTTTATCTACAAAATTTTATTTGGAAAATAAGTATGCAAAGAAAGTAAATGAAAAATGACCAACTAGGAATAAGGTTTACAACTTAATCTCAAAAAGTTAATATTTCTAATTAATAAAAAGCCTTTAAAAATAGACAAGGAAATGACCAAGTTTTTATAACAGTTTATTGCTTTATGAACAGTTTACAGAAAAATAAATACAATAGTTCTTAATCATATGCACATATGTTCACCCTCCCCTATACTATGAAAATTGCAAATGAAAATACACTGTAGAGGTGTTTCACACATATCTGTGTGATTGACAAAATCAGGTTCCATAATATACTTCAGTTGAGGTCCTTTAGGGAAATGATCACTCTCAGCCTTTGTTGGTAAGAGAGCAAATAATACAGTCTCACTCTAGAGAAGAATGTGTCAATATTTAGCAAAAAAATACTTGTAAATTCACCCTTTAACAAAGCAATTCCTATCTCAGAATCTACTACCAAAATAGGTAAAAAATTGAAAAACAATTTTCAAAAGGCTATTCACATACTTCTAGACTATTAGACATGATAATTTAAGAACATTATCTATGGTGTTGAATAAAGCAAATGAATCTTCAGAATGGTATCATTAAGAACCAGGGTTTTCCTTCTAAAAGAAAGGAGGTAGAAGTGTAATAAGTACGCAAGATTAATAAAAAAAATTATAGTCCTGAATTTCAATTTGAAGTAGTAGTTTGAATTTTTAAAGAATTTTCTCTTACTCAAAAACCAAAAATCCTATACACACATGCCAAAAAGACCTAGATCCAATGACAAGCAGTAAGCATGAGGTTGATATTTAAATGAGATATATATAGATAGATTTATATATGGATATTTATGTCTCTATATCTGTATATATAGATATAGATATGTAACAGTATCGGCCTTATACTAATGTGTAGTCTGAAAGAAAAAATACAAATTCAGGCAAATTTGGGAAATTGTTCTTATAGATTATAATCTTTCTCATAACATTAAATGCTTTGGAAAAATCTGTCGATAAGGACATCTAAAAATATGTAATGCAGTGTCTATCAGGAACCTCTTATTTTGCAGGGGAAAGTTTTGGGGTTGTAGAATTCTTCTTGTTTGTTCACTATAGAAATGTGGCATAGAAAACAACTTGGGAAATACTGTTGTGAAAGTGAAACGCAATCTGTGGATAATTATTCTTCCTAAAGGATCAAGAAGTCTAAAGAAAGTTCCTGGTATCATGTGGTTAATTAATGCATAATTTAATACAAGTATTGTTTAGAATCTACTAAATACTAAATATTGTGTTTACTTTTGGTGACATAAGGGGAGGAAAGAAAAAATTCTGGGAAACTGGTAGAGCATTAAAATATAATGCTACTATTAATTTTATAATAAGGATTTGAGATTTTTCATGAAAATCCTTAAATGAGATTGAAGGACTAAATGTAGGCAACCATTGCATTGCACCAGAGAGAGAAAATTAGGTTATGATGAGTCACAGCAGGAGGCAGGATGTTTCTGGCAAAGACAAGAGCATGAGCAAATATAACTTAACATTAGAGTTGATGGTGTATTCAGAAAAAAAAAGAAAAGAACCCTATCTGTCTGGAACAACTACAACACCACAAAATTATAGGGAAAGGTTTGTGTAAGACCAACCTAGTAAGAAGAATATGGGCTTTGGAGTTGGACAAATCTGAGCTGTTGTAATCACTCTAGTGTTTACTCCCAAGTGGTCTTGAGAAGTAATTTAATCTCTATTAAGGCTGACCTTTCCTATCTGTATAGTGAGGATAAATAATTAACTCATAAAGTAAGAATGAAATAAAAATAACATATATAACATTTCGAACACAGTGAAGAACACTTAATGTCACTACTTCTTATTAGGCAGAGCGGGGCAAAGTGATGCGCATCCTCATTTGTCAGGAGAAAGAATTTGAATTTTTTTTATAGGAAATGAAGAGCCATGGGAGAATTCTGAGTATGAGGGTGAGGTGATAAGCTCTGCTATTTGGAAAGATGAATATGGAGGAATAAATAGATGAAGGGAGGCATCTAGATTGCATCCCGATGGAAGATAAGAAGGGTATAATGGGGCATTCATAGTGTGGCTACAACTGTTAAGTGTTACACAGCTAGAATTCATAGAACTTGGTTCCTCATTAGATAATGTGAGGGTGGGGAGTAAGAAAGGAACAAAAAAATGACAATTTGTAGCCTGAAGACCTGAGTTGCCAGTAATACTAAACATTGAGCCAGACAACAGGTGAAGTATATATATTAGGGATATAAAGTATATTGAGATTCAGATGTGGAATTCAATTTGGTTTCTATCATTTTCCTTTTGATCACCTCTGTAGGGTGAGTGAACTTTGAAGATTTTAATACTGAAGTCCAGTCTCTAATCCCAGCAATCCCTTTATTCTGTGGTACTGCTATATTTGAACAGCGTGTTGACTTATTACAAAAGCTGTCATCGTGATCTTTTAGAGTACGCTTCTAAAATTTGTCTATTACATGAAAAAGATTAGTGCTACCAAGTCAAATACCAAACACTGTCAAAACAATTTAATATGGTAGCCAAATGTGGATATGTAGTTTGCACAATTGTATCCCCAAAACATTGTTCGCTTTAAGCATAGTTGAAAATAAAGGGAAATGTAGACATTTTACTCAACACCAATCTTTGTGTGTGCCTGTTTCTTGTTTTAATGTGCAGGACAGGAGAGAATTGGAAAAGATTCCAACTATGAACAGGAAGGGAAAGTTCAGTTTGTGATTGATGCTGTCTATGCGATGGCTCATGCCCTCCATCATATGAACAAAGATCTCTGTGCTGACTACCGAGGCGTCTGTCCAGAGATGGAGCAAGCTGGGGGCAAGAAGTTGTTGAAGTATATCCGGAATGTTAATTTCAATGGTGAGTCTCCAGATATCCATAATTTTTGGAATTCTGAGTGTTGGCATGCTGTGTTTAAGTTATGTAGTTGAATTATTTATTGCAAAAACCCAGTTTATATGACTTCAAATGGTTAATTAAATATATGAATGATGAGTAAATGAATGGATGAGTCAATATTTGGAAGTTACAGTTTGTTTTTTCTTTCCCAAAATAGAAAGATACTTGCAGAAAGCCAGATTCTTTCTCAGTGAATATTAGT
Source organism: Nasua narica (assembly GCA_028533885.1). Lineage (NCBI taxonomy): Eukaryota > Metazoa > Chordata > Mammalia > Carnivora > Procyonidae > Nasua > Nasua narica. The sequence continues at coordinate 43,091,334 of CM052799.1, forward strand.
AGGAGTGGGGAGGGGAAGAGGAAGGAAAAGGGACTGGGACCATTGCTCCAAGTGTCTATGTCAATAGAAGTAATGATTGTAAATTGCCACGATAACTACATTCCAGATCATGCACATTCCTGTTAGAAATAGTTTACCTAAAGGGGTGGGAAAAGTGGGCAAATACGGTAGAAGGCATAAAGGAGAAATACCACTTCTCTGATAATATCTTTCATAAAGTGTTGACTCTTAAAACATTTGAACACGTTACATGTCAAAAACTAAGCAGTTAAACCTGAATGTGGCTTGCATTAGTCAGACTTTTCCAGAGAGGTAGAACCAATAGGATATATATAGATATAAAGAAAAGATTAATTTACAGGAATTGGCTCACAGAATTTTGAAGAAAGGCAAGTCCCATTACCTTCAGTCTGCAAACTTGAAAACCAGGGAAGTTGGAATTGTAATTCAGTCCAAGTGTAAACACCTAAGAATTGGAGGGCTTGTGGTGTAAGTCCTGATCAGAGTCCAAAAGTCAGACAACTGGGAGCACCAGTATCTGAGGGCAGGAGAAGGCACAGGTCTCAGCTCAAGTGGGCAGCTCAATTTCTCTGCCTTTCTGCTCTAGACAGAGCCTTAAGAGACTGAATGATGCCCACCTCCACCTTGGGGAGGGCCACCTGCTTTATTCAGTTTATCAATTCGAATACTAATCTTTTTCAGGTACACCCTCACAGACACACCCAGAAAGAATATTTTACTGGCTATCTGGGCATCCTCAGTCAAGGCAACACAGAAAATTAATCATCACATAGATATAGCACAAAATCCAGTATAGATAGTAATAAATAAATTTAACTGTATTACAAATGCACAATATGACCATGCTGAGGGGTTTAAGGAACAAAAAATGAGCACAGGTAGTTTTAGAAGACAATTTGACTATATGCTATATAAGACCAAAGTCAAAAATAACTATACACAACTATTGTACAATAGCTAGTAAACTTGTGGGTTCACAATTATGAAAATAATTTGTGTATGTAAGAGGACTCAGAATAATGAAGCATATTGTAGATAATGAACGCCAGATTTCTTAGAGTCAGAGAAAGAAATTACTAGTAAGAATGAGAGAAAACTAGAAGGAACCTTGTGTTGTGTTTGGATAGGAGATACCTGCATGAACTCATAGATTTCTTTCCTTCTTTCCTTTCTTTTTTTCTTTCAAGAGTTAATTATTTTGAGAGAGAGAGTACTGAGCAAGGTGGGGGATTATGGGGGAAAGACCAGGGCAGAGGGAGAGAATCCTCAAGTAGACTCCCCGCTGAGCATGGAGCCCAATGTGGGTCTCCATCCCAGGACCCAGAAATCATGATCTGAGCTGAAATCAAGTCAGATGCTCAACTGACTGAGCCACCCAGGTGCACCAGAACTCATAGCTTTTAATATGCCTTCAGATAAGTAGATACAGAAATAGGTATGTGTAATATATGTATACATATCTGTGTTGCCTAGTTCTGGCCACTGCAAGGGCTAGGAGCAATGACACCCTGGTAGAAAAGATGACACCTAGTACCCACATCTTATATATACATTCTCCATTAAAAAAACCTGATGACTTTCTAGAATAACAGTAGATTTAAGGGCCAGGACATTTAAAAGATGAGTTTGGAGCATCATGTTGTTTCAGAAAGTAAAAGAGTGCTCAAAAACTGATGGCATTTTGAAAGAGCCTAGGAACCAACCTGAAGGAGAGCACACTTGCCAATTTGAGGGCACTAATAGATTAAGCTTACAGAATGAAACAAACATCCATGCGTCCATAGCAATAGAAATAAATAATCGAACTGAATACATAAACATAGAAGAAGTATAATGTAATGACAGATGGCAGTACAAAATCATCATTTTGCAAGGACCCCTCTAATAATTGTTCCAAGCAGGAATCATCAGTGGGTACTAAAATTACCTTGATATTGTATGATCAGAAACAGGGCCTCTGCATGGTCTCTAAGTACCTTCCATCAAGAAACATTACTTGCAAAGGCGAAAAGAATAACTTGAGAATGGAGAAACCTGGAAGACAGCACCTTAACCAAATAATCAAGGTTAACATCACCAATAATGAACCTTAGTGAAATCACTTACTTTTGATACCCAATGCATGTTACAACATTACTTCTGATGTCTTATTGCCAAAAATGGGTAACCTCAGGCTAATCACAGGGAAGCAGCAGAGAAATCCAAATTGAAGGATGTTTTTCAGAATAACTGGTATTCTTTAAAACTTTACAAGTCATGATAAAGACAGAGGAGGAATTATTCCAGACTGGAAGAAACTAAGGAGACATGTGAGAACACTGATTGATCCTATACCAAAGGACATTAATGGGACAATGAAGAATTTTAAGACCAAAGTCAAAATGGTCTTTGATAAATATACTCTTTAATTCCCATCACCTATTTAACCCATTCCCCCATCACTTCCCCTTTGTAACTGTCACTTGGTTCTGTTTCTTGGTTTATGTCTCTTTTTTATTTCCTTTGCTCATTTGTTGTTTCTTAAATTCCACATGAATGAAATCATACGGGATTTATTTTTCTGACTGACTTATTTCACTTAGCCTAATACTCTCTAGTCCATCCATGTCATTGAAAACAGCAAGATTTTATTCTTTTTTATGGCTGAAAAATATTCCATTGTATATACATACCACATCTTCTTTATCCATTCATGTATCAATAAACACTGGGGCTACTTCCATAATTTGGCTATTGTTAATGCTGCTATAAACATAGGTGTACATGTATCTCTTCGAATTAGTGTCTTTGTATTTTGGAGATAAATACTCAATATTGAGATTACTGGATCATAGGGTAGTTCTATTTTTAATTTTTTGAGCAACTCCCATACTCTTTTACACAGTGGCTGCACAGTTCGCATTCCCACCAACAGTGCAAGAGGGTTCCCTTGTTTTTGCATCCTCAACAACACTTATTTCTTGAGTTTTCTTTAAATTTATTTTAGCTATTCTAACGGGTGTGAGAAATTTTGATTTGCATTTTCCTGATGTTCAGTGATGTTGAGCATTTTTTCATGTGTCTGTTGGCCATCTGCATTGTCTTCTTTGGAGAAATGTCTGCTCATGTCTTCTGCCCAGTTTTTTTTTTTTAAATCTTTTTAAGACTTAATTTATTTGACAGAGAGAGAGAGAGATCACAAGTAGGCAGAGAGGCAGGCAGAGGGAGATGGGAAAGCAGGCTCCCTGCCAAGCAGAGAGCCCGATGTGGGGCTCGATCCCAGAACCCTGAGATCATGACCTGAGCCAAAGGCAGAGGCTTTAACCCACTGAGCCACCCAGGCACCCCTCTTCTGCCCAGTTTTTAACTGGACTATTTTTAGGGTCTTGAGTTTTATATATTTTGGATACTAATCCTTTAATGGATGTGCTATTTTCAAGTATCTACTCCCATTCCATAGGTTGCCTTTTAGGTTGTTGATTGTGAGAACTTTTTAAAATTGCATATGTTTCAAATAGTATTTATATCAATGTTTATTTCCTGAATTAGATAATTACTTTGTGGTTTAAAAAATCATCTTCTCTTCTTCTTCATCTTCATTAAAATCATCATCATCAAAATCATCTTCATCTTCTATATGTAAATACTAATCCATTTAAACTCACAATACTGCATCAGTCATTCAGGAGTTACTTATAGCTGGATGAAGGGGAACCATATCCAATTTTGGAACTAATAGTTTCCTAGTTAAGATGGAGATAAAAATGACCATATAGAAAACCAGAAAAATAGTTTAACCAAAAATAATCTATTGTTTTTCCCAATTCCAAGAATCTCCTAAAATATGTAATTCCTCAGAACTAAATGCATATGAATTTTATTTATCAAACAGTGCTGCTTATCATATGTGTTATGGTCAGTTTGTGGTTTTGCATTCTGTTCTGTGGACATGCATGGCCATTCTTACCCTAGTAACAAAAAAGTTGATTTAAAAAATGTCCCTTTGCGACTTTGCCCTGACTCTTCTTCCAGGTCATTTCTATAGACTCATTTGCTCAAGGCGGTCTTTCCCACTGATGAGCCAGAGTTGCTGAGCTTCTGACTGGACACAGGGTTTTCAGATTATTACTGTGTACCAGAACCCATGCTATGTACTTCACTTGTGTTGGGTGGGTTAATATTCAAAACACGAAATTGGTTGGATTCTCTTATTTTTCTTAATTTTTTATAGATAAAGAAATTTTATAGAGAAATTAAGAACCATGATCAAAGACACATAGGTAGTACATAGGTTCCTAACTCCACAGCCTTCTCCCTTGACTGCTATTTAAGTGTCTGAGCAGAAGGGTTTACTGCATCATTCCTGCTGACAGAATGGAGGATTTTTTAGGGAGGATTTTGATTTTTCTTTGTCTCAGTAAGCTTAATTGTGCTCCTATGTTACGTTAGTTTGAAGTTTTTTGTACCCTTGGGAGTTTTGTTCCAGACCAGTAGAGTACAATTTAATAACTCTGAAATTCACATTTACCAAAGCATCAATTTGGGAAGTAAGAAAATGCCCTAAAAGTATTGTTATAGGTTCACAAGTACTTAACCTCCTTTTATGCACCGGGAAAAAAGATGGCTAATTTTTTCTTCATTACTTCATTACTTTTTCCTGCATCCCAAATGAATGCAGTGACCTGAGCCTAAATTTGATTTAGTTATCTCTGTGTTGGCCCATCCAACTTGATATCACTATCTGCAGTTGTAAATTTAACAAATTTGTTATCTCGTATATCTAATCTTAGAGAATTGCTGTATCGTGAAGTAGTTAACCTGAAATGTGTCTGTATCTACATTTGTTAGGTTCCAGAGGACAAATTGGAGTGGGCTATATTTTATAAGAAAGACACATCTCATGTGTGCTTGAAAAATGAGGGTAACTTTCCTTTGTTGAGAGGTTAAGATCTAGTTTCCCTCCCCTTGAATCTGAGTGAGCCTATGACTAATGCAAAAGTGACATTATGTGACTTCTGAGGCATAAAAGTAATGGGGCTAGTGCCTGGTACTCTTGGGACATTAGTATTATGGAAACAGCTACCATGTTGGGAGGAAGCCAAGAACTCAAACAGGCCGTATGAGGGTATTCCAGCCATAGCCCCAGCTGAGATCCCAGCTGACAGCCAGCATCAATTATCAGGCGTGTGAGCTTCAAGCTGCCCCCACTAACATGAGGACCAGAGAGGTGATGTCCCTGCTGAGCCCAGCTCAGATTTCAAAATACAGGTCGTCATTATTTGGAGCGCTAATTTTTAGGGTGGTTTGTTGAGTAGCAATAGATGATTAAACACAAATCAGTGCTGCATTTCTGGAATCTGTATATGGGGTGGTAAAGTGAGAGAAAAATCTAAATACCTTGATGCAGAGGACTCTTGTCATCTGGGCAATCTAGATCCCAAATTCTGCTCTGGAAGAAAGGAATTTCATTCAGATAGTCTAATTCAGTAGAGGAGATTGACAACAAATACCTTCTGTCATCTGGTTTTCTCCCCGTGTCCTAGCTTGGCAAGTGGCCCTGTTTCCTTCACCATTCTATGCTTGTGTTCTGACCCTGATACCTGTGGACCTTTCTGCAGGCAATCACTTCTCTTTTGATAACTTCTTTCTCTTCTCTGGACTTCTTTGATCTCTCTCTCTCTCTCTCTCTCTCTCTCTCTCTTTCTTTTAATATAGACTTCAAGTCTTCATTGAACATAATCCCTTTAATTCTTTCAAGAAGTTCAGGGATGCTGTTAAATAGGAGCTGTGGTGCAAAAAAACCCTGGAAATAATAAGCCCATTGCATTATAGAATCATCAAAAGGTCAAAGCCACACAATATGCTATTACAAGTCATCACTTAAAGTATTCAGCTCTTCTGCTTAATTTTTTTTAAAGCGTGAACTTTAATGAGAATGGAAAAGGCATGACAAGAATCATTTCTCCTAACAAAGATTGGAAGAAGAGAGAAAGATTAGGCAGTGTGTCCCATTTTGATGAATATTTAGCTGGTGAGCTAGAGATCCTTTGGAGCCCCCAGGCCTCCAATATTCTTGCTGTCTGTTCTCAAAGACTATGAAAAACTCAAGTCATATTATTTAATGAATAGAAGCTGTAGAATTACAGCAAAGCATAACATGAATCCTAGTATCCAATGTGAAGGAAAAGAAAGGTGAACATATGAATATTAATATCTTCCTGCAAAATGATAGGATTCTCATTTTCTTGCTGATAACATGTGGAATCCAGATTTTGTTTCTTCTCCTTATACTTAGAAAGCTCACTGAAAGCAGAAAGTCAGTATTAAAAAGTTGTTTTTGTTTTTGATGTGTGTGTGTGTGTGTGTGTGTGTGTGTGTGTGTTGTCCCCTCTCTACTGGAAAAGCTTGTGTTGATTAGCATATGGAGAGGCTTAAGAGTTTCCTATTGTGATAAAATTGGGTGCCTTTGTGGACTCTGGGAATAGTGTTCAGTTAAGACATAGGAGGAACAAACTGAAATAGTGCCCTTGCCCATGCAAAGGTGCACCTACTAACTCAAGTTGGTGGGACCAGAGCAATGTCGTTTATAGATCAGTGCCCATCTTCAGAATGGGCTTTTGTCTGATCTTTAGAAAATAATAAAAAAAAAAGTTTACACTGATGGAGAAATTCAAAGAAGATACCAATTAGGAGAGACAACTTTGGTGCAAAAAAGACTGAATATCTGAAGACAGGTGTTCTGGTCTTAAGATAGCAGCAAAAAAAAAACAATGATAAAAATGAAAAGTTTTTCCTTTCTCGCTCCTGGCCCTCTTGGCATCTACTCTTGGTGGGGCTGTCCCTCACCTAAGGCGGGAAGATGGTGGACAGGAAGAAGATAAAAAAATCACTGGAGTCAATCAACCTGTTATCGACTCCAACTTGTTATGAAAAGTGAGAAGTGCATGCTAGAGTACAAGCAGACTCCGTGGCAAAGCGAAGCTGGCCATCCTCACCAACTTCCCAGCTCTGAGGAAATCAGAAATAGAGTAGTATGCCCTGTGGTCAGAACTGATGTACATGATCACTATAGCGGTAATAATATTGAGAGGGACACAGCATGTGGGAAATACTACAGAGTAGGCACACTGGTTATCATTGATCCACGTGATTCTGCTATCATTAGAAGCATCCCAGGACAGACTGGTGAAAAGTAGATCACACAAAATTTTCCTTTAATAAAACTTGCCAGAGCTTGTTTTCAAACCAAAAACAATAAAATCATTCCCATCTATTGAGCATTTGTTACATAAAAGGCATGAAACTAAGCAGTTTATATACTTAATTACATTGAATCCTCACTAACCCTATGAGAAAGGTATCATTAGGGATATTCAGAAGCTGAAGGAGAATGAATAACGATAACAGTCACACTTAGAAGGTGGTTCCTGGAATTTAAACCCCTTCTTGGGGATTTCAAAGGCAGTTATTAAGCACTATTTTAGTTAGCTGAGTCATGCTGGGGCAAGGAACTTCCTCCTTTTGAACCTAAGTATACTTTGTCACCTGTAAAATTAGCAAGTATGATGTTCTGTGTCCTCTAGCTCTTTATTGGTTTCAAATTGCCTAAATACCATAAATTTAGTGGCTTAAACAACATAAATTTATGTTCTGTAGTTTGGGAGTCTGACACAGGTCTCGCCGGGCTTTGTTAAGGTGTAGGCGGGGCTGGTTTCTTCTGTGGGCTCTGGGAAAAAAATCTGTTTCCTTGATTTTTCTAGCTTGTGAGGGCCACTTGCTCTTCTGGGATCATGAATTCTTCCTCGCATCACTCTAACTTCTTGGTTTGACCATCACAACTCCTTCCTCCCTTGATTCCTGTTCTCTCGTTCCTAGAGGGATCATTATGATTCCACCGAGCTCACTCAGATAATCCAAGATAGTTTTCTCTCATCTCAAGATCCCGAATCATATCTCCAGGAATTTCTCATTTTGCTTGATAACATTCACAGGTTCTGGGGATTAGGAGATGGAAATACTTGGGAAGCCATTACTGAGCTACTAGAAGCTCCATTTTTACTTTGATTTTCAATACCAAAGTGTCATATACTCCTCGACAATTGTAGGGTGGTGTGGAGTTCTTTAGTTATTTCTGTATCCTGCCTATATTTTGAACTCCCTCTTCCACTAGAGGTAAGCTTCAGCATAGGATTGCAATTCTGTATGTCTCTGATGACTTATATGTTGTTATTCTGAACTCATTTTTAACTCTGTTCTTGTGTTGAGTGATTATTCATGTGTGACCACTGAGCATCATGCCTGCTTCCCTAAGTATAGATGTTTGTTTGTTTTCTGTTTTAAGCTTGTTTACTCTTTTCCAGTTAACATGTCTTTTTTTTTTTTTCCTTATCCATGTTATTAATGCAAATACCATATTGGCCCAGCTTTTGTAGAAGGTAATGACTTTGATAACCAAATGCAGAACTTTGCCATCATTAGGGTCTTAAATTTATAATGAGAATTCTCAAAAGAGCTTCATGCTTGTTATCTGAATTTACCCTACCCCTCTTCAACAAAAAATAGCAAAATAAACTTCTGTTCTTAGTAATTCTGTTTCAGCTTATAAATGATCTTTAACTTCCTTGTAAAAGACAGGAAATAGATCATTGTTTCCTCTAAAGAATATCAATCCAGTATTAACTTAGAGAACAAACACCAGTCACATACCCTGAGGCCAGTGGTGTTTATCCTATTTCCAAGAGATCAGGAGAGAAAAAGAACTCAGTTTGCCAACTCTTGTTGAATCCTTTGCAACTGTTGCTGAAAGTAACCAAACCCACATCTTTCATTCATTCTCTGTGTATGATTTGCGAGTTGTTCCATGTGGTTAATACTAAGGAGCTTTTCACTCACATCTAACTTTCAAAGGATACACACGGACAGGCATACTCTGTCTCTCTTGATAAATGTATTAGTCTTTTTAAGTTGACTTTATTGTCTAATTTTGCCAAAATAATGGGTTTCATCTAAGACCCACATTTTAAAGAAGACCCACATAGCAGATTGAGAAAAAAAATATTTATTGAAAACTTTCCATTTACATTGGCAAGCATTTTAGACTAGTTATATAAATTAGACATGGTCAGCAACAAATATGTTTAAACACAATCAATATCCAAGTACATATTTAAGTAAACTTTCTTGTTTTGTTCCTTTTTAATTTTCTTAGATTTCCTTTTAAAAATGTATTATTTTTGAAATGATTCTTTACTAATCATATTTAATAATTAAGTGGAAACTAATAATACAACTTTAGATGGTCTCTGGGAAATAATGCATTTAATTTTCTCCACAAGGGGGAAGGATTATCATAAAATACCAAGAAATATTGAGAAACAGATCTGTTCCAAGGGGGAGACAAATCACCTTCCCAGCTTCTCTAGTAAGCATCCACAGGCCGTAGTGATGATCTACTCATAGTGTTACCCATTGCCCATTTAGGGGGGGAACCTATTAAACAATACGTTTAACTACTAGCTACCTTGCTTATCAGCAGTTCTCCAGACCATCACCCAAGGCGTAAGAGGTAGATGGAATCTCGATTATAAAATCTGGCATTTTCTTGGCTTCCGCAGGGAGTGCAGGCACCCCAGTAATGTTTAACAAAAATGGGGATGCCCCTGGGCGTTACGACATCTTTCAGTACCAGACCACAAACACCACCAACCCCGGTTACCGCCTGATTGGACAGTGGACAGATGAGCTTCAGCTCAATGTGAGTACTACTTATTCCTCTTCCTTTGCTTGTGTAACGAATGGGCAGACTTTTAATATGCTCAATCAGGCAAACGTTCTTATTTTTATGTTTGTGTGGATATATATGTGGGCATGCATCCTGTTAAGATCGTCTACAAGGATTGACAATCCATAATAATGTAAGAGTGATGGTGATGATGATTATGATGATAAATGTGTGCTTTGAATTCGTGCTGGGCATTATACTCAGCATTTACGTGAATGATTTCATTTAGCCTGAGGCTTGAATTGCTTAACAAACAAGTTATGTGCTAATACTTTAAAAGATCCTTCTCATGGTCAGATTTTCTTTCTTATCTTCTTCATATGGTGACGTATTTTTTTGTTTGTTTGTTTAGAGAATTTTAGTGAGTCGCTTTGGTTTTCACTGAGATTCTCTGAGTAATTGCAATGTTAACATCCATAACCTCTTCCTCTTCCAGTCAAACATGACCTTGAGTAAGCGGCCACTTCCTTGTGCTGGGTTAGGTCAAAGTGTACTAGCCAGACCATCAGTTGGTCATCTGTTCAGACACAGTTAGGTTTATTTAACTTTCAGTTGCATGAAGAGAAGCTCCTGCCAGCAAAACCTCTTCACAATGAAGGAATTTTGATGTCATTTATTATATGTTTGGGGCTGAGGTGGGTGATTTTCAGGAAGTTTAGAGAAATGACTAGTTTTGGTTTGGGTCCTCTTAGGAAATAGACACAAGTTGATGATAGTACGTCTTGGTGATTTTTGTGTAGGGGATGGGGAGATAAAGGCTAAGCAAGAGTTGTCACTTAAGAAAGAAAGAATAGGCACTTTGGAGAACTGAAGAAGGGAGAGGTTATATTTGTGGTTGCAGAGTATCCTTGTTTCCGTCTAGTTTCAGACCCAGTCGTGGAGTGGCCTTGTTTTTCTCTTGTTCCACCATAGTCATTGAGTGGCTTTGTCTGATTCTCATTTATATTCTGCAGAAGTTGTTTAGGTTATGTTTGGAATGTGCCTGCTTCTATGTTAGCTAACAGCTTTATGGCCATTAAAAAAATTTTTTTTTGTTTCTTAGTAGTTCAGGTTCAACATTCATCGGTGTGCTTCTCATAATATTTACAACACCCTACTTGAACTTACTGTTAATTTAAATAAATCCACCAATCTTCACAGGCAGTAAAGAACACGAGCTAGGGTATCTCTGGCCTGGCTGAGCTGAACCTAGCTGGAGCTCAGCATCTCATGTATCCCATGGTTTTCCTCCTCTCCTGGAAGGGTTCTTAAATAGGTCATGCCCCAGCCTGGTGGTTGGGGTCCTGGAACCTAGCGCAGCAGAAGTTGGAGAAGTAAGGGCATTGCGGGGCCTCTGTGCTGAGGTGTACTCGATAGGGTTACGCTTCAAGAGGTTCTGCTGCAGGTCCCTTCCTGCAGTGGCATGGTGGTTGGCTACGTGGGGCAAGACTTACAAATTGGGTAGAATATCCCAGCTTCATAAATACCATAGTATATACAAGCACATGATTTTCTTTGGTCCAGAAGGTTTCTGAATTACTCTGGGTTCTTCAGAGAAATGGGACCAATAGGATATATGATAGATAGCTACACTGTAAGGAAATGGCTCATTCAGCTATGAAGGATGAGAAGTCCCAACATGTATAATTTGTAAGCCAGAGACCCAGGAAAGCCAACAGTTTAAGTTCCAGTCTGTGAAGTCAGGGGAAGACTGATGTCCCAACAGAAAGGCAAAGAGGATTCTTTCCGACTCTGAACAAAAAGTTCTGAAATAGAACTTTTTGTTCTATTTCAGCATTCAGGTTTGTTGAGGCCTGCTCACATGGGGGACGGCAGTCTGTTTTACTCACTATACCAGTTTAAATATTCAGCTCATTCAGAAACGCCCTCACAGGCATGCCTAAAATACTGCTTAACCAAATGGTTGGGTACCTCATGCACATAAAAGGAACCATCACAGGCCTATCCAAGAAAACTCCTTCTAATATCTCTTAAAAAGCTTGGAATTATGTTGTTAGCTTTTATCAATCTATACGTTTAGAAGGCACTTTGGAAATGATTGAGAGCAGGGTTTCTTGAGAGTGGAATATAGAATTAACGTCATAGGGTGGGGAGTTTGGGTCATAGTTTCTAAGAGAGGATTTTTCATAAGTGGGGGGGGGGAGGTGGAGTGGGGTTGGTGAGGCCACCAGAGGCCAGTTACCTCATTCGCACATTGCTCTGGCCTAGCTCTGTTTTTACCTGCCCAGTTCTCCCTCTCCTGAGATCTCCTATCCAAGTGATCTCCCACAATGATCGGGTCCAAAGGATTGTGGTTCAGCATCCAGGAATGGATGGAGCCAGCCAGCTGGTGCCAGCCGTGGCTGGGATGATGCTGAGTACTAGAAGCAAAGAAAAAGCCAAAATTATCCTGAGCTTAAAGCATATTAAACTCATGAGCAAAAAGAGAACATGAAAGCAAAACAAGCAAATAAACAAAATTCAGCAGATAAACTCAAGGGGTAGTAATCAAAAGCAGAATCAAAGTAGCATAACCTGGCTGACAGAGCCAAAGTGTGTTTTGAATGGGTGTTGCCTATGGGATACGAAGACAGATCAGCCGGAACTAAAGGTAGAGAATCGAGGTCTGTGCTATACATGTGAACTGCTCAGGGCTTATTGTGAGACCCACAAGATTATATAGGTGCGTTTATCTTGGCTAGCATAATTCCCTGCACCAGCGTTCAATTCCGGACACGTGTAGTTTGTCCATGTACAAAAGAATCCCAAGCATGCTTCACCAACTCCAGATATTACCTGGGAATTCTTAAGCGCACAATTTTTAAGAACCAACATCAACACCAATTTTATTTTTCTTTATTTGGTTTGTATTTTATCCTTCATAAGAATTGCATTTAATTAGCTGTTTAACAGGTTTTTGTTTCTTTGTTTTTAATGCATCTGTGATGTGATAAGCTTCCCGGCAGGCAATGGGTACACAGTGGAGGAAGAAAACAAATATGGCCCCTATTCTCACAAAATTGATGGTCTAGGATTGGAGGTGCATGATACACAAGGTAACAGATGTATATATGGAGATTCGAAAGTGTACGAAGAGGCATGGAGCAGGGAGAATAATGGAGGTGGAGAGAGTCCTCGCAGATGAGAAGCTGGCAGTGGGAGGAGTAGGAGGGATCCGCCAAGCAGGTCAGGAGGCTGCTGTGGCAATGGCGTGACTAAGGGAGAGAAGGAGAGGTGGTAGGAGAGGTCAGAACCATTGATAAGACACATAGCATGAAGCCCCTTGCAGGCTATGCTAAAACATTTTTAAATTTTATTCTGAGTACATTTGAAAGTCATTGAGCAGCATTAAGCAGGGGAGCGACTGGATCAAATTTAGGAATAAAAAATTAATTTGTCTACTAGGAAGGTAATGAATTGGAAGGGGCAAGAGTGGGAGAGGAAGACCAACTGAGAGTCGATTTTAGCTATCAGGTGAAATAGGGTGGTTAGTGAAGGGGGTTCTCAAACATCAGCAAGTAGCAGGATCATCTGGGGTGTTTGTGCAAACACAGATTGCTGGCCCCCGCCACCCCCGGCCAGGGTTTCTGATTCATGTGGTGTCTGTCTCGACCAGATAGGGACCCTCAAATGTGGGACAGCGATGGAGTGGAAGCCAGTGGTACCACTGGTGAAAGGATTTACCTGAGGGAGAACAAAGGAGATAGAAATTTATGGAATACCCCGCAAGGGAGCCATGGGAAGGACAGCAAAGAAGAAATTGTCTGCAATCAGGCGGTGGGTGGGGGCTGTTTTAAAGGGGGAAGGTGAGGAGGTATGGGGACATAGGGAACTATGCCTGAACCCAGCCCATTGGGGAGTGAGCACCTATGGATATCTTGAGGTGGGTCCCTGATGGGCCTGTCTGTATTCAGCCAGGGGGGTCTCTGTGGGCCCCTTTGCCTTGATCAGGTTTTCATTGCTCAAGCCTGTTGCCTGAAAGGGACCTCTGTGACTCAGAGGGTCTCAGAGTGGGATGAGGCTCAAATATCTGCCTTTCTAAAAGTCCCTGTGTAATGCTCATGGCACTTTGAAACCCACTGGCTTAGAGTGTGCTGAGAGTGCTGTAATGAAGTGGTAGAAACACATGTGTGGATAATATATAAAATATGGATAATACATATATATAAATATATAAGATATGTATCTGTCTTATATATATATATCTTAGAGGAAGAATAGTATGGATTCAGTGCTGGGATTGAAGGAAAAATAAGAATCAAAAGTGAACCCCATGTTTATAGCTTGAGAGTCTGTGTAGATGATAGCCACGTAAGATTAGGAAGACTGCTCAGAGTGGGTGGGAGAGGGGAGTAAAACTGAGAATCCTGAGTTAGTACTCTTAAATGTTCTACAGCCAAAATGAACTGGATAGAAGTCTGAAGCTCAGAAAACAGTTTTGGTCTATAGTTAATTAAAACAAAACAAAACAAACTAACGAACACACCAAAAGTCAGTTAGTTGTTAACCTATAAATAACATTTAAAGCCATTAAAGAAAGAGAAAGGAGAATAGGCAAGAACACAGCCTTGAAAACCTCATAGGAAATGGTACAGATCTTTTCCAACTACTCTAAATGTTACCCATCTTGAAATACTTTTTCATGAGCCCAGAAAGTTAGGGCAAACATACACTTTGGCTTTTGTGTTTGTTAATGGAAGCTGGACAGGGGAGATACAGCATTAGGTGGGAACATCTTTTATTCTACTTTTTCATGCTGAAAGTGGTGTGTTATGAAGAGCAGACAGGACACCTGAATTCTCATGTGGACCCAATAGTGTATGCTTGGTCCTATATGCAACCCGAGGGCATGGATGACTGAGCCAGAGTGTATAGAATGCTGAGAGACTGGGTTAATTCAGTTTAGGATGGTTGCTAGGATAACTGGCCTGATAGGTGATGGTCCTGTTGATGCCTTTTATGGGATCCTTAGAATATCAGTAAACTGACTTTAAATCACAAAGGAAAGACAAAAGAGGAGATAGGTAGAGTACACAGAGGGAACTCCTGCACCCTATCCTGAACAGCCGGAGCTAGGCCCAGGAGCCTCCCAATGGTTGGTATCTTATCCAACACCACCCTGTCCATAAGGTTCCTATTGTTATACTTACTCTCAGTTAAAAATTCTATTAAGGGTGTAATTCAGGCAAACTTAGCTTCCTAGGTTTGCTTTCTTGCAATCAATAGAATAGAACAAAGCATTTCAAGTGACAAGTGTACTTCTCATTTACAAAGACTCAGGGGTACTCTTGTAATCCCCAGTTAGATCTAATCGCTAGCAAATGAAATTTTCACAAGTGCTTTTTCTGCGGTCAGTAATTGCAAATGAGTTTCTGAGCCAAGAAATCAGAATTTTAAGAATCCAGACTATCGGCCAGACCGCTCTGCTGTTCTTTATCTGGAATTTAGGTGCCTAAGAGTGTGCTGCTCGTTAGGGAATGCCATCCTGCATCCTTACTGCCTGTTGACTAGTAGCCCAGGGGTCTGTCTATTCCTTGGGCTAAGAGATTAGCACATGGTTTTCTACTTGCATATTTCTGCATGAACAACAATTCATCGGAAGGATATCGTAAAGAGCAAAGCCGCTTACTCTCCCTGTTGCAACCTCCACGGAAATAATCCTGACTTATTTTCTTGTATTCCTGTATACTGTTTGTATTGTATTCTACTTGGCATGTATTCTACTCTACAGAGAGTACGTAAAATGTTATGCCTGGCAGAAAAGTAGAAAAATGGATAATGCAACAAAGAGACATCTGCAGTGTGTCCAAAAGGATGATAGCTAATGAAGATGCTAGGATAAAGGAAGGGCTGGCCCTGTACCTGGTGTTCATGGACTTGGACACGGGGTCTGTAATGAATATATTGCATTTAAAGGGCTTAGATATTGTATGATTTAATTTTTGTATTTACACTTGATTTATATTTGAATTGGACTTTGAAGGATAAGTAGTGTTCCCAGGATGGAGAAGAAGAAAAAGCATGTTTTAAAATGCATAATGCAGTATTATTTAAAAATTGGCATCAGCGACTATGTCAGGAAAAAGGCAAAAATGAAATATAGATGTTTTAAAAATTTGAAATGTATGATATGAAGTAAACTACATTTGGTATGTGTATGAGAAATGAAGGTGACTTTTGTCATCTTTCATTTATTTGCAATTAGTAGGAAATTAGATATGCCCCAAAATGTTAAATTTTCAAATCCTGAAATTATTTCAAATACCAAAATGTTAATTAGAGTCTAAAAACAACAGGCATTCTTAGTGGGTATCTTCCTACAGGGAATTGCACTCCTTTTACATAAAAGGCTCTGAATGAATATTACTTAACCTTTTCTGGATCCTCAATAGTCTGTCATTCTGTAAAATAGTACAACTTCGTGATCTTGTGAGGTATGTGAGCCTCGTTAGCTTTTTAAGTGATTTGTTCACTGTTGAACTTACTTTTCATGTAGAGACTGAAAGCTCCTGGAAGGTAGAACCCAAAATTTAGTCATTGCTTTTCATATTTACTAGCACGTACAGGGCACACGGTAGGCATTTGGGGTTTTTGTCAATATATGAAACCATGTAAAGTAAATATGAATACTTTTTAATGATGGACATGACCTATAGCAAGCAGCCATACTTCCTCTCTTTGGGAGGAGCCCCCAAGTTTCCTTTTAGCCATATGGTTTGCCCTAGAGAATTGCCAAGACCAGGGATGGGATCTTATTCTCTTTAAGCCAATTGCCAGGACCACAGTAATAGGATGCATGCCATACTAAGCCGGTCCAATAGAAAGAACCACTAATTTGTCAGCTAATCTGGGGTTCCAAGAAGCTCCTGTCCAATGAGTGTGACCCTCTGGAGCCACAGGGAGCCGTTTGGAGGCCACAGAGTTCCAGGGAAGAGGAGTCAAAACTTGGAGAGAAAAACTAGGTCCTGCTCACTGCCTTTGAGCCCAAGGAAACCCCTGCTGGAAGCCACTTATAATGTTGTCTGGATTGTTCCATTATCAATAAATCAAGGGAATTTAAGTATGATACTTATTTATTGTAATATCATTCACCGTAGCCATGAACAATTTTAAAAATAGTTTTTTAATATGCTCAGATCAGAAAAGTGCATACCCTCAAAAGCAGATTTTTTTTTTACATTTCATTAAATTGAGGTGATCAAAATGTAATTTTTAAATGTTGAGATTTTGTTAAATATTGAATCTTCCACAGTGCTTAGAAGTTTGGCTCTCAGAGGCATCTGAAGGCATAAAAAGTACAGTTGATTGCAGAAATTATTGTTTAATCAAATTACATATGCTACAATCAATACTTACTACACCTGCCTATAAAACTACTAATCATGCTATTGTTCATAATTGCAACAGTAAAAATGTTTCAAAAATCTAATCATAGTGATAATTTAGAGTATTGCCTGAGTTATAGGGTAATGGATAGCCATAATCAAAGCAATGTTGACAAGGGAAAAAATATATATAACTTGTCGAAACCCAGAACTTCTTCAGCTTCAATTTTTGGTCTTCTTTGATAGAATCACCTTATTGCTCATCATAATTAATAGCACTTCTTTTATATTTTTTTTGTTTTCTTATTAAGACTACAGGTGTCGAAGCAGACCTGATTAAATAGACCTGAGTCTCAGCTCCACTACTTACTAGCTGTAAAGCAGGATTACAGTAGCATGAATAGCATAAGGTTATTGTTAGAATTAGATGTAGTGATATATGGAGTATACTTAAAACCGTGCCTGGCACATAGTAAATATTCAGCTAATGTTAGCCACAACAGCAACAATAATTTAATATCCTTAGTTTATAACATCATCTGTAACTGTTCATAATGTCAGTTTCTAGTGTTTAGCTACATTATTTTTTATACCCTAGCACCCAGCATAATGCTTAAGCACATAAAAATGGCTTGTTCTATATTATCTAGATGAGGAGATGAACAGACCATTGAATTATACCATAAATTACCTAGGAGTGAGGATTGTCACTTTTAATGTAGAATTCCCAGTGTCTGTTGGACGAATGGATAGGAGGATTTATCCAGAGTTCAACCCTAGTCAGAAATTCCATATAATATAGGGATCCATCCAAGAACTTGATTCACCAGACAGGTTCTAGGTTCCATTTTATAAGTGGTATATATGCTTGTTCAAGTTACAAAGATAGACTGTTTTGGTCTCTTTGGAAAAAGGGGGATGGAAAATGGTTTTAGTTTTGTTTCAGTTGATTTTTAGTTTTAGAAACCTACCAGTGGCTATTGAGAACAGTGGGATTACTGTCCTGAGGGATCAAATAGGAGAGTCATTGGCTACTTTTGTGTTGGCAAAAGTAACTTAAAAATCAAAGCATTGACATTGGTTAAATCTGCCACTTGCTTCTCTACCCTCTAATGGTACTGTAGTGAAGGTGTCAAAACAGCAAAGGATTTGGGATCCAAGGATTTAGTTGATAATCATGCTTTTTGCAGTTCCTAGATCTGTGAACCAGGGCAAGGGAAGCTTCCCCGAAAAGATGACAATTCACCTGAGACCAAAGTGACTCAGTTTGTGAGCATTTCTGAATCTGACAATAACTGTTTTCCAGTTGTCACCCAGCTTGAGACAAGAAGTTCCAAACTGAATACAGATAGCAGATAGGCTTCAGAAGTTAGTGACTTGGCGATATTTTAGAAATCAAGAAATTTCATAGGAATAACTATATTTTGAGCCGTTCTTTTAAAAATCAGAAAACCTGGCAATAATGGATCTTTATCCCATGCTGTAACAGGTGTTGGACCTAAGTAACAGCTTCCCACTTTGGGCAAGGTGTATATATCTCCCAGGTTTCCACAGATCCCACCACTACCTTACTGCCATCAGCAGTATGTTTCATTTACCTAATCTAGATTTAGAATACATTATAACTTATTTCTACTAATTTGGTTTGAGCATATGCTGGACATTTTTCTCTGGAAATTGGTTTTTAAAAATCAACAATAATATACCGATACTCTCAATGACCCAAAACACCTATTAGCATGTAAAAACACTTTATTTAAAGGCTCAGGAAATACAGCCTGCAAGAGAAGGCTGCCTTTGTAAAGACAGTGCTTTGGTTTGGAAGTGTATTTGTACATATTCTGAAACATACTGAAAATGAAATAAATAGTTCACCCTTTTGTTGTCAGCATTTTTCTAGTAGTCAGTGGTACATAACTGTGTTCAGTCTCTGAATGTCTGGAAGATTAATAGTATTTATAATTATCATTATGGCTCCACAAACATGTAAATAGAGAACTCTAAACTCCATTTTTTCCCATTTGGCATTGTGGGCATTCATGCAAATCATTTCAGGTTTATGAATATACAACTATGTTCTATGGGGGAAGTTGTCAAATTTCATTAGTACGTGCATTTTGATCTCAGGCATAATACGTAGGCAAGAAGAAGTAATCAGGACAAGTAGAGAGGGTTCAACTGTTATAACAGGGGCTCTCAGCAATCACACCAATCTAAAATTATAAAAAGGAAAGAGCTGAGTTTATGTACCCTCTGCCCATTTTTTTGCCCTATGAAACAAACAAACAAACAAAACTAGAATGATCTGATTATGTTAAAATTAAAATATAAGAATTAGATGTGAAAGGTTTTCAAATAAGTGGGAGATAGTCTTATAAAGGGAGGCAGTGTCAGAAAGTCTGAGCTGGAGTCCTGCCTTTGTCACTTATTGCTTAAGCAAATCATGTAACATCCCTGAGTCTCAGTTCCCTTATGGATTTAAAATAAAGTGAAGTCAAGCAAAACAGCTACTTTACAAGAATACTTTGGGAATAAATTACAATAATTTTCATGATAGAAAAAAGCCTATGACATTTGTGGTTGTGTTTCTTGCATTAGTTTTTTTATCAGTGCCCTAAATAATAACCAGAAATTTAGTGGCTGAAAACAACACAAATGAATCCTCTTAGAGGTTAGAAGTCAACATGGGTCGCACTGGCCTAAGATCATTGTGTCACCAGCACTGTGTTTCTTTTTGGAGGCTCTAGGTGGTAATATGTCAACTACTCATTCATGTTGTTGGCAGCATTTGGGTCTTTGTGGCATGGGACTGAGGGGTCATTCTTCACTGGAAGCTGTGGTTCGATCCCATCTTCTAGAGACTGTCTTGATGCCCTAGAGTGTGACCTCCTCCTTCCTCCAAGCCCGGCATGGCAGGTTGAGCCCTCCTCATGCTTCCAGTCTCTCCTGCCTTCTTCTTCATAGTTGAGTCTCTCTCAATTACTCTTGAGAGAGTTGAAATTGAAATACTCTTCCTTTTCCACTCAAGGCCAATGTGGGGCCCATCCACATCATCCAGAATAATCTATTTTTAAGGTCTGGAGCCTTATTCCATCTACAAGAGCCCCTTTTGCCAGGTAAGGGAACATATTCACAGGTTTAAGAAATTAGGTTGTGGAAATCTTTGGGTTGGGGTGGGGGCAGATTATGTTGCCTAAACTACAGTTCTTTACTGCATAACTCTATGAGGTCTGTAACATCCATATTAAATTCCCATTATTCATCAATAGGGAGTAAATACAGTTGTGCATGGGAGTTTTATGCAGTTCTGTATACTTAAGCAACTTTGGTGTCTAATTGACCTTATCTGTTGGATTGGTAAATGTTGAAATCGTATTTCTGGAAAAGCCTAGGCAAGAACCCCGAATTAATGAGAAGCAGACAGAATCCTCCTCAAGAGGGGAGACACAATCGAAGATTAACGGGAAGGATAAGTGATGCCCGCACAACAGGAGATTTAGCTCAGCTCCAGGAGGGAATTCTGTGACCACCAACTCTTTCTTAGGCAGACAACATGGCCTGACCTGCTGAAATTAAGTGAAACTCCCAAAAGGGTAATGAGAAATGAGGCTTCATCTTACATTAACCCATTTTCTTTTTTCGTTTGTCAGGGGATAATAATTTGACAGTACTGATGTTTCCCAACCATCCTTCCCCCAATTAATTAATCTTTTAATTCCCATTCTTAATCTAGAATATCAATTATTTTAACCTTTTAGTCTTAGCCCTCCCAATTCCCAAGCACTCTGTTTTTGATTGCCTTAGTTCTCTTTAAGTGGCAAAGCAGAAATGCAGAGAAAGAATAGACAGGCAGTTCTTCAAAAAGATAAACATCAAGTTGCCATATGAACTAGCAATTCCACTCCTAGGCATATACTTAACTCCAACTTTCTGTGGCCAGTGAAAGACCATGAGGCAGTAGAATATAGCAGTAGCTTGAAATGTGGGGTGTTGACTGCCAACTCCCTGACAGAGCTAACATCATAGCCTGTTGATAAAGTCAAGTTACGGGTATCATTTACTGAAGTAAAGAAGGACACCACCTTAAATAGAGTCTTCATAGCCTCTCAGGAGAGAAAAGGCAAAGGCAGAGCTTTCTACAATTTGGGTGTCTGAACTAAGGCACTATTTTCGATGGGTGAGGCTTGATCAGAATTGAGCGAAGTGTGTGATATTACAGTTTCACGTTGGTGGACACAGCAAGGAGGGCTGAGGATCATGTCTCTGAATAAGCAGCATTTGATTGGAGGATCTGAGCAGGTAGAGTGATAAGTCATCCTGAAAAAAGACAACTTCCCCTATGGCAATTTATTTTCCTTGGAATAGGATGATCAAGTCCTATATTGAAATAGATGCATTTTTAGGAAGTTCCTGTAATAAACGACAAAAATATTTGTAACTATTTTCCTGATCAAGAATTTCTGGGATTATGGAACCAGTATTAGTGTAGATAGTTGGAGTGTCCTTGATCCTTGCATGCAAGAAGTTCTAAAGAGGTGGACCAAGTTAAAATGTTTTCACCGACAATAAGCCAGCTGTGTCCAGAGTCCTCCTCAGTGGAGTTCTGGGACACCTAGCAAGGGGCTGTTTGGTGGCATCACTTCTGCTTGGATATAGGGATAATTTTTTTTTTTTTAAGATTTTATTTATTTATTTGGCACAGAGAGAGATCACAGGTAGGCAGAGAGGCGAGGGGGAAACAGGCTCCCTGCTGAGTAGAGAGCCTAATGTGGGGCTCGATCCCAGGACCCTGAGATCATGACCTGGGCCGAAGGGAGAGGCTTTAACCCATTGAGCCACCTAGGCGCCCCTAGATATAGGGATAATTCTTACCCCAGTGTCATAGGCCATGGTGAAAAGTCAAACCTGTCTGCTTTTTCCATTCTCTCCCAGTCTTCAGAACCCAAATAGCACAGACACTGAGCAATATGTCATCCCAACCTACTCTACTTGCTTATGGAAGCCACCTCCAGAACTGATGCTATTAAAGTCACCCTCTGTTTAAATTAGTGTCTGTGTCCTAAGTAAGAGCTTTAGTCTGAAAGAATTCACTTTTCTGGTTACTGCCCTGGAAGCTCCTCCCATAGCCCCACTGTACTCAGGTAAGCCCTGCAATTCCTGGGGATGCTTTGCTAAAGCCATCTTTCTTTCTAGCATTTTATGTAGCATCATGTCTACAAATAGCATCTCCAAAAATTCTACTGTTGAGAGTAGCAAGCCCTCCCCACAAAAAATCTGAATGAGCAAAGACCCTGCCAGCCCTCAGCGATGTTGTGCATGTTTACAAATGTGTTTCCCGTGCCTGGGAACAGGTTCCAGCTGATCTTTCCGCGACTGCACAGATTATTTCCCATTGTTAAGAACAAAAGTGGCTTCAGTTAAGTTTTTGACCCCAGAGCGTACCCTCTTTCATTTGATTGATTGTGGAGCCCATGAGAAATCTGTCGTTCTTGGAAAATGAGGTGTGGAGAGCCTGGGAGTAGTGGTCTTCCAGCTGCATCCTTTGTCCTCTTTCTTTGAGTTATCTTGCCTGCCACTCAGGCACAGTGCTCTGGCCAATAGGTGTTCATTCTTTACAACCTCTTCAACAAACACTCAACTATTCAGATGTGGGTGGTTTTTTCAATTGCTCTACTTAATAATCCTCCCCAATATGACAGTGACAAAGAAGTAACAAGCTCAGAACAAGGAAGACAGAAAAGATGCAGTAGGAAAATACAAAGAACTCTAAATTTCTCATAAATAACAAATGCAAAATGCATTCTTGGTTTATTGTGTGGTGATACTGTAACACAGCCTTCACAATGACTGAATAGGACATGAGGGCCTTTATCTTAGCAGGGAACATGATGCCTGCCATTTGAAATCACGCTCTGAAAGCCAGCTTTAACATATTGATGGATATGCATTGGAAAGGTAAGTGGCTCTTTGAAATTGCCCTGAAATCGTTTATGCTTCAGTAAGAAGCTAGCAGTGAAGTTGGTAAATAGTCAGTTACATGATTTGTGTGCATATTTCCCAATAGTTAATTTTTTCCATTAAAGGTATAGATCACCTTGGCTATAAATGCCAGGTTACAGGATTCAATCAAGAGTGGCAGATTAGACTGCCAGGAGTCTGGCAAGAAGGGGTGAAACCAATAGCTCTTCTCTCTCATCACGGTTACTATTACACAAATGAGTGTCATCGCCACTTGAAGAAGTGACTGCCTATTATGAAAGGAAGCTTGAGGGGAAGACTAGCTGATTTACTTTATAGTCATTAACTTGCAATGTTGTTGGAAAACTGTTGAAGATTTCCTGGGTGCCTTGGGAATGTCACTGTCAAGCGTCTTACTAGGCATATCCAGTATTGTGAACATTTTTATAAAGGAGTGTGTAAGACTTAGGGACTCCTGCTGAGATCAGCCTACTTTTGCTGGTCTTGACTGTATGTTTAAATTTGTTTTTTAAAGACACCTAGCACTAAAGTGACTGATAGGACAATTTTTAAATAGAATATACTATTGATTCCTCTGGGCGACCTTCCTGAAACAGATTTGTGCTACCTCCCTTACTTTTCCATGCTGAGAAATGGAGAGGAATAGGTCAAATGAACAGGTATGCTGGCAAAGGTCATTCATGAAGAGGCAACATGGCATAGTATTAGCAAACATGGGCCACGGAGGCCCGTGAAGGTTTAAATCTGAGCTTTATCCTTTACTAGTACTACTACTTGCTTCATCTCACTTACCTTGCCTCACTCACCCTATCTTTAAGATAGGATTAGTAAGGAGAACTACTGCCAAGGATTGTTGTGAAGATCACCTACATGAAAAGTGCTTACAATGATGGCTGGTAAATTTACTATTTGCTAAGACTACTATTGTTGCAGCTTTTCTTAAAACCCAGTTTGACCTTGTCAGTCCTCTTTATCAGACCTATACACTGTCTTCTCCTTCCTCCAGAATCAGGGTGGGCACTCCTCTCAGCTTCTGCCTTCTCCTGGGTAGCCTGGGTTCCACCCCTCCCTGCTGTACTCCTGTTACCCAGACCTTCCTGAAGGGTCCTGGATCTGTCACATCTCTCTGACATTTCTGCGTCTTACCAAGTCACTTGAAATGAATGCCATAGCCCACCACAGAACTGAAGCACTACCCTCTGAACGTACTCCAACTTCCTTGGGAAGACCCTACATCAAGTATTCCCTCTTCCTTTTCCCTTCCAGGTGGGACTATCCCTCTCCCCATGGCACCTTCCTTTCTCTAGCCAAATTCATGAAGTCCTCAGTGGCACTGGACTTCCCAGGGTCTAGCATTGTGTTAGGCACCAAATCGCTACTTAAGAATGAAATTATTAGCAGTAAAATATTGAAAAATTGGATCTCTTTCCTGCCACCAACTTCCTTTTTCTCAGAGAGCTCTGCAATTGCAGTGTAGAGGGAAGGGTCATTATTAAAGCTGGCATAAAATGCACTTGACAGAGCAAGATGCCCAGCTTCCCAGAGCAGTAAATCACCCACACCCTTGGAGTTCAACCTCACCCTGAGAGAGGGTGAAAAGGGCACAGGAAGTCTTCTGTAGACAGAGACTAAGAAAGCACTAATCTCTCCTCTCCCACCCTTCCCAACTCTGGAGTATACTTCAGATACCTTACCTTTTTAACTCCCTAGTGCCAGCTGGCTTTCAGAATGAATAGACAGAGATCAATTACCATCCAAGATGTTTATTTTCAAAAAGGCATCCCCAGGCATGTGGCCAGAGATAACAGATTCATCTGTGTTAGGTAACTTCTTTAACAATGAACCCTCTGAGGACATGGCTTTGGGGCTATTATTAGCTTGCCTCTCATTTTGGTTGTTTCATTCTGAGATGTGGATCTTTATTACTTTTGTTTTCTTCCTCTTTGCTGTGATCACGACAAAGAAAAATCATCATATATTCCTTTTTAAAATAAGCCTCTTGTAATCTAATTTGAATGTTTTTGCATCCCTCTTCCAGCCATTTCTCATGGGATTGCTAATTTTCCTTCCTCTCCTGCAAACTCTGTATCTTCCAATTAAAAAGTAAAATTACATACAAATATATTCAGTGTCATATCAATGTCTAATCTGGAACGTGGTACAAAAGGGCATCTGATATCCATTTGTTAAGTTGCAAAGTTTTTGTCTTTAGTCATGACCCCTTGTTCCTTCCCCTTGGAAGATTGAGTTCAGGGTGTCAGAACAGATGACTTCATTAATGTGAAAAATGCAGCTTTCCAACTTGAAGCATGGACTTGGCAGTCTTTTGTCTGTTGTGCTTGTTCTTCCCTTGCAGTCATTTTCCTTTCCTCAGCTCACCGAACCTTACACTGACAGTGTCCTTCAGTAACCATGAATATGTATCCTTGGTCTTTCCCAAGCCAACTGGAGGGAAATCTGGGGAATCACTGGCCTGTTGAAAGACCATATGTTTCTGCCATCATAGGTGGAAGTCTTCACAGCTAAGCACTGGGCTCTGTTTCATCAGCCTGTTTGCTTTGGGGAACATACCCGCTGGGAAATTGCTCATGGCATTAAAAATTTATGTTGGCCAACGTATCAAGTAGACATTTATTTTTAATCTGTGAGATGAACGGGGCACTTGAAAAGGAAGAGGGGAGAAAGAACCTTGGATTTGAAAAGTAAATATCTTTGCTAGTGCTCTTCTTTCTGCCAAGAGGGTTTATTACAAATATTTAATAACCGGTAAGATCTGGGACCAACTAGTCAGTACAGTGAGTAGCCCTTGCTATACTGGAGTCCTGGAAACCCTATACTGTGCTACTCCATAAGTTTCTGGGTCATGGGCAATCCCAGGGTCTCACAGGGAAAGGCTAGGGATGTAGAGCAGTAAGGAACACCAGAGGAAGGGGTCAGTCCTACTCACCAGGATATATGAAGGAATTTCAGTATTTTAACAACTCACAAGGTTATTCCTGTGTAGTGACTGCTTATTAGTCCATCTTTGCCCACCTCCCCCAGGCATGTAATTGCCTACTCATCTTTGCAGGGAGTTCAGATGTCACTGTCTCTGTAGAACCTTCCCTGATTTCCAATGGATTCTGTGTCCCCAGAGCACTGTTAACCATGATTTTAGAATACTTAGTCTTTTTTTTTTTAAAGATTTTATTTATTTATTTGACAGATCACAAGTAGGCAGAGAGGCAGGCAGAGAGAGAGGGTGAAGCAGGCTCCATGCTGAGCAGAGAGCCCGATGTGGGGCTCGATGCCAGGACCCTGAGATCATGACCTGAGCCTCAGGCAGAGGCTTCAACCCACTGAGCCACCCAGGCGCCCCGGAATACTTAGTCTTAGGCTAAGGACTGTAAGACAGTTACATCATAGAAGAGAAAAGAGTATGGCCTCTAGAGTACAGTGAACTTCTCTGACCTGAGTGTACCCATGTGTAAAGTGAAGACATGTGTGTTGTCCTAGTCTACTACATTCCTCAAAAGGCAGCTTATGAGTCAAGGTTTTGGATGCAGACATTTGGGAGATGATCCCAGCAAACATGTAAGGGAGTAGGGCATTGAGGCAAGAAGGGACCAGTACAGAGTGTGTTGTTAGGTAAGTTATCATTGAGCATCTGCAGCTAAGTCCCACTGGAGACTCTGAGTGAGTTTCCAGAATAGCCTCAGGATCATGGCAGGAACTGCATGCCTCATCGACTGAGGGCTGTTCCGTGGGCATTATCCCCCCAGTGCTTCTACCTAAAAATAGCCAGTAAACACTCTTGGACAATGCAACAAAGAATGTCAGGTCAGCATGTTGGGAAGAAGTGGGCACATACTGAAACTGTCCATAAGGGAGCCTCTGAAGGGGGCTACGTTGGTAAAAGTAGAGCATGGACATTTGCTACAAATACCTCCTCAGAGTTCTTGTGGTAAGGTATGCAGGGGAGCTAGCTCTATGTCTACCCCATTGGGCCTTCATAATAGAGATTTGATTAATCATATTAGGTAACATTTTTGATTACCTACAGTGACTGTCTGCCAGTCACTATATACATGCTAATTAATGAGGGTGTGTTTACTCCCACTTTGCAGATGAGGAACACAGGGTCCCCAATATTTGTCAGGGTTCCATAGGTACTATGTGGGAGTGATGAACCCGGGCAATCTGGCTTCACAGTCCCTGTGTCTAACCACTATGTCTAACCAGTATGTATTATTCCTCTTCATATGAGTAAAAGGAAACAGAAAATGACTGCAAACATTTTTAGATTCACATATATGTTAACTAACTCTAACCCTTACCTTTACTTTGTCACTCAGGCAATTTATGTGACCACAGAAACAGACCTTTGGGATAAAAGACTTGACAGTTTGCTTAATTTAGATGAGGCTCATTCATTTGCTGCACACAATCAGTTGCTGTACTTGTCAGACATAGAGGCCATCATTAGTCAAGAGCATTTACGGAAGGTTTCTCTCATGCAGAGCTTTGTTCGTGGAGCTGTTGGGAGTTGAGAGGAAGTGGGGGAGACAGTCTCATCCATCACTGAATCTAACCAGGTAGTACAGATGCCCAGAATTCCCTACCTAAGTGGCAGAAATGAAAACTAAGCATGTGAAATTCAGCCAGGCCACTTAAGATAGCAGAGACAGGTTCTTCTTCCTTCCCTGCAATGTGTTTTCCAGGTTCCAGCTGGTAAAGATGCAGATTTAGAGCAACATAATAAAAAAAAGCCACAAGGCGGGAGGGACCAACCTCTTCACTTAAAGCAGGGAAAATGGGTTATATATAAACATACCTCAAAGCAATTGGAACCAAATTGGACATTGGATTTGGGGCTGTGTTAACAATGACTTAAGCGCTCAGAGATTGAACTTCAAAGTATGAAGTAGGCCCCATAATATCCACTTCACTAGTGTGTTGCAAGGTTAACTAAAAAGCAAACTAGCAAAACGATGGTCCATAAATGTTATTTTTTTCTTTCTTTGCTTGCACTCTGGGAACAGTAATTCGTTGTGAGTACTGCGGACTTATGGCTAGTGGGGGATAGGGGGTGTGAAATGTACGGTTCAGAGCTGTGAGTTTCAAGCTTTGCCATACATTCCCATTACTGGTGTGAATGTTGAAATGGAGATTACCACAGGCCACCACCACCTCTGAAATTCTGATTCCGCTAAAACAACATTGTTCGTTATTAGAGGTAATTCTGGTGTACTTGGGGAATGGAACGCATTTTGGAAAGACTGTCCCATTATCCATATTTACTGAGAGATCAAAGATTGAGTTGCATAAAATTTAATAAAACGATCACTTAAATGCTTACCGATGCAATTACAAAGTGCATTGAAAAAGGAGACGTTTAAAAATGGGATTATTTTACAGTCCAGAATGGTGACGTAGATGGTAGCAGTGCAAAAGTGTGTGAGTGAGTGAGCATGTGTGAGGGCATCAAGCTATAGGATCTATTGGTCTTCAGGCTTTTCCAAGCAAGTTGAAATTCTTTCTTTAATTTGATGCAAGTGATAGGCAGTTAGTAAAATAAGCATGGAGTTGAATCTCAGATTTGTCAGGTAACGGCTATAAGGCTTTAAGCAACTTACATGGGCTCAATTTCCACAGTTGCGTAAGGGGGAATAATAGCCAGCTAGCTGGGTCGTTTGAGGAAAAATGATAATTGTTAGCACTATGCGTGACTGAGCCCTCGATGCATGTTATAATGACTTGGTAGAAAGAACCTGTCTCAGGGAAGCAAAAGGACTCATGTCTATTCATGTGGATATTGAATCTGCACATTGCCTCCCTGAGGTTCTTAGAGAACATAGAAGAAGTACTCTCGGCATAACTGGTCTGAGCATCTGGCTGCGGCATGCAAAAGCCCCACTGTGAACTACAGAAAGCATTGAAGGTGTGAATACGCTTCAGAGGTCAAAGCATTTTGCTAATTAGAAATTAGTATTTCACACCATGGCAGGCAAGTTGGGTCCTGTGAACCCAGTGATTTTGATTAAATGTGTCTCAATCCCATAGCCAGTTCTCTAGACAAAGAATCTGTCACTTGATGGATTCTAAGTAAACTCGTATGTTCTGAAGAAAAGTAAATGAGGGACCTTATTTAACTGCAGATGGGAAGAAAAATGGATACATATGTACCAAGTTCCTATTAATGTGCCA
This sequence comes from Nasua narica, assembly GCA_028533885.1. Classification (NCBI taxonomy): domain Eukaryota; kingdom Metazoa; phylum Chordata; class Mammalia; order Carnivora; family Procyonidae; genus Nasua; species Nasua narica. Next base: position 43,120,584 of record CM052799.1, read on the forward strand.
GCAATTCAACTCTGCCTGGGAGAACTGGGGAAGGTCAATGACGAGTCAGTCCCTAAGGTCCTGAAGTAAGATGTAGCCAGGATGGAGCAACATGTCCTTAGACAGTCATGAAAAGAGAGGCTGGAGTGATACAAAGGTGATGCTATCTGCAAGCCAACTTTGAGGTCCAGTTGTGAAAGACTCTCTAGCAAGTTAGGGTAGCTGGATTCTTTTCTGGAAGAAAGTAGATCATAGAGATTTTTGTAGAAATTGAAGGAGAGAAAGTGAAAGAATGAGCAGACCTTACTAATGAAAGGTTAAACAGAGAGGTCTCTGAAGTGTTCTAGAAAAAGGTTGAGGATGTGGTTCCTCTGATTCATGTGCTCTGTTGTGTCATGTGATGATTTTTTAATAAGTGACATTAAGAGAATTATACAGCCCTTGGGGGAGAAAAGAGGAAGAACAAACACATATTTTTTGCTTCCTGTGTCATCCTTATTACTGAAAATTTACTTTTATCATCTATGATATTCCTAACAAACTTAAGAAGTAGGGGTGCCTGTGTGGCTCAGTTGGTTGAGCCTCCGCCTTTGGCTCAGGGATCGAGCCCCATTTCAGGCTCACTGCTCAGTGGGGAGCCTGCTTCTCCCTCTGCCCCTTGCTCATGCTCTCTCTCTCTCACTTTCAAGGAAATAAATAAAAACAAAAATCTTTTTTTTTAAAAGAGTGTGATTCTTGAATTGCCCTTTTTCAAAAAGGAAATGAGCAAGAAGAACATGAGTAATGTGACTGTCTTCCTAGCATATTCATCGATTCAGTAGATAAGTATTGAGTGCTTACTGTGTGCCAAATGCTTTTCTAAATACTGAGGATTCAGCCTTGGTCAAGAGGGAGCAGGTTTATGCTCATATGGATCATGATTTCAACTGCAGAAGACAGCAACAAACCAGTAACTAAAGAGATAGCCGTAGGTGCTATGTGCAAAGAAAATAAGAAGAAAATCCCTGATGTGATACACAGGGATACTTTAAACTGGAAGGCAAAGGCCCTTTGTGGAGGTGACAGTCCAAGTTGACATGGGAGTGACAAGCAGCCAAGGATACTAATCTGCAGACAGAATGGATTGGATAGATGGAACAGAAAGCAGACAAGGAACAGGGCCCTCAAGGAGAGAGGACACTAGTGTGTCCTGGAAACTGAAAGAGCCATTGGGATGGTAGAAGGTAAAGAGTTAGGGGGCAGGTAATGAGGTCTGTGACAGGCAAGGGCCAGTGGATCTTGGATCTTGGAAAGAGCTTGTGTTTTCTTCAGAGTATCAGAAGTCATTTGAGGATTTTATTTTATTTTATTTTATTTTTTTTTAAAGATTTTATTTTCTATTTATTAGGAAAGAGAGAGAGTGAGAGAAAGCATGAGAAGGGAGAAGGTCAGAGTGAGAAGCGGACTCCCCATGGAGCTGGGAGCCCGATGTGGGACTCGATCCCGAGACTCCGGGATCATGACCTGAGCCGAAGGCAGTCGCTCAACCAACTGCGCCACCCAGGGGCCCCCATTTGAGGATTTTAAATAGGGAAGTGATATGATCTGAGTTATATCTGTGGTTTTGGGACTGAGACTAAGTTGTAGGGGTCAGGCTTACTGGTTTTATTATTCCAGATTTAGAGGGACCACTTATAAAGTCTTTCAAATGGAAATTCCGAAGAATAAAAATAACTTTCGGCATTCCCAATGTAGATAAATAGATACAATATAAGCTTATATTGATATGTATATAAATTTATGGATATATAAAAATGTATTGGACTATATATGGACTACTATATTATTTATGAATATTATCAAACACAAAATAGACATTAAAATCTGCTAAAGAGAAATATGATAAAGAGGAAAGAAACCTTTTAAATAATTTACTAAAAGTAAAAAGTAAAAAATTGCTCTCACTAAATATTACCAATTAAACCACCATTAATATTTTAGTGAGAGTAATATAATTCAGTATACTTTATTATTTTTTTTAAATGTGGTTTAACAAATGCTGATACTAAGATTCAAAAATCTGGCTTGAAAATCAGTTTATTTCCTGAATTTCTTTGAACGGTTAGTCACAAGTGAGAAAGCTCCCTCATAAGGGAACAAGATGAAAATATAAAGTGAAGACTTACGGTAAGGTATGTTAATAACAAGAGCAGAGCAATCTTTATTTCCAGTTGTGTTTCTGATGTTCATTGTGTTTGTGTGGACTTCGTCAGACTTAATTGGATCAGAACAGTTTACACCCTTTAATGGCACTGAAGAAGGAACAAGAGAAGTGATAACTCTGCCATTTTCTTAATGTTCACTGTTACCAGTGAAAATGATTATTTTGGTCAACCCAAGGTTCTGTTAAGTCCATTTGTCCATACTGTGAGGATTGCTTTACACTGGATAATATCAATACACTATAAGTGGCAATCCCCATGATGTGTGAAAATATGTGTCCTCCGGTGTCCAGATCATTGAGTGGAGATTACACACTCCAAACCTCTGACTGTGCGGATGTATAAAATGGGAGGCCCAGACAAGGGGCACCACTTGTATATCCTCCACACCTTCCTTCATTCAACTGTGTGCCAGGCACTGTTCTTAGAACTGGCATGCACTTGGAGCAAAACAAACAAAAATGCTCCCAGTGTTATATGTTTGTGTGATTTCCTTATAATTCTACTTCTCTGGTTTCTTATTTTTGAAAGGTTTATTTGTTTATTTTGAGAGAGAGAATGGGGGAAGGGGCAGAGGGATAGAATCTCAAGCAGACTCCCCACTGAGTGCAGACCCTGACATGGGTTTGGATCCTATGACCCATGACATCATGACCTGAGCCACAACCAAGAGTCAGATGCTCAACTGACTGAGCAACTCAAATACCCCTACTTTTCTGATTTTTAATGTTTGGAAATTTATGATTAAGTAGAGCATTCTAACCTCTTGGGATGGGATCTCTAAAACTGCCCAGAGTGCTCCTCACGTCTCTGTTTCATGTTTTTGTGACCCTCTTCTCTGTGTGTGTGTCAGCCAAAGCTAGAGACTCAGCTTGTAATAGATAAAATAAGCAAAGGCAGTGAGGTGTTCACAGCTTAGAAGGGAACAGTCTCTCTTTTGAGCTTTGAAATTAGATTCCATCCCATTTGGCACGTTGGGTGTAGCAGTATGAGAGCCTGTGAGCCACAGGACCCAATTAAGCTGTGTCTAGATTTCTAACCCATAGAATATACGAGAAAATAAACGTATGTTCTTTCAAGTCAGTAAGTGTTTGGACAATTTGTTACACAGTAGTAGATAACCAATATGCCTCCTTTCCCTTGGGTTCAAATTTTCCTTTTTTTCTTTTTCCTCAAATGTGCACATTCTCCAGAGAGTTAGAATTTACATTGAAATGTTCCTTCATGGGACGCCTGGGTGGCTCAGTTGGTTGGGCAGCTGCCTTTGGCTCAGGTCATGATCCCTGCATCCTGGGATCGGGTCCCGCATCGGGCTTCTTGCTCCGCGGGGAGCCTGCTCCTCTCTCTGCCTCTGCCTGCCTCTCTGCCTGCTTGTGTTCTCTCTCTGTTAAATGAATAAATAAAATCTTTAAAAAAAAAAAAAAAGAAATGTTCCTTCATGAGCTGCTCAACTCACCTACTGAGACTGCCTTGACACATCATTTAGACGCATCTAGTCAGGAAAGTGTACAATATATCACCCCAGTTCTAAAATGATCATTCCTCCAGTTTCTGGGGGATAGATCTGTTCATAGTAGTGTCACATGTCTTTTAGTTTGTACTTAACCTTTTCCTGTTTGAATGGTTGAAAAAGAATTTCAAGAAATCTAAACATAAGAGATTTTAAATTAGAACTCTAAGATAAATACTAAATTATCCCAAAGTATCAAAGTATTAAAGAAGTTTAGGAGTTGCTGACTCTTTAATATGTGTGACAGCAGTCCTTGTTTTCCCAGAATGCCTCTTCATGGTCTTAATTTTTGCTTTTTCAAAGATTATAAAAATATATCTTTCAGTAATCATTTCCTATTCTTTGTCTTTTATCTTTACTGTCTTTACTGGTTTACTCTACTAGACCAAGAAAATTGTCGGTGCCTCTGTATAGGAAGGTTACCACACAGATTATTAATCCATGTTTACAAACTCTGCCCACATGTAAGAATGAAAGTGAAAGTTGGAAGAACTTAAATATTTGCTTTTATCCAGCACTTCATGAGTAGATAATAGAAACTGGAGCTTGAGGTGCCTTTAACATGCAAAGACATAAGTGAATGCACAAGTAAGTGCATATATATAGAAACAGATCTGTTATATGTGATCATATCCTCCAGAAATAAGCATCAAACCTCACAGAAGCTGAGGATATAGCTTTAAAGTTTAAGAGTCCAGAGATTGGGAAAAATATGGATCTTGAATGCTGCCTCTTGAACAGACTCTGATCTAGGAATATGTTTCCCTTTGCTCTAAGGAGGTGCAAGTAAAATACCATAAGATTTTTCATAAATTTACATTTATGTGATTAACTTTATTCTGGGATTTTTTTTTCTGTTTTATTTGTAAGTATTTAAATGTTCTTGTTTGTAAAGGGTGATAATGGCAGTAGTGGTGGTAATGGTAAGATGTAGGAAGATTTTGTTGTTTTTCTTATATCTTTGGTAAAATTAAAAGTTGGCTGTCTTATTTTAGACTCTTCTCTCCACTGTTTGCTTTTGTTCCACATTCAGAAAACTGGTGATACAGGAAGGTTTTTCTTTGTTCCTTTAGCAGAATGTATGGCATAATAGACAGAGGTATAGTACAGCACATTCTTCACATAGATGGAGACAGAGTGACAAGGTCAACAATACCGATTGTAAATTCAGCAACTAGTTACAATTGCTAACTCTTACCGGTTGTTTACTTTGTGCAGATGTTGCTTCAAGTACTTTGCTTAAGCTCATTTAAGAACAATGCTACAGAATAGGTACTAAAATCGTCACAGTATTAAGTGTCTTCTCCGATATTTTTTTTTTAAAACTTGACTGTGGTCTATGTAAGAAACACATTTCATATACCAACACACACACACACACACACACACGAACATACCCAAAGAAAAGTATTTTTATTCTTTTTTTTTTTATTTAAGATTTTGGTTATAAACTCATAAATGCTGTGCCCTTCATCCTCTTCCTTTTCTTCTTCCTTCACCATGACCACCATCTGTTCAATTTTTATATAATGGAATTTACTTTACATAATATAATTTAGTAACTACAACAAACTTTTTTTTAATGTATGTGCTATTTCTCTTTTGCAAATGTAGCTCAGAAAATTAAATTGGTGGTGCCTGGGTAGCTCAGTTGGTTAAGCATCTTCCTTCAGCTCAGGTCATGATCCCAGAGTCCTGGGACTGAGCCCTCAATCGGGTTCCTTGCTCAGCAGGAGCTTGCTTCTCCCTCTGCCTGCCACTCCCCCTGCTTGTGTGTTCATGTTCTCTCTCTGTCTCTCTCTCAAATAAATAAAATCTTAAAAAAATAAAACAAATTAAAATCTTGAATACTTACAACCTAATAGAATGCAGAGTCAGGATTTGAACCTGAATACATTGCTTTCAAAACACAAGCTCTTCCCGTACTTCATTATAAAGCCATGGCAAACTTGTTATCTGTCTCTAAAAGTTGATTCTTTGGGTGATAGTGTAGACTGCTATTGGTTCATAGCCCTTTCAAAACTTCCCCAGGTATAATCTGAAACTGACTTTCATACGTGGATAGCAGGGAGGGACTCAAGAAAGAGGCAAGGTACTCCAGATAGGTAAGTGGCAGGCTTAACAAGGAAGGGAGCTTACATACGACCCTTGTCTTAGGCAGCTCCGAGAAGAGTAGATCTCTGCACCTGCCCACCAAATATTAAATAGTATAGAGGCCTTAACTAGGTTCTATGATGTATACTGCTCAGACGATCTCAACATCACAATACTATCTCAAGGCTGTGTCCATGCAGCAGCTTCTGGGAACAGGGAAGGCAAGCAGAATGCACATTCCAAGAACAGGGGAAGAGTGCAGAGGCTCTGATTGTTGAGGTCTAGCTCACAGGTCAACTGGCAGCAGTGTTCTCTCAGTGTCCTCCCCCAATAAGTGCTGCATATAGCACTTATATGCTACATTGTAAGTGCTACATTGTTGCTATGATTTAGTCAGTTTCTTAGGAAGAATGTACTGTAGCACCAGATTCCTCTGATTGTGTGTGTGTGTAATTATTATGAGTAAGATATATAATACTATGGGTTATTCCCTATAATAAATATTATAAATTACATACATACACACAGATAATAATATATACCCTATAATATAAAAAATATGCTGAAATCCATCCCAAAGATTCATAAATGATTATAACAGAAAAAGATATTTAATGAACAATAAAAATAAATTTATATAAATAGCCATCTGAAATCAATATGTGGACATTTTACATAAAATATAATGAAAAATATAATGAAAATTTATTGTATTCATTATTTTTCTCTTTTTCTGAACCATTCTCTTTCCTAGTGTTTTTACCTTGGGGTCATATAATCACCTTGCACTTAAACTTGAAACATATGGAAGTAGAGTAAGTGCTGAATGAACTCAAGTCAAAAGATTTTTCCTCTGGTCACCTGGGTGGCTCACTTGGTTGAGTGGCCCACTTTTGATTTCAGCTCAGGATCAGAAAATGGAGCCCCATGCCAGGTGCCATGCTCAGTAGGGAGTCGGCTTGAGATTCTCTCTCTCCCTCTGCTTCTCCCTCACTCATTCTCTCACTCTCTCTCTCCCTCTCTCTCATAAAAAAAATCTTTTAAAAACCAGATTTTCCTTCCCTAAACCTTCCTTTTGGCATAAATATGCAAAGCTACATTTTCAGTTCATTCAGATGTAGCATGCAATTCAAATTTTTCCTCTTCTGTGATATTCTCTAACTAGAAACTGACTGGTTGAGGAAATGTTTGGATTCATCTTACTCTGAAACTATAACTTGAAATGTCACTTGTAGCATATTTATTTAGTGGGTGTTGGGTGAAAAAAAAATAACTCTAGGCACCTGGGTGAACTCTGCCATCAGCTCAGGTCATGATCCCAGAGTCTTGGGATCGAGCTCCGCACCAGGCTCCTTGCTCAGCGGGAAGCCTGCTCTTCCCTCTCACACTCCCCCTGCTCGTGTTCCTTCTCTCGCTGTTCGCTGTGTCTCTCTGTCAAATAAATAAATAAAATCTTAAAAATAAAAATAAATAAAAAGGTAGTTAGGGATTCATCAGTGTGTTAGAACTCTGGGTGAATTATTTTACATGTTTTGATTTCTTTTGTTTTTATAGTTATGTGTGCAATAAAATATTAAAATTACTGAGATAGTATGTGCGATCTGTAGAAAAGTTAGTTCTTTTAGTTTGTAATTTGCATGAAATATTCTTTTATGGTGCTGCCCTGGGCTCCCAGGAAAGAAGCTCTGAGACTATCCCTCCACCTTTCATTGACGAGGTGAGGAAGTTGGACCTCTAAACCCTACATTACCTTCCAGTTTTTAAAATGATCAGATTTTATTTTATTAAGATTTTATTTATTTGACAGAGAGAAATCACAAGTAGGCAGAGAGGCAGGAGGAAGCAGGCTCCCTGCCGAGCAGAGAGCCCGATGTGGGGCTTGATCCCAGGACCCTAAGATCATGACCTGAACCGAAAGCAGAGGCTTTAACCCATTGAGCCACTCAGGTGCCCCTAAAATGATCAGATTTTATAATAGCCTCCTTCTAGTCACCAGTGGAGGGTATAATGAACAAGGGTGTTGGATTTAGACATCAGCTTCTCTATAAAATAGCTCTGCAACCCCAGGCAAATCTTTTTTGCCTTTTGAAATCTGCTTGTTCATTTGAAAAGTGAAGACAATAAGGATGAAATAATATAAAATATGGGAACACCATGTAAAAAAGCTCAGTACCTGGTAGGTGTTCAACAAATCCCTAAATGATAAGAAGCCTTTCATAAAGACTCTAGTGTTGGAAGGAATGTGCCCCTTTACCAAAGAACCTCTTGGTTAGCCCTGGTCCATCTGGCCAGACTTGGGCACTAAGAGACAATGGGGAACAAAGATATAGATCATATCATCTTTCTTCTTCAGGTTGATATGGTGGATTGCATTGATTTTTTTTCCAATGTTGAAATAGCCTTGCATACATAGAATAAATCCCACTTAGTTATGATATATAATTCTTTCTATACACTGTTACATTTTATTTCTAATAATTTGTTGAGGATTTGCATCTGAGTTAATGAGAGATACTGGTCTGTTTTTTGTTATTTTTTTCTGTGCTGTCTTTTCTAGGTTTTGGTATCAAAGCAATTTTGGCTTCATAAGATGAGTTGAGAAGTATTTCCTTCTCTTCTGCTTTTTGGAAGAGAATTGGATAAAATTGGTGTTAGTTCCTATGTGTTTGATAGAATTATTCAGTGAATCCCTCTGGGCCTAGAGATTACTTTTTCAGTAGATTTTTAAATTATAGATTTTATTTACTTGATTATTATAGTACTATTTAGATTGTCTATTTCATCTTTTATTTTAAAACATTAATTTAGAGAAAGAGCGCACACATGAGCTCATGCGGGTGCAGGGAGGGACAGAGGGAGAGAATCTTCAGGCCGACTCCTAGCTGAGCTGAGCTGAGCTGAGCTGAGAGATGCTGGAGGTGGGGGCTCAATCTCACTACAATGAGATCATGACCTGAGCCTAAACCAGTGGTCAAATGCTTAAATGATTGAGCCACCCAGGTGTATTGAGATTTTTTAAAAGATTTTAATGAGACTTTTGAAACATAAACAGAATTGAAGAGATAGGAGCCTCTGTCTATTTCATCTTAATTGAGTTTAGGAATTTTTTTAGTTTTCAAGAAATTGATTTAAGTACCTGAATTCAAGAATAGAAAGTTGAAAATACACCATTTTAATGACCGTAGGATTTCTAGTAATATTTTTATTCCATGTTGGTAGCTTATATCTTCTTTAAATTTTCATCAGTTTTCTTTGAAGCTTACAAATTTTATTGATTTTTAATAGATTTTTTTCATTGATTTGTTTCCTCTTATCATTCCCTATTTTCAAATTCAGTGGTTTCTCCTTTTATTCCTTCTTTCTGCTTGTTTTGGGTTTATTTTGTTCTTTTTCCAGTTTCTTGAAGTAAAAATTTAGGTTACTAATTTGAGAAGTTTCCTCATTTCTTTTTTTTTTAAAGATTTTATTTATTTATTTGACAGAGATCACAAGTAGGCAGAGAGACAGGCAGAGAGAAGGGGAAGCAGGCTCCCTGGTAAGCAGAGAGCCCAATGTGGGGCTGAATCCCAGGACCTGAGATCATAACCTGAGCCAAATGCAGAGGCTTTAACCCACTGAGCCACCCAGGTGCCCCGAGAAGTTTCCTCATTTCTGAAGTAAGCACTAGTAAGCAGTTTCCTTCTTGGAAGTGTTTTAGCTGTGTCCCATAAATTTTGATAAGAAATGGCTATGTTCATTCACTCCTATGATATCTACAGTTTCCTTTGAGATTTCCTATTTATCTCCTGAATTATTTAGAAGTATCTTGTTTAACTTTTACATATTTAGAGATTTTCCTGTGTCCCTTTGTTTTTGATTTCTAATTTAATTCTGTTGGTATGCTAGAACACTCTGAGTGGTTTTAATCCTTTTAAATGTGTTGTGTTTGTTTTATACAGCCCAGTATATGATCTATACTGGTGAATGTTTAAGGGCACTTGAAAGAAAATGTATATTTTTTTTGTTGGATCAAGTGTTCTAGTTATTTCAATTAGATCCTGCTGGTTTACTGTGTTGTTCATATCTCAATAGCCTTGCTGATTTTCTGTCTAGTTGTTTAAACAGTCACTGAGAAAGGAGTGTTGAAGCCCCCAGCTATAACTGTGGATCTGTGTATAATAAGTTTCAGTTCCATCAGTTGTTTCATTAATCTTGAGGCTCTGTTTTTTGGTGATTATACATGTCAGAGAGGGAGAGGGAGCCTAATGTAAGAATCGATTCCACAACCCCAGTATCATGACTCAAGCCAAAGGCAGACACACAACTGACCCAACCACCCAGGTGTCCCCTGATCTCTGTCTTTTCATTAGCATATTTATACCATTTAAATTTAGGGTAATGGTTGATATATATTAATACTTCAATCTGCCATTTTATTAATGTTTTCTCTGGTTCCATTCTGTTTTTCTTTTCTTATCTTTCTTTGGGTTACTTGAACATTTCTGACGATTCCAACTCACTTATTTAAATATTTTATTTATTAGACAGAGAGAGGGAACACAAGCAAGGGGAATGGGAGAGGGAGAAGCAGGCTTCTGCTGAGCAGGGAGCCCGGTACGGGGCTTAATCCCAGGACCCTGGCATCATGACCTGAGCTGAAAGCTGACGCTTAATGAATGAGCCACATAGGCACCCCCCAACTCATTTTATTAGTGTTTTTGAGTGTATCTCTTTGTATGTTTTTCACAGTGGTTGTTCAGGTGGTTAAAATATACATACATGATTGTAACAGTTTTTTGGAATCAAGAATTTACCACTTTGAGTGAATTTTGGAATCCTCACTTTCATTTAGGTCTCTTTACTCAATTTTAAAAATCATTATCTTGGGTAACAGGCAGTATTGGAATTTTTGTTTTAATCATCATTAGTGATTTATGAAGCTTACTGATTGTTATATATACCTATATTTCTACTCCATCTGTTCTTAATTCCTAATGTGCTAAGATTCCTTCTTTTGTCATTTCTGTTTGAAGAATTTCACTTGAGAGTAGCTCTGCTAGCAAAGAGCTTTTTTCTTTTTTATCTGTGAAATTTCTATTTCCCCCTTGTAAGTGTAATTTCACTAGATAAAGAATTCACATTTGACAGTTCTTTTCTTTTAGCACTTGCAAATTATGCCCTTCTGGCCTTCATCATTTCGACAAGAAATCTGTCATTCAAATTGGTATTCTTCTATAGATAATATTCCTTTTGGGATCTTTTTTTCTTTGTCTTTAGTTTTCAAAAGATTAATTGCAATGTGCCTTGGCATATGTTTCTTTTGGATTGTCTTGTTTGGGGTCAGTTCAACTTCTAAAATCTGTAGGTTTGTGTCTTTCATCGAAACTGGGAAGCTTTCAGCCATAATTTATTTTGATGTTCTTTTAATCTTTTAATTTGATGCTCTTTTAATCTCACTCTCTTTCTCTCCTCATCTGGGGCTCTGAAAACAGAAATATTGTATCCTTTGTTATTATCCCACAGGTGACTGAGGCTCTCTTCATTGCTTTTCAGTCTGTTGTCTTTTGTTCAAATAGGGTGCTTTGTATAAATACATGCTCAAAGTTACTGATTGTATCCTCTATCATCTCCGCTCTTTTCCTGAACTCATCTAGTGAGAATTTTTTTGTTATTGTAAATTTAAGTTCTATCATTTCCTTTTTGTTTTTTAATAACTTACTATTTTCCTTTATGAGGCTTTAATTGTTTATTACATTTATTTCAGCAGAATCTGTAAGTAATCACTGAATCATTTTTATAATGACAGGTTTAAAATCTTCGTCAGAAAATTCCAACATCTGATTGACTCAGTGTTAGCATCATTTGGATGTCTTTTCTCATTTAAGTTGTGATTGTCTTGGTTCTTGGCATAATGAATAATTTTGACTTGTATCCTGCATATATTACTTGTTATATTACTAGACTCTTGGACTTAGTTGAAGCTTTAATTTTGATAGGCAGACAGTCACTTTATTAAAGTTTAGCAAGTGGGTCTTGGCCTATTTCTGTGAACTGTGGTTCCAATAGCAGTTTAAATTTTGCTGCCTTTGCAGTGCTATTTTGTTCTGCTTGGTTTATCAGTGTTATGTCAACTCCCATTGGTCACTGATGGTACTGCCTGAGGGAGAAGCATAGGTTTCCAGAAGCCAGGCTGTGGGTGTCTTGGTGGAAGAGGGCTGTGGTGAGATGCTGCTACCACTCCTTCCTCCTCTTGATTTTTCTGTATAGGGGAGGAAGGAAGGAAGTCATGAATCTGCAGGAATAAAGAGGATCCTCAGATCAGGATGCTTATTGCTGTAGCTTGGTCCCTCCCTTACCTACCTCTTTGTGCTTGGTTGGGAGGGGTGGGAAATAGTTTCAGGCCCATAAGGGCAAACATGCGCTCTGGTTACAAATCCTTGATACAGGTGGATCCTCCTAGTTGGTTTGACCTGCTCTGCCCTCCTCAAGTATCTCTCCAGGTAAAAGGAGAATCTCAAGCCCAGCAAAGAAAGAAAGTGTTTCCCCTGATGGCTTGTTTCTGGTGGGACTACCAGTAGATCTCCCAGTAGATCTCCCTTGTCAGTGGTGTCAGAGATACTCCTGTTTTCTTGGGAGAAATAAACCTACTTGAATTTTGATTGCCAGATCATGTATTGGGAAACAATGGATCTGGGTTGCCTTCAGTTGCATAGGGGGTTACAAATCACCTTCTTACCACTTTTGGAGCTCTCCTTTGGTTGTCTCTTAAGCCATTTCCAGAGTTGATAGTTATGGTTAGAAGGAAAGAGGAAAAATTAGTCTATGTCAGCTCATCTGGAGAGGAAGCATAAAATGTGTTTTTATTGCTACTCTTTCCTATATCAAGCAATGCCCAAATGTTTGTTATGACAGTCATCTTGTGCCCATCTTAGCAGTGGAATGTGGAAGTTTGGGGACAGATATAGGCAGCTAGGGGTCTGACCCTTACTCATGGACTCAAAAGTTAGTACTATCAAAGTGTTTCCCCACAGATCATTTATTCGTGGCAAGAGAAAGAACAGTATCTATGCAGAGGAGAAACCCAGTATCTTGACTGAGTGAACATTAATATCATCAATAAAATGCAGATGGACACCATGAATCTTTGGATACAATATGTTGAGAAAGGACATATCATTATCTGTATAGTATTCTAGTTAGAAATGCCAAACCAGAATTTCATCATAAGGAGATATCAGAAACACTGAAAATGAGAAACATCTATTTACAAAGGGAAAAAAAAAAACTGGACCATATTCTTCAAAAATGACAAAGCCATGAAAGACATTGGTGTTGAATTTCCAGATTATGTAACTTAACTCTGGTTGTGTAAAATAATGTCCTTGTGCTTAGGAAATAGACATTGAGGTATAAAGGGGTTGACACAAACACACTTCCATACATGTGCACTTATATACCTGCTGAGGAAGGGGAGAGCGGCTAAGATAAAGAATGTAGCAAAATGTTAAAATTTGTGAAAGAGTGTATGAAATTTTCTGTTCTGTTCCTGGAACATTTCCATAAGTTTGATAGTGTGCTGTAAGCTGCTTTCAGTCATGTGTGGAATTTATGTCACCTCAGTAGATAAACCCTGCAGGGCCTCAGAGATATCCGAGACACAGCAAATCATGGCCACACTATGACATGAGGTTATAAATAGAATATATGGCAGAGTTTATCACAGAGTGTTGGCAACCATATATACGTCTCTCATGGAGTATAATCCCACCTGTTGGGATTTGTTTATGCCTCATGACTCCCTCTTTCTTACCAATTGGTTTTGATCCTAGATTTCTCTCCATATAGCCACTGCCCAAACAATATATAGATTTTGGACTCAACTAGATTTATCTTTTTTGTCTCAGAGTCACATCATTTTCTTGGAGATTACATGGTAGTGCTTTCAGTTTTCAGAGCATGACCACATAATCCATCTCATTTAATTTTTTCTTGTGTCCTGTTAAAGAAGAAAGAGAAAGTTAGGTATTTGATATATTATGTATCTACATATAGATATCTTATATAAATGTATATATGAATCAGGTATATTAAACATCTGACTCTTCTATATATTATGTAGATATATAGATATAGAAATAAATGCAGGGGCCCTAGGTGGCTCAGTGGGTTAAAGCCTCTGCCTTCGCCTCAGGTCCAGATCTCAGGGTCCTAAGATCAAGCCACGCATCTGGCTCTCTGCTCAACAGGGAGCCTGCTTCCTCCTCTCTCTCTGCCTGCCTCTCTGCCTGCTTGTGATCTCTCTCTGTCAAATAAATAAAATCTTGATAAAAATAGATATAAATATAAATATGCCTTTTGTGTATAATTAGAGGGAGATAATCTCACCCCCAAGATATCTCTTATGTCTCTAAGGAAAGAGCATAGATCAAAGTCAGTCACTGAATCTCAGATTTATTTATTTATTTATTTTAATTATCTCAGTTTGTTCATTTATTTATTTATTTAGATTTGTTTATATTTATATTTATATTTATTTATTTTAATAATTTCAGATTATTTATTTATTTATTTAAATCTCTGATTTAAATTCTGTCTTCTCCTCTTATTAGTTAGCTCTGTGGCCTGGGCAAGTTTTTTTTTCCTCCCCAAATTTGTTTATTTTAATTTTTCAGTGTTACAAGATTGATTGTTCATGCACCACACCCAGTGCTCCATGCAGTATGTGCCCCTCTCGATACCC
>CM052799.1:43135586-43155347 GCA_028533885.1 Nasua narica
TGTTAGATCTTCTTGGAGGATAGACCCTTTAAGGATGATGTAGTGTCCTTCTGTGTCTCTGACTACAGTCTTAAGCTTAAAATCTAATTTATCTGATATGAGAATTGCTACCCCAGCTTTCTTTTGAGGTCCATTGGCATGAAAGATGGTTCTCCATCCTTTCACTTTCAGTCTGGATGTATCTTTTGGTTCCAAGTGTATCTCTTGTAGACAGCATATGGACGGGTCCTGTCGTTTTATCCATTCTGCAACCCTGTGCCATTTTATGGGAGCATTTGGCCTGGGCAAGTTTTAAACCCATCTGAGCCTCAGTTTCTTTAGAAGCACAATGCAAATAGTAATGATAAGATGATTGTAATAAGTACATATAATGTTTTAAAAATTATTTAAGATTGTTTAAATTATTTATTTATTTAATAATTATTATTTTAAATAATTTTTAAATAATTGGGGACTCAGTAGTATTAATAATAAATCATATTATTACTGATTATTCTGGAATGCTGATCCTTTGGAAAGTTCAATAAAGAAATATAGATCTTCATTTGAGGACCTCTTCCAATTCTGTGTCAGATTTCCTCAGGCTGCTCTTCATCTGAATTTCTCTACCTCTCATTGTGTCTGCCAATACACATGAAACAGCCCTTTGGGGCTCTATACCTTGCTTGGAAAAAACATTTTCTGACATTTCCACCAATAAACTTTGTTCTCTTCTCTTATTTCTGAGTCCTCATAGAAGATTGTCCACTGGAGAAATTAATGTGTGTAAATGACTTAATGAATTACTTCTCCCAAGTGGCAAAGCTTTTACACAAGAGAATGTGCAGTTGGGGTCAGTGATTTGTGTTAGCAATATTTTATAAGCTAATTGTGCCACATAGCTGACACTCAACTTACAAGTAGATGCAACACTCTTTCACAACTTGCCTTAAGAAGCATGAAGACTGTTTCTTGTTAAGCAGTACAGGTCAGCTTAGCACTTGTGATCTAATTAGAAGTATGAGCCCTGGGGCACCTGGGTGGCTCAGTCCTTAGGCGTCTGTCTTCGACTCGGGTCATGGTCCCAGGGTCCTGGGATCGAGCCCCGCCTCAGGCTTCCTGCTCTTCGGAAAGCCTGCTTCTTCCTCTCCCACTCCCCATACTTGTGCTCCTTCTCTCGCTGTGTCCCTCTCTGTCAAGTAGATAAAATCTTTAAAAAAAAATAGTGTGAGCCCAGAGATCAGAATGCCTGGGTTCACATCCTGCCTATTTCACATCTGGTTGATCTTGGGTTGGTAAACGTGATGAGCATCTAATGATTCAGTGTATATAAAGCACCGTGCACAGTGCATGTGGCTTAGAGTGCATAGGCAAGCATTGTGATTATTTAATGTGAGCTTCTGATTTGATTTTGTGGATCTAGAAGACAGTTGAGATAGTATTCAGTTCCATGGCTTTCAAACTCTTTAACCATAAAAGTCTTTCTTTTTCCTTCAGAATTAAAAAAGAAAAAAATATATATTGATATTGATATATCCAGAATATGAAGGAGAGTTACTCTGATTGACATAGAGAGGATGAGCTAGAGCCCCACCCTCTCTACTCCTGAAGGTGAAGCTGAAATTTTTCCCAGTCCACAGTTCTTCCAGCTAGACTAAGAATTAAATTGACATGAGGCAGATGAACAGGAAAAGCAGTTTTACTGTGTATGCAAGGAGGCCCAATAATGAAACTGAGACCTGAAGAAATGACCAAGAGAGGGAGTTTTTTCTACTTCTTAGACAAAGACACAGTAAATCTGACAGGACAAAGCAAACTTAATCTTGGGAGCTTTGATTAGTAAGGAATCCTAAACAATTTGGGCTGGGGCAATAAATTGTAAAAACAAACAAAAGTTGTTTATATAGTATTCTCAACTCTAAAAGTCCCGTCTCTGGTGATGAGGATGTCTTTTTACCTCCTGGTACAGGGAGGGTACCTTTCCCATAAGAGAGGGTTTCCTGGTTTCAGGGGGACCGAGGAAGTTCTGAGTGTCCTTCTTGCACAGGTGTCTCTTAAGGAACTTTTACCGAAAATAAGCAGTATGCTGGGGCACTTGGGTGGCTCAGTCAGTTAACCATCTGCCTTCAGCTCAGGTCATGATCCCAGGGTCCTGGGATTGAGCCCTGCACTGGGTTCCCTACTCAGTGGAGAGTCTGCTTCTCTCTCTCCCTCTGCTCCCTGCCCCGGATGCTTGTGTTCTCTCTCTCTGTCAAATAAATAGTTTTTAAAAAATAAGCAATATGCCATAGTGGCACATTTGGGGGAAGCCTGCCCTGGGTCTCTTCATACCATTGGTTTCCTCATTCCACTGGGGCACTGCAGGATTACTACAATCTGGGTATCTGCTGGCACATGACAAATCATGGGAAAATAGTGACTGGAAAAAAAGTAAGACACTGACTTTTATCCCTGAGACTGAGGTTGACTAGACCAAGTGAGGCAGTTGTCACTTAGATTCCGCCAAGCACTTGCAGTCACATGGTGGGGGCTGGGAGTGGAAGATCTTGAAGGCTCCTCTGGCTGGGTCGGGTGGAGAAGCTGAAGCACTTCAGGCATTTCTCAATCTCCATGTGGTCTTGGGGCGTGTTCTTGTCCATGGCAACCTCAAGATCACTGGGCTTGTTACATGGCACCCGAAGGCTCCCAGAGACAGCATCCTGGGAGAGACTACAGAAGCAGCAGACCTTGTCTAACCTAGCTTTAGGAGTCACCTGGAGTTTCTGCAGTGTTCTGTTTCTCCAAGTCATAAAGACGAGTTCAGTCATAAAGACGAGTTCAGTCTTAAAGAGAGTTGGCACAGAGGATGCCTCTTGATAGTCAACGACTTTGTAGTCCTCTTATAAACTCTCATACCCTATAATGTAGAGATCTTGTTTTGAAAGTCCTTGGTAGAGTAAATTCCTGTATACTCTCATTATGTATCTGATGATGAAAATGCTGCTTATATTCATAAAACTTAATATTTAGTAGGTGATTACTCTCTAGCAGGCCCTCTTTTCAACTTTTGACATAACAAGCTTTCCAAATGCCCATGAAAATAGATACTTATTTTCAAAATGAGGAAACTAAGATAAAGTGGCCAAGATTACATAGATTAGTAAGGTTAGGAATTAAGTTCAACTCTTGACCACTCCAGAGATAAAACTGCTGAGGCTAAAAGAGGAGGACTTAAACCATCACAGTGCAGATGAATTATAGAGCTGGATCTGGACACCATGCTTTCTCACTTTGCTACACCATACACCTTTCATTTCTAATTCTCACGTTATTCCTTATGAGCTATTTTTACAAACCTGTTTTCACAAACTAGGGTAAAGTGTCCCCTTAAATTCATGATGAAACTCATATGAGCTCTTGTCTCTGGTTTTAGACCTCCTTTTGCTTCATTGTATATGAAATATTCTATTGCATCAGATGTACAGCATTCCTATATCAGCTGCCATTGAATTTAGAAGGAAATCATTTTTATTTTGAGACAGATTGAAGGTGTCATCCCCTCTGATGGTAGTAAAAGTTGAGAGTTGGTTGGTATATGCTTCACTATGCAGTGCCCTGAGCTCTAGCTTTCCTTATTTGGAATTCCAGATGCTGCCTTGCTGCCAGGGGACCGGTTTTCTTCAACTTGGTCTAAGGGAAATGGTCATGGGGGAATATTGAGCCTGATATTATCCAGTTTCATACATCCTTAGGCTTGGCTGTCCAAAGACCAGGTGTTAAGTTTATTTGATAATCAATGATATTGATTAAATTGGTCTAACTCATGAATGCTTGGAATCTAACTGTAATGGATTTGATTATTATTTCTCAAATCTTCTTTTCTGCCCTTCACTTTTTTGGGGCAGATGCACTTCCCTTTCCCACTAGCTTGTGCTAGGCCATGTGACTTGCTTTAGTCAGTGAAGTATTAACAAGCATGTCTGCAGCAGAGGCATGGTTTGGCTTATGTCTATACCCGTGACCTTCAAATGAATAAAACATGCCCTGCGGATCCACTATTACAAGGAAGGGTGAGAAAAAACATTGCTCACTCTCAGACCCAACTTCAGCCTGCATCCACGTCCAGCCATCCCACTTCATGGAGCAAAGTTGCCTAGTTCTGCCGAACCTACTTCAGCCAGGTCAGTCAGCATGCACATTTGTGAGAATGAGAAATACTTGGCCTTGCAAGCCACTGGGTTTAGGTTTTTGTTTCACAGCACTAATGAACCAAAAGATAACTAATGTTACAGCTGACATTTATTGATTACATAACTGTGATATTATGATTTATAATAGCAAATATGTATTTGGTCTTTATCCTATTTCTGGCATAGAACTTCTAAAACCCTTGGAATTTCCTAAGCGATCAGAGCCATAAACATGTTTTTTTGTTATATTTTTGAGGTGGTTTTGGGATAGGGGCTGATTTCCAGTGCAGCCAGTCCTGTGATGAGAAGGTTGGAATTTTTAGTCTGACAAGCCCCCCCCCATCCTTTAGAGACAGAGGCAGAGACCGAGTTCAGCCACCAGTGATCAATGAATGAATCAATCATGTGTATTTGAATAAGCCTCCAAAAAACTCAAAAAGACGTGGTTTGGAGAGCACTGGGTTGGTGCATATGTGGAAGTGTTAAGAGCGTGTCCCACTCGGAGAGCATGGAACCTCCACCCCCTCCTCCCAAACTTTGCCCTATGCATCTCTTCCACTGGGCTCTTCCTGAGCTGCATCCATTATAATAAACAAGTAAAATAGTAAGCAAAGTGTTCCATTGAGTTCTGG
The DNA here is from genome assembly GCA_028533885.1 of Nasua narica. Classification (NCBI taxonomy): domain Eukaryota; kingdom Metazoa; phylum Chordata; class Mammalia; order Carnivora; family Procyonidae; genus Nasua; species Nasua narica. The sequence goes on from CM052799.1 coordinate 43,140,367, forward strand.
GAGCTGCTCTAAGAAATTACTGAATCTAAGGAGAAGGTTATGGCAACCTCCGATCGATGACAGTTTGGTCTGAAGCACAGGTGACTGCCTGGACCTGGGATTGGCCTCTGAAGGTTGGGGGGCAGTTTTGTAAGACTAAGCCCTGGACCTGTGTGATCCCATGCTGTCTTCCGATAGAGAGCGTTACAATTGAATTGTAGATACTGGCTAGTGTTAGAGAATTGTTCCGTGCTTAGGGGAAGGAAAGGAAAACCACACGTTGAAATAAGTGTGTCAGAATCATAACTGTTGATTCTTCTAAAATTATTGTTATTAAGTACCTAAAATGTGGTATCGGGCACTGTCTAAGCACATTTCATGCATTAACTTTTAATTCTAAAGCACGTCTATGAAGTATATAATATTATCTCCATTTTTGAGTTTTAGAAAGGCCTTTGCCTTTGATGAAAATGATTAGAATAATTCATCAAACTTCCCCCTTTGAACAAAGCACCAAAGTGGATTTTGAAAATCCTTATTAAGATCAGTAAGGCAGATGCTTCTGAAATTCTTGGGGAACACTGACAACTTCTGCTTTTTAATAATAGGTCTTGGTGAAATCCTGCCAGAAAACACTATCACAGGCATAGATGGTAAGAGCAGTGATCAAGGGTGTCATTTATTGGCTACGTGTGTCGGACACTATGCTTTGATCATGTCACTTAGTGCACAATAGCTATCTGAGGTTGCTATTTGTTTTATCCTTCTGTATTATAGTTGAACAACTAAAGATCAGAGAGGTTAAGTAATACACTTAAAGTCACACAGCTTGCAGGTGACTCTACTGAAATTCAGACACAGCACCTGACTTATAATCTACTCCACTAAGCCACCTCTTATTCAGAATGCGGAATTTCTTTGCTGCATATTTTACTACTTTGTTCATGAGCATATTCTTTGTAGAGAAATTATATTTCATATTTGAGTGACTTCACCATTTTTTTGCAATTGTTCCTTGAACAAGTATTGATTGAAAATATATGTGCCAGGGGCGCTTGGGTGGCTCAGTTGGTTAAGTGGCTGCCTTCAGCTCAGGTCATGATCCTAGGGTCCTGGGATCGAGTCCCACATCGGGCTCCCTGCTCGGTGAGGAGCCTGCTTCTCCTTCTGCCTCTGCCTGCCACTCTGCCTACTTGTGCTTTCTCTCTCTGACAAATAAATAAAAACTTAAAAAAAAAAAAGAATATATGTGCCAGACACACTGCAATGAAATGGAAGTGAATAAAGGAAGGACCATGGGACTGGGTATCAGTCTGTTTCTGTTTCTGTTGCATATGATCTTAGAACATAAAGGTAGAATGGGCTCTCTATGCAACTTCCATTGAGATTTCTTTTTTTTTTTTAAAGATTTTATTTTTTTATTTGAGAGAGAGAGAGAAAGTGAGAGAGAACATGAGAGGAGAGAAGGTCAGAGGGCGAAGAGGACTGCCCGCAGAGCTGGGAGCCCGATGTGGGACTCAATCCCGGAACTCCAGGATCATGATCTGAGCCGAAGGCAGTTGCGTAACCAACTGAGCCACCCAGGTGCCCCTCCATTGAGATTTCTATCCAATGGAACTTGGTGTCTGATTTAATGGACAATGAAGTATAGCATAGTGGTAAGAGCACTTGGTTTTGGGGGCGCCAGCGTGGCTCCGGGAGTTGCGCATTGAACTATAGATTTCTACTCAGGTCGAGATCTCAGGGTCCTGGGGTCCAGCCTGCATCAGGCTCTGGGCTCAGCAGGGAGTCTGCTCCTCTACCTCTGCCCATACCCCCACCCATTAAATTAAAAAAGAAAGAGTACTTGATTTTTTTGTCAAATAAAATTGGACCTAAATTCTGGCTCTGCTGCCTGCTACTTAAGGCCTTGAGTGAGCTATGTCACCTCTCTAAGCCTCATTATCTTTATACAATCTTAAGTGTAGAGCTTACCTCACATTGCTGTAGAAAGAGTCAAGAATAAAAATGCATTAAAGCCCTTAGCTCAATGACTACCCTCAATACATAATAAATTATTTAATAACAGCCACTGTTGTCTAATAAGGAATTATATCTTGTTCACTCACCATCTGGATCATTCTAATTTGCATATGTTCTCATTTGAAGACATTACTCTTTAAAACATCACAGAATGGAGCACCTTCTTGAAGTTGATTTTCAACACTAGTTAGGTGGATGGAAGAATCTCAACAAATTTCTTCCTCTGCCTGGGCCTCAGTTCCTTGACATTAAAATGAGGTGTTTGGGTTAGATCAACTTTGGTTCCTTGCAGATATCAAACCAAACCAAACAAAACAAAAAAAAACTAACAAACCAAAATGCATGATTCAGGAGTAAATAATCTGAGTAAATACTAGTAAATACGAGTTTTTGTGTATGTGTATGTATGGCTGAGTGCTCCCAATTGGCTCTACTGAATAGGTTCACTGTTACCTGTCCCACGGAATGTCATATGTCCTGAGAAGCTCAGAGAAAATGTATGTCTGCTGGTGTTTACCCAGAAAAATCCTTTTCTACTAATTAGTAAATAGTTATTGCTATCTGAACAGGTGAGGATATTCGTTGTAAAAAATCACACATAAAACGCAAGATCAATATATTTACTGTGGTAATGACTGAATATTTATCAACATTCATTTTAATTCTAAAACAATCCTTGGTGTGTGATACTTCCCACTTTACAGATGAAACTGTAAGAGTCCACATAACTACACAGTCCATTCAGTGTTACAGTAAATTATGATTTGTGATTCTCAGTTTAAATTCCTGTCCTACTTCTGTGCCCATGCAAGACTTAGTAATAACTAACAGATGTAATTTGTTCTATAGGATATTAATATGCCTGTCACATGCTATGTCTAATTAGCATCAGAAGGAGTGTCTAGAAAGCAGGGCAGGAGAAAATCACACAGGATTACACAATTGCTTTTTAGGGACGAGTAAATCTCCCGTATCATTTTTGAATTTTTTTTAAATTTTAATTTTTTAATTAATTTATTTATTTAGAAAGAGAGGCAGGGTGCAGGGAGAGGAGAGGGAGAGAATCTCAGGCACCCTATCCACTGAGCCTAGAGCCAAAGTAGGGCTCAATCTCAGGACCCTGAGATCATGACCTGAGGCAACATCAAGAGTCCGATGAGAGCTACTCAGGCACCCAACCATATCATTATTTTTGACAAAACATCCTAAAGAATTCTGAAATTAATGAACAAATGAATACTTCTCAAGAAAAGACAGAGATAAAATTAAGTTCATCTGCCTTATTTGCTTCTATCATCTCCCCACTATGCAGCTTTTCATTGCCATGGGAACAAATGGAAAGTATAGCTCCCTGTTTGATGACAACGGCCTCCCCACCAAGAAGAAGAAAATAATTATTTCCCTTAGTTTCCCTGGAACATCCCTGCACATCACATCAAATGCAATATATTCCAGTTCTTTCCATTTCAAAGAACATTCCAGGCAAATCACTTACCCCCCATTTGGCACATCCCTGGTGATTATTCCTTCTTCTTCTTCTTCTTTTTTTAATCAATTATGCTGCAAACATTATCTTTTAATCATCCACTACAGAGTAGATCCCCACTTGGTAGTATACTGCCTACACCCTCTGTATTTGGTGTTAATGCATATATTAAAGATGATTATTTTTGTGTGTTAGCAGGGATTGAAAATGTCTGTGTGTTTGTCATTGTTTGCTAAATCCTCTAAGTCAGTTGCCAATTATAAGAGCTTGTAACTTTAGGGACTTAGCTGATGAATCCAATTGAACTGTCAGCTTTTTCAGGCTAGACTGGATATATGAAGAATCTCTATCCTAATTGCTTTAATTGATGAATGCAGAAATAAGGCGGCCCATAGAGAGAATGCTGCAAGATCTTTACAGCAGGATCGCCACACATGGTAACAGTAACAATAATCTGCTCTTAATGGGCACTTGGAATATCAATTGCTGCACTTTTATGGGATGCCTACCATTCTATAATACGTGGGGATAAAAAGAAAGTGCCTGACATGTCCCCAGTTCTGAAAGGGCTTATAATTTTATTGAGAAACCAGCCTCAAATGTATGAAACAAGTTGAGAATAAATAAAAATTTTATAGTAAAATAATTTTAGTGAAAGGAGATACCATTTTCGAAGTACGGTTGCTTCACAGGCATTTTATAGCCACAAGGGCTCAGGAGGGCATTTAAGGAGAGACCAGGGCCCACCTAACCTAAATCACATGGTTGGTCCTGTTCTTGGTAGTTTTACCTAAGCATCTTTGCCACAAATATTTTTGCCTCGTAACTAATTTGTTATAAGGCAATTTTGCTGAAAATATAAAATCACATAAAAAGGGGCTTGATTAAAAAGGGCATAATGAAACAAAAAGTGAGTAACAAGATTTAAAAGGGTTGACTGCAAAATACAAAATAATTGAATACACTTAGAATGGATGGTATAGTTTCATGGCAGTTCTGCACAAATAACTGATTTTATTTTATGGATTGTACCTAACCATTCATCTTCACTGTTGTTTGTTCAGAGTATTATACTTTGTTGTTCTTGTTGTTGTTGTTGTTAGTTGATTTGTCTCCTTATTTGGCACTGCACTTTTTTTTTTTCTGAAATTTCTTTCCTCACTAAGAGAGGGACCAGTTCCAGATACTAGAATGCACACTTGCACTTGTCACTGAGCTTTATACTGCTAATGAAAGCCTTATGCACTGTTTTTTTTTCCCCTTGGCATATTATCACATGTCCACTGACGGATATTTCAACATTCTATGGGGAATGTGGGTTCAGGCCTGTGCAGCACTGTGAGGACCATTATGGGAACTAAAACGAATATAATATAAAAATTGGAGTACTCCATCAGTGGAGAAATGAAACCAAACCGTCAACTAGTTGTTTTTTCTGTTATACAGCAAAATTACCGTATAGCCCATTAGTTATGCAATAGAAATATTTGCGGCAAAAATGCTTGTGGCAAAGATGTCTACGGGAAAGATGCTAGTGGTGAAAATACCCAACGTGGGTTTAATCACTCCCCTTAAAACTGCCAAGTTTTTGCATGTGAGGGCGATCTGGCTGTGACGTGTCACCCCATTGCTTGCCAAGGTTGATTTGGCTGATCTGACTGGCTAGGCAGGTGTCCCCTTTCTCCCTCACTGCTCCAACTGTGCCCGTCCTGAGACTGTGGGCTCCGGTAAAGAGGACAACCCTCTCCATAGAGGAGGAATGTTCTTCACTCAAAAGTATATAAGTAGCTGTACTTCCTTGCTAGAACCTCCAAACAAGCTCTCAAGGTCCATTTGTAGCAGAACGTAGTGTAGTCAAGCTGCCAAAACCCCAGATTCATCCAGATGAGTTGCTGCATGTGGCAGTATGCTTTTCTTTAAAACAAAACAAAAACTGCCAAGTTCTTTCCTCCATCTTTGTACTGCTCTTCCCTTTGTGTGGAATGTTCTTGCTCCAGCTCTTAAAACATCTGCCTCCCTCTCTCCACTTAGATCTGAGCTCTAAAATTAGCTTCAGAGAGTCATCTCTCTATCACCATATCTAAAGGGATACACCATGCCTCTCATCCTGTGTGTTTTTCATTGCTCTTCTTAGAAGCCCCTCTTCTATGTGTGAGCTCCTATGAGCAGAGACTAGTCTTGCCCATCACTGAAGGCTGAGTGTTCAACAGATCATGGGCATTTTAAAAACATCAGTTGAATAAATGATTTGTCAGATGAGGATATTTTATTGGAAGAAGCAGGAGTTTACTCCAGTTAATTTAACCAAAAGTGAGTTACATAAAATTTTCTCTTTCAAGGTTGGAGGACCATGCTTGTGAGCAGGCAGGAAACAGTCTAGTCTAGAGGACCTGGAAGTGGGAAGTATGGCAGAAGAGCTCATGGCAGGGAGCATCTGGTCAGGACACAGATGTGGGGTCAGTTAACACAAACTGCATATTTGTCCTTGAACACTTAGAGGATTGTTACTTCCGTATAAAGAAATATGAGCGGATAGTCCCAAGAGAGAAAGCAGATACAATATCATGTGTTTGTATTATGGGGAAAGCTGCTTCTGGGAAAACATTCACTATTCTGCAAATTGGTCAGACTAAAAGACTACAGTGGTTCTGAAAAGGTGTGTAAACTAATCGAAGCCAATTAACCTATCAACAGATAAAGGTATAGTACAATTGGAGAACTGGTGTAGTTCACTAACTTTAGATACTTGGGACAGATGGAGCAAACCTGAACTATTACCTGATAGTTAATTATGACTGAGAAAGCACTATATTATTCCAGTTGTTTTGAGTCTTTTAGAAAAATGCTTGTTTTCAGATTTGTGTGTGTGTGTGTGTGTGTGTGTGTGTGTGTGTTTAAAGAACCCATAGTGTAAAATGTAGGGTTCTGTTTGCTTTCAAACAAGGTAGAATTCCTAATATACTTATGCCTCAAGTTGGTCAGAAAAGATCAACAATTCCTGGCTAACATTTGCTTGCTCAACACTTATTTCCATTCTTCTGGTGACAGCTACTTGATTTTTCCTTTGGGGCAATCACTCCTCTTCTCATATCATCACCCAGAAATAGATTTGTAGAGTCTAAGAGCAGAAAAAGACCATATGTATTATTTTCTTACATACAGCATTCAAAACTAATGCATTATTTTGAGTGTCTAGGTGCTGAAAGCTCTGGTATGCTTTTGTTCCTTCTCAGATACTTGTCAACCAATTAATCTCAGTCAATCCAGTGATTAGAGGTAGGGAGGCCTATAGCCCTAGTGAGACCATCAAAACCAGAATCTGTGGGCTTAGCCTTTCAGTGATAAGATAGCACTGAAAGTGGAAATCACATTTACAGTTTCCCTGTGGGAAAAATGTAAAGAAAGTGAGGCTTAAAAAAAAAAGTGTGATAGTGATAGGTAACAGTTGGGATATTGGAGAGAAGGCAGTAATCTGTGCCATGAAGTTGTAGTTCTTTAAATATTCAAGTAGTGTTTTATACTTATATTTAAATATGAACACAAAGAATTTATGTTCAACAAATATTTCCACACTAAAGGATATTCGTGTATAATTTTATATGCGTATATATGTGTTCACATATGAATACATATACACACATAGATTTATAAAAAGGGGTAAATTTGTTACATGGTACGTTAAATACTCATAAATGATTTCCTTAAAGCTGTTTGCTTTTGATAATGAGCAATATGATGATAAGAGTGGAATGTATTCCTAAGGGTATTCTTAGGTGTCTATGTTTGGCCAGTTTTCATTTTCATGGATGGAAAAGTTGTTTTTGGAAAAGTGGTTCATATGTCATTTCCCTTAAGAGAATTAGGAAAACGAAGGAAGGAATGCAGAATTTACAAAAACCTTGGGAATGCAGCAGTAATGCCATGTTAAAGTCAGCTCAGAATATGTCTGTGAAAGTGCAGTGCATTTATTGAGCTTTTGCTATAGGCCCAGCATCCCTTCCACTTGACAGTGTATCTGCCATGGATGCCAAGTCTGAAAGAGGCACTACTTTGGACCTCTCTCTTCCATATTAGGTAGATCCAACCTGTGATCTGATAAAACACTTCATAATGGACTTGGACTATAATCCCTTTGGGAAGAAGTATATTCACCCAAATGGGTCTTAAGATCGACCTAGTAACACATCTTTGTGGCACTTCAGAAAGCCTTCATAGAGAAGGCAACCACAATTGGTTCTTTTTTCTTTTTAAGATTTATTTATTTATTTATTTATTTGACAGACAGAGAGAGAGAGTGTAAAGGCAGGAGGAACAGCAGGCAGAGGGAGAAGCAGGTTCCCTGCAGAGCAATGAGCCCAATGCGGGTCTCAATCCCAGGACCCCAAGGTCATGACCCAAGCCAAAGGCAGATGCCCAGCCAACTGAGCCACCTAGACACCCCCACAGTTCATTTCTTCTGAGTACATAACAAGTGGGGCCAGGCATATATATTCAGCTACAGAGGTTTTCTTTACTATCAAGGACCTCCTAAACCCGAGTATCAGGGGACAAAAGCAATATGAGGTGAGAGGAAGGATATGGAATCATCCACAAAGATTTGAAAAGCCAAAACCCTGGTTGTGGGCACTGATTACATACCATTGTGGAAGAAGAGAGTGAGACGAGATGGCTTTTTTGTGTGATTCCATCCACACTTGGCAAATTATAGAAACATGCCAGTGTCATCTCTACTATTTATTGTTTCCTTTTTTAACCAATAAAAAATATGTTAAATATATCTTGTTTACATTGATTTTCTGAGATTTTGATTGCTTATTCTTCTTCCTTCTTTCTAAATGAGAGCTTTAAATTCTTTTGATGGCCTTAACTTGTTTTCAATAATCATTTCAGAGTGAGTCATCCTGACCCTCTCTTACCATCTTGGATTTTGTAATCCTTCCTCCCCCCTCCACCCCCAGAACATGCCTTTTGAATATCCAGGCTCCCCAGACAGTGTCATGTGCAGCCAATGATGATGATTCTTTTAAATCCCCACCTTTATTTCTCATCAGGGTTGTCTGTACCATTTACACGGGAAAGCTCCCTCAGGAAGGCAAAATGGTGTTGGCCTAAATTATAGCTGTATTCTCATGCCTGGTACATTCCCTGCAGCATAAAAGGTGCTCAACACAGATTGAATCCATGAATGAGCAAATAAGTAACTGAATAGTGTTGGCTGGGGAACCTTGTAGCCAGTGTCTCTTGGATACAAATGAATTCATTGCACATTGTGGTCAGTGTTTTTCCCTTGCAGGCAACAGAAACTGACTCTGGTTAGATTAGATAAAATAAAGGAAATTATAGGAAGGAGATTGGTCATGAGGGATAGTTAGAGGTCAGGTCAAATTGGGTCTGCTGCATGTTTGTATAGCTCATGAGCTAAGAATAATGTTTACATTTGCAAATAGTTGAAAAATTTCAAAACAAAAACAGTAGTTCATGACATGTGAAAATTCTATGAAATTCAGATTTTAGTGTCCCTAAGTAAAGTTTTATTGAACACAGCCATGCCCATTTGATTATGTGTTTTTTAGGGCTATATTTGCACCACCACAACACAGTGGTGGAATTGTGACCTACGCACTATGGTCGACAAAGCTTAAAATATTCACTATCTGGCCCTTTACAGGAAAAAGTTTGCCAGTTCCTAAATTAGCTCATGATATCCAAGTTGGGTGATCGGAGCTTAGGGAATTCAGAAACCAGGGAGCTATTGGGAATCTAGATAGCAGAAAGAGACTGGCATTTAGGGTGCCACCATCAAACCAAAGCTGTTCACCCTCTTCACTATTTCCTTGAGCTCCAGTTTCAAACTCTGGAAACAGCCTGAATGGCCTGGTTTAGGTTACATGTCCACTCCTTAACTGTAGGAATGGAGATGGAGAAAACTTTGATTAATGTATCCATCATACAGAAACTTAGGAAAAAGAACAGATGTTCACTACAGTACCTGAACAGTGATGCCAAGATAAAATCATAGTTGAGCCTCTTCCTGTATCCTCCAAAGATAAACAGAAGCCATTTGCTACCTGGTCACATTCAGAGGTTGCTGAGCAGTGGTGGGCACACACCTGACACTGTGACCTCTTGTCATTAAGATTGAGCAGCCTCCTCATTACCTAGTGTGTTCTCATTCATCATAAGTGTCAACTTTCATCTCTGCAGCTGCATTTTGCCTAAGATGATCATACCCAGTGATGCCCCATCTCATGCCAAAGTGGCAAAGCACCAAGGGAAGCACGGGTCCTTAAAAAAAAAGATTTATTTTGATTTTCCCAATCAAGTTTTAGAACTGCTATAAATCACCTTCTAATGAAGTTAAACTGAAGATGTCTAATAAGACTAACAGAGGACTCAGTGCCTGTCTGCAGAGGTGAAAGAAGGTGGCGGTGGGAAGAAGGAGTCTCATTGGGGTGACGTTTTCAGTGTATGTCCAGCTTCCACCCTCATGTGTTATTGCCATGAAATTAACAGCACCAGTCAGTGACCATGGAAAGGCCTATGAGCAACAGTTTTCAGCACAAAAACCATTTTACTATTGTTGTGAGAAGTTCATGTTAAACGGAGTATTGCGTTTTAAGGTAATGCCCAAACATGAAAAATGTGAAATTGGATTTTACTATAGAAGTTAAATGTGGGACGCCTGGGTGGCTCAGTTGGTTGAGCAGCTGCCTTCGGCTCAGGTCGTGGTCCCAGGGTCCTGGGATCAAGTCCCGCATCGGGCTCCCTGCTCTCTGCAGGGAGCCTGCTTCTCCCTCTGCCTCTGCCTGCCACTCTGCCTGCTTGTGCTCTCTCTCTCTCTCTCTGACAAATAAATAAATAAAAATATTTAAAAAAAAAAAAGTTAAATGTAATAAAAAGTCAGGAGTTTGGTAAATTACCTTCCAGTGTGAAGGTCAGTCCCCCCTGCCCCCCCCCCCCGCAATAAAGATACAACTTCTATGGAGCTCATATGCAACAGTTGTTGAGAATGGGTCTGTGTGTGTATGGTATTCATGTGCATGTGTGTCTTGTATATAATGATGTAAAATACTTGGCATTTGATGTCAGTGTGCTTTGACTCAACCTTTTTCTGGGTTCCAAAAGAAGAGAAACACCTTAAGTATCTTTGGGGAGGAACTGAATATAGATCTGTATGGTATCTTTTGTTTTGAATCTTCTAGTTTATCAATCTATTTGTTGTCATTTAGATGTTTTTCAAAAGAAGACAGTCTTTTGAAAACTTGAGGGATTGCTACAAGAGTGTTTCTGGGTATTCTTCCTTTAAATCAAGGCTATGAAATGAAGAAAATGATCTTTAAAAGCCGTCAGTTGATACTGAGGAAAATATTTCTACCCAGTCTAGAGCACTCTTGGGAGAGGCCCCAGAAGCTAGTTCTCTGAAGAGGAGAAGCTAAGATAGGCATTCTGGAAAAGAGTAAGAAAGAGACAAGAAAGGGAGACATGTGACTGGTCAGTCTGGACCCAGAGGATGTCCTTTCTCTCCCAGTCACTAGAAGAGGTCACTGTGTTTAAAAAATTCATCAATATGACAAAGGCAGGAATACTAATTAAGTGTTTTTAGCATAATAGAAAATCAATTTTAATTGTCCCAAATGGAACTATTGTTTACAGTTACAGATGGCTGCCAGGCAGTACCTGGAGAAAATAAATGAGTCCAGGGAGTAGGGAATTGCTTTCAATTCCTAGGAGCATTTTAGGGAAGGCGTAAGAGACTTCAACCTAAGAGGGTTGTTGCATAGAAAACAGATTACCTATAAAGTCTGCAAAGTGATGTTTTTCATTAGGACTATGCAGCCAGAGCTATCTTCTTTTTCCACATTGTCTTCTCCCTCCTAGTATTTCCATAGGAGGATGCACACTCAGAATAGTTGTTACCACATGGATCAAAAACAACACCAGAAACAACCACCACAACCTCCCCCAACAGCCACCAAGTTACAATTCCTTGTACATACCCAGGGCTTTCTCACCTCTAAGCCAACTTTTATTTCGTCCTAAGCAATGTCTTCCTTAAGGATAATGAAATGGATGCCCAGCTACCTTGCACCTACCTTCACAAATTAACACTGTGTTCCATTAGTGAGGCTGTGAAGGCCACACTCAATCCTCGAGGCCTACCTCAAAGACCACCTCTGACCTGATGCCTTCACTGGGCATTCTCTTGATTTTTTGAACTTCCAGGACATAATAGGTCTTTCTTTTACTGGACCTCGTCTTTCCTATCTATAGTTACATGCATATTTATCTTTCAACTAGTCTAGAAATTCCTCAAAAACAAGACCTCATTTTAGTAATGAGCTAAACCCAGCTCTTCACTATTTACCTTGTTTCTTGAGTGACTGACTTAATCAGTTTCCTCAGCAGTAGGATGTGAGTAGTGATAGTGTCTGGGGTGACTATTAATAAGTTGCTCTAAATGAAGCTTCTAGCTAAAGCTCTGGTGTGTACTTTGAACTCAAGGCAGCTGCTAATACTGTTCAATATTATTGAACAGTAATTATAATATTATAATTATATAATAATGTAATAATATTGTAATAATATACAGTAATTATAATATAATAATAATAATATTTATATATACAATTAATATTATATATAAAAATATATAATAATAATTATAATAATATTGATTACAATTCAATATTATTGAATTATAATCGACTTATAAATTACTTTCAGGTACATAGGATAGTTGATTCACCATTTTTATATATTATGAAATATATAAAATAGGTCTAGTTATTGTGTATCACCACACAAAGTTACTTCCTTATCACTGACTATATTCCCTCTGCTATACATTATATCCTAGTGAGTTGTTTATACTGCCTTATACTTCTTAATCCCCTCACCTACTTTGCCTGCTTCCCCATCAACCTCCCCAACCTTCTCTCTGGCAACCACTAGTTTGTTCTCCATATGTAGGCATGGGTTTGTGTTCTATTTTGTTTTTATGGATTCCACATATAAGTGGAATCATACAGTATTTGTCTTTCTCTGACTTATTTCACTTGGCATAATAACTTGTAGGTACATCCATTTGCCAAAAATGGCAAGATTTCATTCCTTTTTGTGACTATATAATATCCCTCTGTGTGTGTGTGTGTGTCTCCCCTTTTTGCGTCTTTTCCACCTTCTTCAAGAATGTTTATCTTCACTTCTCCTCCTCAAAACACATGCATACCACATCTTCTTTTTACACTCATTTATTGATAAACACTTAAATTGTTTCCATATCTTAGTTTAGCTATTGTGAGTAATGCTGCAATGAACATAGTAGTACATATATCTTTTCAAGTTAGTGTTTTCATTTTCTTTGGGTAAATACCCAGTAGTGGAATTAAAGGATCATATGGTAATTCTATTTTTAATTTTTTGAAGGATCTCCATACCGTTTCCCATAGTGATTGCACTAATTTACATTCCCCCCAACAGTGTTTGAAGGTCCCTTTTTCTCTGCATCCTCACCAACATATGTTACTTTTTTTTTCTATTTTAGCCATTCTGACTAAGGTGAGGTAGTATCTCATTGTGATTTTGATTTGCGTTTTCCTGATGATTAGTTATGTTGAGCATCTTTTCATATGTCTTTGGCCATGTTATATCTTCTTTTGGAAAAATGTTTATATAGGTCCTCTGCCAATTTTTTTTTATCAGATTTGTGGGGGTTTTTTTGTCATTGCATTTTGTTAATTCTTGATATATTTTGGATATCAACCCCTTATTGGACGTATCATTTGCAACCATCTTCTTCCATTCAGTAAGTTGCCTTTCCATTTTATTGATGGTTTCTTTCATTAGCTGTGCAAAAGGTTTTTTAGCTTGACATAGTTCCATTTGTTTACTTTTACTTTTGTTGACCTTGAGACAGATCAAAAAATATATATCTATTGCTTAGACTGGCATCAGAGAAGTTACTGCCTATATTTTCTTCTAGGAATTTAATTGTTTCAGATGATACATTTAAGTTTTTAATCCATCATGGTTTCTGGTGTTACATTTACATTTTTAATCCTTTTTGAGTTTATTTTTATATATGGTAGAAGAAGGTGGTCCAGTTTCATTCTTTGGCATGTAGCAGGCCAGTTTTCCTAGTATCATATATGGAAGAGACTGTTCCCATTTTATGTTCTTGACTCCTTTGAGTAGATTAATTGACCACGTAACTGTGGGTTTATTTCTGGACTCTCTGTTCTATTGCATCTATGTGTCTGTTTTTGTGCCAGTTCCATACTCTTTGATTATTACAGCTTAATAGTATGTCTTGAAATTTGGGATTGTCATACCTACAGCTTTGTTCTTCTTTCTCAAGATTGGTTTTGATTGGTTTTGCTGTTTGGGGTCTTTTTTGATTCCACACAAATTTTAGTATTATTCTAGTTTTATGAAAAATAATACTGGGATTGCACTGAATCTGTAGATTGCTTTGGGTAGTATGGACATATTACAATATTAATTCTTCCAGTCCATGAACAAGGAATATATTTTTACCTGTTTGTGTCATCTCTAATTTCTTTCATCTGTGTTTTAGTTTTCAGAGTACAGGTCTTTTACTTCTTCAGTTAAATTTATTCACAGATATTTTATTCTTTTTTTTTTTTAAGATTTTATTTATTTGACAGAGAGAGAGACAGCGAGAGAGGGAACATAAGCCAGGGGAGTGGGAGAGGGAGACACAGGCTTTCCCGTTGAGCAGGGAGCCTGATATGGGGCTTGATCCCAGGACCCTGGGATCATGACCTGAGCCAAAGGCAGATGCTAATGACTGAGCCACCCAGGCACCCTCGCATTTTATTCTTTTTGATACAAATGGAAGTGGAAATGTTTTTATAATTTCTCTTTCTGGTAGTTTGCTGTTAATGTACAGCAGTGTAATAGATCTCTGTATGTTAGTGTATATCCTGCAAATTTACTGTACTTATTAGTTATAATTCATTTTTGGAAGAGTCTTTGGAATTTTCTGTATGGTATCATGTCATTTGCCAATAGTGACAGTTTTACTTCTTCCTTTCCTATTTGGATGCCTTTTATTTCTTTGTCTTGCCTAATTGCTGTGGCTAGGACTTCCAATACTATGTTAAATAGAAGTGTTGAGAGTAAACATCCTTGTTTTGTGTCTCATCTTAAAAAACTTTCAGTTCTTCACCACTGAGTAAGATGTTAGCTGTGGGTTTGTCATATATAGCCCTATTTTGTTGAGGTATGGTCCCTCTGTACCCACTTTGTTGAGAGCTTTTATCATAAAAGGATGTTAAATTTTGTCAAATGATGGATGTTTTTTGTGTTCATTGAGATGATTATATGATTTTTTTTTACCCTTTGGTTCATTAGTGGAATATCATGTTGATTGGTTTATGGATGTTAAACCATCCTTGCATTCCTGGGATGAATCTCACTTTAATGTACTATTGAATTTAGTTTACTACTATTTTTTTATTTCCTTTTATTG
>CM052799.1:43155447-43229902 GCA_028533885.1 Nasua narica
ATGATGAATAATCTTTTTAATGTGCTGTTGGATCCTATTAGCTAGGATCTTGTTGAGAATCTTGGCATCCATATTCATGAGGGATATTGGTCTGAAATTCTCCTTTTGGATGGGGTCTTTACCTGGTTTGGGGATCAGGGTAACGCTGGCTTCATAGAAAGAGTCTGGAAGTTTTCCTTCTGTTTCTATTTTTTGAAACCGTTTCAGGAGAATAGGTATTATTTCTTCCTTGAATGTTTGGTAGAATTCCCCAGGGAATCCATCGGGCCCTGGACTCTTGTGTTTTGGGAGGTTTTTGATCACTGTTTCAATCTCATTAGTAGATATTGGTCTATTTAGGTTGTCAATGTCTTCCTGTTTCAGTCTTGGAAGATTATGGGTTTCCAGGAATGCATCCATTTCTTCTAGGTTGTTTAGCTTCTTGACATATAGCTGCTGATAATAATTTTTGATGATTGTTTCTATTTCATTTGGATTAGTCGTGATCTCTCCCCTTTCATTCATAATTTTGTTGATTAAGGTCCTTTTATTTTTTTAATATTTATTTAATTATTTATAAGGAAGGGAGAGAGAGAGCAAGAGAGAGGAAAGAGCATGGGGAGGGAGAAACAGATTCCCCACTGAGCAGGGAGCCTGATGCAGGGCTGGATTCCAGGACGCTAGGATCATGAACTAAGACAAAGGCAGCCACATAACTGACTGAGTCACCCCAGAACCCCTTTTTTCTCTTTTCTTTGAAGAAATAATTTGAGCATGTAACATACAAAAAATATCTAATTCTTCTATTAAAAATCCCAGGGAGGGACAAAAATGAGGTTGGAGATAGAGGTTCACTCTAGGTTACTTTTGAAATAGGCTGGCTCAAAGCAGTAGTTAGAAGAACCTCTTGCATCAGAACATGTAAATATTGTAGATTCCTACTGATTAAGATTTTCTGGAATAGGACCCCACATATTTGCCTCTTTAATAATCTTTTCAGGTAACTATGATGAAAGCTAAAGTTTGAGAATTTTAGTCAAAGAAAAATGGTCAGTCCTGAATTTACTAGGTGGTGAAGCCTGTATACTGTCTTTGATATGCCAGTGTTTGGTGTTTCACTTCTTTTCTTATCAGAGGATTTTTGGTTGGGATGACTATGGCCAGTCAGTGCCCCAGTCCTATTTCTGGTTATTACAGTAAGGATAATTGATTTCTCAAAGAATCTCCTGAAGTTCTTGTTCACTGCTCTCAGAACTCCCCTGGAAATCCTATAGGGCCATCTTATTTGTAGAATTTAGTAATTAACATAAATCACTGCATGGTACAATCTAAATCCAGGATGAGCCCGACTTTGATGTAAGTATATACCATGATTAAAGGAGCCAGTGAGAACTTTTGCCCCCTGTGCCACTCAGTGGAATACTTTCCATAAGACATAAGTACTTGATTTTATTCTCCAGAGTCCTTTTCAGTGAAACTTAGCTTAGTTTTTAATATCTCTAAAACTCAATTGGTCTTTAGGAGTTAGCTGAGTTTTTTCACCCTTGAATTCAGATTAGAAATCTTAATTCATAGAGGATATGTACTGTAGAAGACAGACCTGGTCTGAATACTTTTTTTGTGGGAACTTAAGTCATTCAATCTTTTTGATCCTCATTCTCCCTATGTGTAAAATGGGGATACTGATCGATACCCCAAAGAGTGTTGTGAAAATTAAGAATCCATGTGAAAGAAAAATGCTCAAAAGATAGTAGTTCCTGTTCCTTTGAAACACAAGTACAGTATTCGATGGAGAAGAGAAAGATAACACATTTTCTCTAAAGTTTTTTTTTTAAGATTTTATTTATTTATTTGACAGAGAGAGATCATGAGTAGGCAGAGAGGCAGGCAGAGAGAGATGAGGAAGCAGGCTCCCTGCTGAGCAGAGAGCCCAATGTGGGCCTTGATCCCAGGACCCTGAGATCATGACCTGAGCCAAAGGCAGAGGCTTTAACCCACTGAGCCACCCAGGCACCCTAAAGTTTTTTCATCTTAAGGACTACTGAGATTTTGAACCAGCTCATTCTGTGTGTGTGTGTATGTGTGTGTGTGTTGTGGGGGGCAGGGGATGGAGAGAGACAGAGGTTGTGTTGTGCACTGTAGGAGGTTTAGCAGCATCTCAGGCCTCTACCCAGTAGATTCCAGTATTCCCTTTCTCCTGGTTGTAACAACAAAAATGTCTCCAGGCACTGTCAAATGTTTCCTGGGGAGCAAAAATCACTAAGAAGCTCTGTCTTAGCAATTTGTCTGTGATTTTAAGGCATCAAAGGATAAAATAAGACTCAGAAATCAATATTTGCTAATATTTTCTCAAACTAGCATCAAAAGGGACACTAAAGCATTACCTAGGTATAATCGTTATCTGTCGCAATAATTCCCCAGAATTATGAAGTCTCATAGTGCGATTAGGGTATAGCAAGGGAAGCTGATGTGTCACCTGGAGAAGTCATATATAATTGATGATTTAGCTGCATGAAAGGCTTAGATTCTCAGACTTGAAAGGCCATATGCTCTCAGGCTTGCTTATCTCCTAGATCTTACTGAACTAGGGCCAGATGTTCCTTGTTGCATAAACTAGGAGGCAGTGACTCTTTCATGAGACAGACAGAAAAATTAGATGGTTAGTTCATTCATTTGTAAAGAGAAATAGAATTATCAATACCACCTTCACTGAAGTTGGTGTGACCAGTACAGTTGATCCCTAAAACAAAGTAGGGGAAGCCAGATTTCTGAGGTTATCTGGGGAGCATGCAATAGGAAAAAAGGGCATGTATTGAAGAACTGGAGGGTTGGATGGCATCAAGCCCCCAGACTCCACGAATGAACCCCACAGTAGGGATGTGTACCAGTAAGTCCCTTGTGAGTTCTTTGATGGATATTCCCAACATTTGTCTCAACAATCTCTTTTCTTTGCTTCGATTGATGACTAAGCCTCCTCTGTAGTGAAACAGCATTTTGACATTTTTCCATTCAGATTTAACTCAGTCTTATTTAACTTAGAGCCTTGCTATTTACATTAAGATGACATTATGAATCTCCTGTTTTATAAGAGAACCTTAATTTTAGGTTGCTGAGAGACACCTCTCTGCAGATCCTGTTCACTTTCCACCACTTAGAACATCAGTCTCTCTGTGGCGAGCCTCGCTGGAGTATGCTGATCCTGTCTGAAATTCCTTTCGCAGACATGGCTATGGCAGCTTTCTCACTTTGTGACTCTCTTAACATCGTGGTCACAGGGCATGACAAGACAGGATATAATGGACAGGTCAGGGCTCATAAATCACACTGAGACTCCAGCTGTCCTGTTTCCTTTGGGGAAAACTGAGGCTGAGCCCACAAGTGTTTTGTTGTCATTTTTTGTTTTAATTTCATAGACATCGTTTGCACTTCCTTCACATGTAGTTAGTAAATATTAACAAACATGTAGAGAATGGAGAGTAAATTTTATAAATAAATTAACGCTTGATATTGTTAAAACAGTATTTATTATTTATTGATACTAGTGCTGCTTAGTTTTAGGGCTTATAGGGGTCAGGCATTAACACTTTACATGGATTACCCCAATTCATCTTCATAATGGTTCAATAATTCAGAACTTCTTTTATCCTCAGATTTTAAGTGAAACAATTGTCCCAAGCTTACCTAGCTGACATGCGACAGAAGTGGGATCTGAACAGGTGCCCAAAATGCAGATTTAAGATGGCTCTGGACCCTTGAAGCTAAGTAAGCCCCAAGAGAGAACAGCTTGGTGTGATTCTTCAGAAAGAGGCCTCACAGTCTCCAGCTGGAGAGCCTTTGCGGCATTTCCAAGGGGCCAGGGAATTCTAACTCTACAAATGGAAGTTCTACATGATGAAAACCCGGATGGAGATAGCTCCAAGTTAATGTGATTTGATAGCTCCTATGTAAAGTGCATCAGAAAGCATCATGAAAAAGCTTTCTCATTCTGCCTGGCATGGCTTGTGTGCTCCATGTCACCTTATGTAATTCAGGCATGGTGGGCTTTAAGCAAGAGTATAAAAAGGTGCCAACCACGATGTTCTTTCCCATCTTCCTAGGAAAAGATTGCACATCTAAGATTCCTCTTGCTGACTTTACCTTGCTCCTGTCACTAAGCCATTAACTCATTGACATTAAAATGCTAAGAAAAATACCTCAGAACTGGTTGGACTTTTTAAACGTCAAAATTATAATATTGCAGCTGCCAGCTCTGGTTTCCTGTAGCTTATGTTTTGGCTAAAAGACCAACATCAGCCAATCAGACTCTGAGAAGCCAGGGGAATTCAAAATTATAGCTGCCCAAGTAGAAATTAGTAAGATGATTTTCAGTATGTGGAAAATAATTTTCATGTAATACCTCTGAATGTAAGTTAATGAAATAAGTTTTTAATTTTCCTTAGTGAAAAATGGACCTCTGGTTAATGTTAAGATTTAGATGGCTATTTTTAACATTGGTCCTTTAAAAAAAAAACATTAAAAAACTGCCATTCATAACTCTCATTCATGTAATAATTTTGAGTACTTTCCCTCTATTAAGCCACTTAATTGAATCTTCATAGAACTTTGCTAAGGAGACACTATTCTCAGCCCAGTTTTGCATTAGGGGAAACTAAGTCTGGAGAAATTAAGTGACTGCTCAGCTGAAAAATGATGATACTTCAACCCAGTTTTTTTCTTGCTATATACTATTCATGAAACCAAGCTACATCTCAGAGCTTAGAAGTGTTTAATAGTAACACTGATATTGAGCCATTATATTTCCCTTCTGTTTGGATCTGTAACCTGGTCTGAGTCTAGAACCTTTGTTGTTGCATAGAACTTACAATGTTACTTTACATCCAACTCAAATAACAGCCATTCATTTACTCCTAGTTACCTAGAACAGGGGTCAGAGAAGCCAAAGATAACTCCAATTACCAGTGAAGCAAAATTAGGATCATTTCTTGATGATCCGGGAATTATACTATCATTTTGTGCTAAATAATATTAGGCATTTGTATTTGCTGGTGTGGACTGCCATAACAAAATGCCATAGGACAGGTGCTTTAAACAACAAATTTATTGCTTACAGTTCGGGAAGGTGGGAAGTAAAAGAGAAAGGTGTTGGCCCATTTTCTTCCTGGTGAGAGCCCTCTTTATGCCTTGCAGTTGGCTGCCTTCATTCAGTATCCTCATGTGGCAGAGAGAGAGCTCTGGGGTGTCATTTCCTCTTCTTATAAGGGCACTGATCCCATTATGAGGCTTCACCCTCATATCTCACCTAACCCTAATTAACTACAAAAGGCCCACCTCTAAATATTGTCACACTGGGGGGTTAGGACTTCAACATATGAATCGATGGGGTGGGCAGGGCGCAATCCAGTCTATAGTAGTACCTGAGACCTATTCATTAGTACCAGTTACCTATAAGCAATATACAAACAACTCTAAAACTTGGTAGCTCAAAACACGACATGTTTATTTTGCTCATGAATCTGTAACTTTGGAAAAGTTGGGGGATAGCTCAGCTCTGCTGTACTTTTATTATCAGCTGGAGCAGCTCAAAGACTGAATGCTAGCATCATCTGAGGCTTCATTGACAGACTTAGCTGGTGGTCAATGCAGACTGTTGACTAGGGACCACAGTTCTACTCTATGCAAGCCTATCCATATCCTCTACCTGTGGGCTAGGTTGTGCTTCCTCAAAGTGTGGTTGCTGGCTGCTAACGGGCAAGCATCCTAAGAGTAAGATTGAGAGAGACATATGGAAACTATAGCCCAAGAACCCAACTATTAGGAAAAAGCATAGCCTCATTTTCACCCTACTCGATTGACTATGGCGATCCTAATCCCCAACCAGATCCAAGAAGAGGAAACATAGATTTTACCTTTTGAGGGAGAAAATGTCTTTTATATCATAAGAGGAGCATGTGATATGTGCCATCTTTGGAACACATCATATCCCATAAAAGCTTGGTAATCTGATTAGCCGTGGTTGCTAGAATCCTGAAGGAAAGGTAAGAACACAAGAAAGAGGCAGACAAGTACCTGTTAAATTAATAGGTTTAAGAGCCACTTTAGTAGTTAGCCAGGCGTGTATCTGGTTTAGGCACATAAGAGTCCCATCTTACTTTATTAAGCCTCTTAATTTCTGGTCTTCCTTGCATCACTTAGTTCTAAGTTCTGTCTTTTTTATGTCCCACATTCAAATGACTCTCTGGATGTAATGAAGCACCGCCATGGGACTCTTAACATTTGTCCATTAAGAAACAATGCATCTAAAGCCCAGAATCAACTGAGACTGACCCCAATGCAAATTCACGTTCTATGGATTATTTCCTTCTTTATTTCCCAGGAGGGATGAGAGTGTAGAAAACATGTTTCCTAGGGCCCAATTCATAGCTTGCCCTTGTCTGAGGCTTATAACGCTTTATATAGACAATTGAGCTGTAATTGTAGCATTCAGATTCCCATTTAAAATACATATCATTCCCTGGGGGAGATCATCCCAATGGTCTACTTTCTGGAGTGGGACATCAGAAATGTTCCTGTCAGTGTATAATATTGCACTTGATTGTGAAGGCAACTTGAGTTTCTACTTCATTGCTGCTCATCCCTCCAATATATTTAAAACTGGGGGGATTTCCCTTCCTAACATATCCCAGATTCTATTTTCCTCTCACCCTTATGCCCCTCCAAATCCTGAGTAGTGAGTGGGCTCTGATTCCAGTTTCATTTTTCCTGAAGAACATAGGAAGAGGTAGGAGAGTTAAATTGATGGTAGGATGATTATCTGGCTGTAGTGAGTAGAAAGAAGTATGAGGACAAAAATTCAGGTGTGCAAATAATTATTTTTGAATGAATAAATTTATATACTCCTAGTTTGGGCCTCATTCCATTGAGTCATATAACCTAATGTCAAGCAGGCCAAAGTCTCTCCACTTCTCATTTTTCCCTAGATTCCAGTGGTATATGGACACTGATCTCAGAGCAGTGATGGTGGTTGGGTATGGACTCAGTCCTTGATCATGATCCCTCCACAGAGGATCCTCTTGCTGTCTGTGGGTTCATGCCTGAGGAAACTTACCACAAGATATTTTCAAGCCTGGCCTCCTTTAGATACTGCTATGCCCTTTAGAGATAAAAGAAACACTGAGTTGCCCTCTTGAGCTACTTGGGATACCTAGCAAGTCAGTGGGGATATAGTTATTCATCATTTTCCTGTATAAAAAATCACTGAAGCCTCCCTGATTCTCAATGAATCAGTGGAGCTGGATGAAACCCCCAAGTCCCACCCACTTCCATAGGTTACATGGACATTAACATTCTCTGATTTCTTCTTCACACTGGAGTGTGGAACCCAGTGTCTCAACCTTGGACTTTATTCAGGGAAGCAGTTTATATAGGGTTAGAACTCCTTTCCCCTCTAGCCCAACTTGGTGGTCCATAGACCTATTCAGGTTTGACTTACATTATAGTTTCTGGAATCTTCATCTAGCCTGGTGATAAGGGGAAGAGGGTGGGATATACTGGCTTTTTCTGATCAAATCCATTGTAATATGACTTGACCTTAGCTTTTGAAACCCAAAATTTGACTATCCTATCATACTGTGTCATCCCTTCCTTGTGTACAAATTCAATCAACTTAAAAAACAAAACAAAAAACCTAAGGTTTGGAAACATAAAAATAGGCCAAAAACAGAAGTTAGTTCCTGTGCTACTTTCTCCACTTAACCTGTCCTCCCAGGATCCTGAAGTGTCCTTGGCCTCATGTTCCCCTGTATAAACCATCTTATCTGCTCCTCTGTTTCCATCTGGAGACCCAAAGCTGCTGGACCTCAGTGCTATAAAACCTGCCCTCCTCCCCATTTCCTGAAGATCATTTTCTTGCCTCCCCACCAACAACCATATACACATGCACTCATGGATACTTGGCAATCGGAAAGTTCCTTTTCCAAGATTCCTTGGGCTCTGGCCACATCCGATACTTCCAGAATGCTTTACTTCTCAATTTCCATTCTTTGGATTTATAGGAAAAGATTCAGAGTACAAGTCACATGTTAAGGTTACAAGCCTGTAAATGGCGGAATGATCTCTGTAGCTCATTGCTATAGACTGAACTGTATCCCCCTAAAATTCATATGTTAAAGCCCCCAGTACTTTAATGTATTTGGAGATGGAGTCTTTGGGATGTAGTTAGACTCAGATGAGGTCCTGAGCTTGTGGCCCAGGGGATTAGTGCTCTTGTAAGAAGAGAGAGACCATCACTGTCTTCCTGCCATGTAAAAACACAGCACAACAGCAATTGTCTGAAAGCCAAGAAGAAGACTCTCACCAGCAAGTGAATGGGCCAGAACCTTGATCCTACATTTCTCAGCCTCCATAAGTGTGAGAAAATAAATTTCTCTTGTTTAAGCCACAGTCTATGACACTTTGTTATGGCAGATGGAGCTGACTAATACCCAAGTTCTTCTCTGCTGAATGCTCTAGAATCTTAATTCAAATGCAGAGAGAATTCTTTATAGTAAAGAAGAGATTCTGAGTGGGAAGAGAGTCTTATCCTTTTGCATTAGCATGGAGTATACCTTTTTAGTAAATGTCAAAGCTGGTAATGCCTATACTTGTATATTCTCCAGGGTAAAGATTAAATATAGAGTCATTAATGATAGTTATTACAAGTAAAATTTATTTTTAAAAACAGGAAAAATATTTCTGTGCTCTCATGTTTCCTTTTTTTTCCTACTTAACATGTTTTCTTCCCATATGTTCCCATGAAAGAACTATTTGTCATCAATTATTTCCTTTAAGTAAAGAGGTAGGTCAGAGAAGAGGAAGGAGTACTTGACATATAGAAGGAGTTGTTTCCAATGTGAAATTGTCCCACTCTCTCCTTCTCCTATATCCCAATTAAACCTTGAACCCACCTAAGCAAATTTCTTAGTTACCTGTAACAAATGGAGCCCAAGAGACCCGGAAGTGTTTTGCTGCTCACACGCACTCCCATTTTGCTAGACTGGACTTTAAAAGAACAATGTGGCCAGCAGAACATCTCTGGGCTGATAGCAGGGTACACTCCTGCTGTATCCTGTCATGTGCATGAAAGCCCAGAAGCCAATAGCACTTAAATAATAAATGTGCCATTTGACAATGTGCATCGTTGAACTATGAGGGAAGTAAGCAAACCTCGGAGAACTACAAGGGGGAAGCATTCCTGACTGTGGCACCATCAGAAGAAAAGTGTTGGGGGAAAGGGAGGAATTGTTTTAGGATCCAAAAAGGGACTGGATTAAAAAGGTATGTCCTCTGATTCTGGCCTTTGTGTCTGTCACGGTCACAGTCACTGTCACATTAGCAGGTGGCTGGATTGGGGAGGTATTGGGGAATAAAGACTTAGTCATGGAAATGCAGTGATGTGGAAAGGGAGGATTCCAGGAAATATATCCTGACTTTGAGAACAAAAGAGGATAATTAGGGGTGATATCTCAGCATAATGTTCTGGGTTCTACCGCCAATGCTTTTCCAAGGCAGTAAATTCTAGGCATCTCTGGAAAAACCCCTCTTCTTCTATCTTGTTCCCACAGAGGCTGCATTGAGTTCAGTTTGGACCGTAAGTGAATTCAGAAGATGCTTTGAAGCACTTTTCACTGTTTCTCAGAAGTAATCATAAGCCATGTATTATTAAATCTTTTGGTGTTATTCAAAGTGCAGTTTCTCGATCCCAGCCAAAGTGGACTTAATGAGAATCTTTAGGAATAGAGTCTGGAAAACTAAATTTTTAGGAAATGTCTGGGAAAATTGCTATGTACTCATGTTGGAAAGCCTTTTATCCTGGGCATTCCAGTGTTCAGTATTCTCTGACTCCTAATAGTCACAAAGTAATTATTGCTGTGAATGAATAGATCCCATTTTGTGGCATAATTCCTGACTCAGGATAATATTAAATAATCTTTGTTAAATGAATGTTTAAGATCGCATCTGGTTCTTAAGAGGTGCTTCTGAATGAAAGAATCTATCCACTCAGGTAGCTAGCCATCTATATACTCACATTCATTCAGCTTCTAGGATTTGGCAGGGCAGCAAACCACTGGAAGGGGAGTCAGTAATACGATCACAGCTGAAGGACAAAGATCTGAGTTATAAGAAAAGGACAAAGGCAGCAGCAGAGAAATGAAGCAGAAACTAGACCTTCCTTCCGGCCCTCCATGTGCCCTGCATGAATAGCCAGAGCATTCACAGAATCAGCAGTCAGGGAGTGGGCGGTGCTGGAGCTGTTGGGGGTGGGGCTGGGTTGGAGTGACATTGAAGTACACGCATGAACGTGGGCCAGGTACGGTCATCCAGAATAGTCAGGGCAGGGCTCATAGATGGAGTGAATAAGCAGCAGAAGTAGGTCCTATAATTAGACTTGCTGTCTTCTGTCAGAATTTATCTGACCATCCCCCGCATTCCAGCCCTCCAAGGGTCTCTCCAAAAGCTTATGGGAGTGTGCTTATAGCACAGTTTGAAATTTAAGGAATACGGGAGAGAAAGCAAGACAACGACAGCAAATGTGATAAACAAAATCTGTAGTATTGTCTGGTGCTTCCTTACCTCATGTTCTCCATGCTGCTCTGGAGGTGGAAGAATATCTAAGACCTCTTCTGACCCCCAGGGTAGAGTTTATAAAGAGACTTTACCTTGGAAGTATATAGATGAAAATCAAGTATAAGTTTTCCCAGCACATTTTCCCCCATTTTAATTGTAACCCATGTTTATCCTGGGAAATATTAAAAAAAACAAAAGCTTTAAAAATAATGCCTGATTCTACTTCAGTGTACATTTTGGCATTTTTCCCCTAGTCTGCTTGCTGTATACATCCCATATGGCTATTGCCATTCTGTATTTGTGGTTTCCCATTGCATCATTTTGTTTTCTCTAACTTTGTGTAGTAATCTGTTATCGCGTGGTTTTGATAAACAGTATACCAGAAATTTAGAGCATGAACTCTGGGAATTAGAAGAATCTCAGTTGGCATATTGCCAACTACTGCCTATCCAATCTTGGGCTTGTTTTGTATCCTCTCTGGCCTCAGTTTCCCTTTCTGTGAAATAAGACTAAGCAGTTCCTACCACTGAGTGGTTGTGAGAACTGAACAAAAAACGTAGAGCCTGTCACATAGTACGTGCCATATGGTAAAGTACTTGAGAATGCTTTTTTTTTTTTAGGATTTTATTTATTTATTTGACAGAGAGATAGAGCACAAATAGGCGAAGCGGCAGACAGAGAGAGAAGGAGAAGCAGGCACTCTGCTGAGCCTAGAGCCCGACACGGCTTGATCCCAGGACACTGGGATCATGACCTGAGCCAAAGGCAGGTGCTTCACCAACGGAGTCACCCAGGCACCCCTGAGAATGTTTCTTGTTTTTAAGATTTATTTATTTGAGAGAAAGATTCAGGGGGAGGGGCATAGGGAGAGGAAGAGAGAATCTCAAGCAGACTCCCCACTGAGCATATGGGGTTCAATGTCATGATCCCAGCATCGTGACCTCTGCCCAAATCAAGAGTCAGACGCTAACCAACTGAGCTATGGCAGGTACCCCAGTGCTTGAGAGTGTTTTTAATAAAAAGACGACTTTTAGTGTTAAAGTTTATTATAAGGTGTGCCAAAACCCTATACCCAGTTAAACCTTTGTAACAAAGTACATCTTTGTGCTTAAAATTTCTTCATGCATTTCATGTATTTTTATGGATATAATGTGTTATTACTGCCAATAAGAGAAACCTGATTCAAACTCCTTTAAAGCAGAAAGAGGCCAGTTTATTGACCTGTGTGATGAAATTGTGAAGTAGGTAGAGGTGAAGCCTCTTCATAATCACTGGAATCTGGGACTCTTTCATGTTGAGGCTCTTGTTCTCTCTCCATTTCTCATTTTCTTGACTCCTCTTTTGTCATTGCTTAAACTAGCTTCTCAGGGTCTGCAGACCTGATCATTAACGGTTATAGGCTGACGTCTTTACAACGTCATGAAACGGGAGGGAAAAGCCTCTCCCAGTGTAACTCCAGATTGTGTGGAGAGGTGGTGGAGGAGAGACAGGTGGAAATCGCTGTCTTGGTATGAGTCACATATCCACAACCCAACCAGATAAACCTAAGTATTATTTCTTTAGGACAGAGTGGAATTACTCTGAGTGGATTCCATTCAAGAGTGGAGTCACTGTCGGGGCCATTAACATTATAGAGACTCTCAGGGTATATATATATTGCCCAATTTTCTTGTTCCGTGACTTTTTGAAGACCTCCCTTGGGTTCTCATACTTTGGTTCCTAGCCCACTGTTAGTGGGTGCTCTGGATTTCACAAGCCTCTGCCTGATTCTCAGGGTTGATCTGCTTGCCTTAATGTGTGCTCTACTCTCCCTTGTATGCATCTGATCAGACTCTGGATTCTGACCCTTCTCCCGAGTGCTGTCCTTAGGATGTCAAATTCTGGTATGATAAGAATTATGGTCACTCTCAAAACCCTAATATAGGATATGGATAGACAGCTTTTTATAATTAGGGCCAGTAGAGGTTGGGTTCATGAGGGCAACAAGAATGGTTGATTCACCTCTGCCATGTAAACCATGCAGCCTTACAAAAGACTCTCAAAATCTAGAGGGAGCCCCAATCCTGAAGGAAGAACAAACTTTTCTGATATTTATCGAGTGTCTGTTTAGTGATTGACTGCCATCTTCCACTCTGCCTGTTCGAAATCAATAGGAGACTTAATGAAGTGAAAATGAAATCAGTATTTAATTCCCACAGGTAAGAGATACTTCCATGGCCTACGTTCACCTGCCAACTTTCCCCAGTTCCAAAGGGTAATAAGAGCTTGGCTATCTCAGACTTACAACTAAGACATAATTTCTTTCCTAGTGATTTCCTGCATTCATACTATGCATCAGGTGCTATGAGTAGTACATTTTATCACATTCAAATAATCCCAACTAAGCATTAAATATGGGGCATAGAAAGTGCTAAATACTTTAAATATATTATTTAAGCCTCACTACCACATTTTGAGATGTTGCTGTCTGATTCTACAGGTGAGCGAACAAAGGTCCAGAGATGTGAAGAAACTTGCCCTGTTAGAATATTGCAGGGGTAGGATTTGAACCCATAGCTGCTAATTCCACATCTTGGGTGTTTTACCACCGTTCGTCACCATCTCCCATTTCACAGATATGTAAAGTGAAATTCAGAAATAACGTGGCAGGCCACACACAGGTAGTAAATGGATACTTGTGCTTTGTTTCACCTTTAAAAGTTTCTTTGAAGTAAGAGTTAAATTTCAGTTGTCTTATTTGTCCTGTTTATAAAGGAGCTACAGTGAATAAGGTACTGTAGTCAGTCTTCTAGGTAATATAAACTTAAAGACACAGTACTGGTCCTTACAGAATGTATGGCCTAGTTGACAGCAATATGACAAGTAAAAACACAGCATGTGAGAATCCAGACATGGCTTAAGTGGTGAAACCACTAAGCTACCTTCAGCTTTTAGGAACAGAAATCCAAGACTCAGATTGACGTAAACCATAGGAAATGTATTTCCTTACGTAACATGAAGACAGGAGACAGGGTGGTTTGGGGGCTGGTTCATTTAGCATCTCAGCAGTATAAAGATGCAGATGTAGGTTTTCTTTCCCTCCTTCTACTATGTCTTGTCATTTGTTCTGAAGCTAAGCTCCTTCACCATTACAGGATAGTTGCGAGAGTATCAGGTATTTCGTCCAGAAATGACCACAAACTTAAGAATATACCATATCTTCCTATGTGTCTGTTTTTTAAGAGTGAGAAACCCTTTGGAACGCCTGGGTGGCTCAGTCAGTCAAGCGTCTGCCTTTGGCTCAGGTCATGATCTCAGGGTCCTGGATCCAGTCTCACATCAGGCTCCTTGCTCATCTGGGAGCCTGCTTCTCCCCCCTGCCTGTGTGTGCGTGCTCTCTTTCTCTCTCTCTCTCTCTCTCTCTCTCTCTCTCACACACACACACACACACACACGCACGCACACACACAAACAAACAAACAAACAAACAAATAAATAAATAAATAAATAAAATCTTTTAAAAAATGAGGAAATTTTCCCACATGTTCCCCCACAGAGCCCTGAGCATCTTTGGCCAGAATTGCATGATCTCCATCCCCCAAATTATTGATGTGTCAGGAAATGGGACAACCATGATTGATTTAGAGGACCCATGGGACAGGGCTGAGGCAGCTGAAGGAGGATGGATAGCTAAAATATGTGTGTATACACACACACACACATATATATTTATGCACGCTAATGAATCTGAGAGTCACAAAGTAGTTCTAGGAGCCAACTGGGATGACCACTGTTGGGTGTGGGAGTGCCTTGGAAGCCACAGGATGCCCAAGGAAAGCTCAGGGCCATGAGAACAAGAAGCACTTCTACAACTCTACCTCTTTGGGGACACATCTGGATTTTAGGGATATACCTGGACTCACTTGGAATAGTTCAAATGACAGCTCTGCTATTTCCTCCCTGTGTGCTCTTGGGAAATTACTTAACCTCCACACACTCTATTTCTTCGACTGCACACTGAGTCTTTGTCAGGCATGGAAGACTTGAACTCTCGGCTTCCCATGCCCAAGGAGACCAACAATGAATATTCCTCTAATCATCCAATAGAACAGAAGACATCCATCTGGAAATTTTTCTCAGTAAAGATATTATGTAAGATTATCCACACTGCTGGACACTAAGTAGAGTTTAAATCCAGCCTTGTTTCACTCACCAAGCTGTGCATCTTGACAGAGGCTTGTACCACCCCAAGGAAGACATCATCCTACAGAGACATCATCACTTGACACACTTGAAATCAAGTTTGGGGGTCAGCATCTGCACAGGGAGAGTAATACCTTTTAAAAATTGGCACCAGACTTCATGGGGCCTAGCAGCAGTCCAGCTCCTCAAGATGCTCACAATGAGAAACTGGTGCCTCTCTGCTAGGCCTTCATGCAAGACAATGTACAGGAAAGGTAGGTGCATGATTTTAATCCTTCTTTGCAGCCCAGAACCATACCAAAAAGGTATGACATCATGAGCATGGACTGGGGAAACATAATGCCTGAGGTTTTCCCCCAAGTTGGCTTCTTTGTTATTGTCTTAGTTTATCCTTCTGAGCCAAGAGTTTGAGGGCAGGTAGCTTTTTGGTAGATGATCCCGGGAAGCATGGAGAGGGGAAAGCCGATACTAGTTATCACTAGTTATCACTCTTGGCAGCTGGGCCTTCATTCCACCAGAGACCGTCTGAAGAACATTGTAGGACTTAACTTAGATTTATCTCACCAAGGAACAAAAACTCAGGTATTTAATGACTCATATTCCCCATAGATGATGGTTGAGCATGGGGACATGTGGTAGCTAACTAGCTAACCTCCTAGTTATCATCTCTGCCTCCTGGGATTTGGGCCCTTGTGTGGCCGCTTCTCACATTGTATCAGGATCGGTCTACATGACAAATAGAATATGGCAGGGCGATGGATTGCTACTTCTGAAGCTAGGCTACCAAAGACATTGTGGCTTTTGCCTTGTTTTCTCTCTTGTGTCTCTTATTTGGGGAAAGCCAGCTGTCCCTCAGGAAGCCAAGTACAGAGGCTCACATGGCTCCTGTTGGCTTCCTGCCCAGAATCATGTGAGTCAGTGATCTAGGAAGTGGCTCCTCCACCCTGACTCAAACCTCCAGATGACTCTAGCCCTGGCCAATACCTTGATAGAGTCTCAAGAAAGAATCTGAGGCCATCTCAATAAGCTTTTCACAAGTTCCTGACTCTCAAAAAATGTGAGATAATAAAGAGTACCTAAATGCAGGGCAATTTGTTATGCAACGGTGGTAACTCATACATGGTCTTAACTTCTTCACACATCTCAGTCGTTTCTTACATGAGCCAGGTGAGCTCCTGTGGCCAGAAAAAGTCATGAGGAAGAGAAGCACAGGTGGCTGCGAAAGGAATTTTATAACATATACTGCAACTGTGCACGGGAGCTGCAGGTGACCTGTGGAAGATGTGCCAGGACAGGTCACAGCCATGCCAGCTGTACAAATGAGCCAGGACCATTCTTGCCTCTGAGCTTCAGTTTTCTCTCCTCTTTCTGCCCATTCCTTTTCTCAACTTGCCTGTTTTCTTCTCCTTTCTTCCTATGTCTTGATGGATTGCTCTTTGAAGACATCTACCTTCTTGTTTAAAACCAGAGTTCTGGGGTACCTGGACGGCTCAGTCAGATAAGTGTCTGCCTTTGGTTCAGGTCACGATCTCTGGGATCAAGTTCCATGTTGAGGGACTCAACCCCAACCTCATTAGGAAATAAAGTCTTGGCAAATATACTAAGTTAAGGATCAAGATGAAGTCAGATTGGATTGGAGTGGGGCTTAAGTCCAATGAGAAGAAGAGAGGAAACAGAAAGGCACACACGGAGAAGGTGGTCACGTGATGACAAAAGCAGAGATGGGAGTTAAGCTGCTGCAAGCCAAGTAATGCCTGGGACCACAAGAAGCTGGAGGAGGCAAGGACAGATTCTCCTCCAGAGCCTACAGAGTCTGGCCCTACCGACATCTTAATATCACACTATTAGTCTCACAAGATGTGAGCGAACAATTTTCTGTTGTTTTAGGTCACCTCGTTCGGGACTTTGTTATAGCAGCCCTAGAAACTAATACAGGAGGTAAAAAGCAAACTGTAAGTGGGTTTAAGGAGGGAACAGGAGGTGAGATGAGAGGTGGGAGGGTGGAAGATTGCTCCTACGCTGTCTTATAAACTAATTACCTGTGTTGAAGGGCAAGCTTTTAATTTTTGGAACTACTGCATAATGTTATTTCTATAAACTACAATAGAAATAAACAAATTACCCTAAAAATGAAATAAAGAACCCGAAACATTCAACAACAAAAATTTAAAAAAATTTTTTTAAAATTACAAAACCAGGGTTCTTGGCAGTTGGCTCAGGCAAACCGTGAAGGACTACAAGGAATCTTCGGTTCTTTTAAGAAGCTGTTTTCCAAGTTGAGAGTCCGATTCTGTGGCTTAAGGCAAACAGCAGGGTCAACCACAGCAGATTCATGAGACTTGGAAAAGTACCTTTCAAAAAAATAAAATAAAATAAATAAGTACATGGAAAGGCAAATGGGTTGATTCAATTTAAACCCTAGTCTCAATGCGAGGGGCCACAGGCACTGGCCTTTCATGTTGCATTTCCCAAAACAGCTTCAGATTTGAGGTCAGTTGCAGGAAATACATTGGAGGCCTGATCATGTAAGCCCTGTGCTAGCAGAGGTTATTGCTCAAAGATGGAATGCGTAAGCTTCCTCTCCTCTGGAACTCAGGCAGGTGGGCAGCGTGGCTCAGGGAGGGATCATTTCCCTGTAAATGCTTCAACTAACTGTTCAGATGTCCATGGTTAGAGGTGAAAATCGATTGCTTTTTTTTTTTTTTTTTTTTTAAAGTCGATTGCTTTTGACAGATTCTTAGAGGTTCCCCAAAGTGTGAGAACTACTGATCAAGGCTGGTATGGTCTGCAGTTTGTATCAACAGGGCAGAAAATAGAGTTTCAGCTGAGTTTTTTGATTTTTGGCTTTTTTTTTTTCCCCCAAACTGGTCTTGGCGAGATGGAACTAGTATTTGGAAGGAATACCCTTGGTAGCCGTATCCACAATTTAACTGGGTTTAAACTTATCCTCTTGGTTCTGCTGGCTTCATGACTACAACAGGCGTCTATGCCCTTTTCTTTAATGCGTTTTGATACCTGGGCTTTTTCGGTGGCCCTCTGTGGCTCTTACTGCCCCTAGGCAGGAGCACCCCCTGCCAGGCTGGAGAAAGTATCTAAGTAAATGCCTGTTCTTTCCACAAAGCTGAAAAATATCCAGGTTTAATTTAATAAGCTCTGTTGGTTGATGAAAGTGTCTAAGCATGTTGGCAGTTTTTGTAGTATTGGCAAAATTATTTTCAAATTAGTAAATATTACTGAGTACTAGTTAGATGTCAGATTCAGGGCTTTTATTTTTTTTTTTTTTAAAGATTTTATTTATTTATTTATTTGAGAGACAGAGAAGGCGAGAGAGAACATGAGAGGAGAGAAGGTTAGAGGAAGAAGCAGACTCCCCGCGGAGCCTGGAGCCCGATGTGGGACTCGATCCCGGAACTCAAGGATCATGACCTGAGCCAAAGGCAGTCGCTCAACCAACTGAGCCACCCAGGCGCCCCGATTCAGGGCTTTTAAAGCAATACAGTGTTCCACGGCAACCAAAAAAAAGAATTTAACGTGATGAAAAGAACATACAATTAATATAGCTTGATAGTGTTTTGAGGATTCAGAAGGAATATCAGCTGTTCTAAGAGCATAATTTACCATGGATCTTGTTTTTCTTGTTCTTTTTGTTCTTTTGTTCTTTTTCTAACAAAATCAAGTGAATAGATGCTAGTGAATAGTAACCTGAGTTACTAAGCAGGTTATCAGAAGAGGGACTTGGCAAATAGGATGTGATTTTATGCTTGACTGCAGCTAGTAAGAGAAAAACTGAATTTGTGCTCCATTGTGCTTTTGTATTTCAGAGAGGAACTCACAGCAGCCTCCACCCCCAAACTAACTGTCCATTTGCCAAATGATGCAAAATTTGGTTCCTCTTCATGGACCTCTAAAATTAACTTTCAGATGGTTGATTCTTACAGATGAGAACTGGGATTCTAGATACTCAGGGGCCATAGAATGTATCTGTTGAGGTGATTTATTGTGCCTAGAGCGCAGGAACTGGGGGTACAATAGCTGGGGAGACCACACCACTCTGCCCCAAGCCTTCACCCTAACATTTACTCTCTGGTGTCTGGCAGGGTTTTTTGCAAGTTTGTGACCAAAAAAAAGTCCCTACAACCATTAGCATGTGTCACGCCATGAGAAAGAAAATTTGCTTTTTGCCTTTAAATCAGGAAGTTCTCCTAAATGTCCTGATGAAGTTTTTCTTGCTTCCTTTATAGCCAGTTTTTCTTGCTTTCCTTTATAGCCAGTCTCATCAGTCACTGTCAGCCTGGTAAAGGCAAACCACTGGAATGCAGGAGAGGTTAAATGCTTCCAACTCCAAGGTTCTTTCAGCTTTAAGAGTTCATTAGAATTGTAAATGGAATTGGCACTGAGTCAAATTTCAAAGATGGCTCGTCTTACTTAGTCATTAAAATATCTTGTGTGTCTCTGTGGCACACTAAAGAAGTGCTGTCTGTATCTCTTTATTTTCCTTGATTCCATCAGTGTTATAAGGACACCTAGCAATTTTAACAGCATTCTCATACCTATCATATTTGTTTCTCTTAATAACTTTGCAAATGAGTTTTCTTATTATATGCCTATTTTTAAAGTGAGGAATTATCTGTAATCAAAAGGCAAATGCTAATATTAGTACCAATAATGGAAGAAACGGAACTCTCTTTATTGCTGATGGGGATGTGAACCAGAGTCGCTGCTTTGGAAAAAAGTTTGGCATTTCTCAAAAGGTTGAAAATGGGGTTATGTGATGACCTAGAATCTTGGCCTCTAGGTGTATACTGAGGAGAATTAAAAATGTATGTCCACACAAAAATTTGTACATGAACGTTCATAGTAGCACTGTTCATAATGATGAAACAACCCAATCCTTAGCTCATGAGTGAATGAACACAGTGTGGTATATCCACCCAATGGGATATTATTTCACAAAAAGATGAAGTCCTAATTCATGTTACAATAGTGATGGAACTTAAAAACATTATGCTAAGTGAAGGACGCCCCCCCCACACACACTTTCTCTCTCTCTCTCTTTCTCTCTTTTTCTCTCTGCATGATTCCATTCATGTGAAATGTCCAGAATTAGCAAATCCATAGAGACAGAAGGTTGAAGATTAATGACCAGGAATGGAGAAAAGCAGGTTGAGGCATGACTCCTAATGGGCTTGCTTTGGGATGATGAAATTTTAGAACTGGTCAGTGGTGACACTATATACAAGTTGGTGAATATACTTAATGTGTTAAAATACATTAAAA
The DNA here is from genome assembly GCA_028533885.1 of Nasua narica. Lineage (NCBI taxonomy): Eukaryota > Metazoa > Chordata > Mammalia > Carnivora > Procyonidae > Nasua > Nasua narica. The sequence continues at coordinate 43,175,488 of CM052799.1, forward strand.
GACACTGAATCTTAAACTTTAAAACGGAGGGTTTTATGACATGCAGATTATATCTCCATTACAAAAGATGTGTAAGAAAAAAAAATTAGGACATAAGATCACTAAAAAGTGATTAATTTACCCAGCAAGGGATGCCCATTGGCAGAAGAATGGATTACTTAAATTTGCATATTCAGAGTAGAATATTACACAGCACTGAATGAAGCAACTCTAACTAAAGGCAAGGATATGGATGGATCTTAAGAACATATTCAGATTGGGGGAAAAAGGCAAGTTGACGAAAAATACAAAGATTGTTCCGTGTGTTTATAAAGCCTGAAAACACATACACTGTGTTAAATAACAAGAAATTCAACTAAATAAATTAGAAGAAGTTGGTTTTATTTAGTGATTCATGAATCAGCCATTATCCCATCTAGAAAACAGAAAGGATTTCTGCTGAGCTACAATCAGGGAAAGGTTTTTAAAGGCAAAAGGGAAAAGGAAAAGGAAATTATTAGCAAATAATGTGTTGTTTTAGGAAAAGAGGCCCTTCTAAAAGAGACAGAGGGGAATCTATCAATAAATTCGCTACTTTTGTCCAGAAAATTCCTTGTTGTCTGGTTAAAGGTTATGTTCCTGGCAGGAGGGGAAGGTGGGGACTGCAGTTATGTTAGGTATTAAGTCTTGGTTTGCTGACTTAAGGCCTTCACTTAAGTGACTCCATTTTGGGTTTGTGGTTCTCTTTTGAATGGCTGATAACATGTGTGAGAGAAAATATACAGGTAGCTGGGTAGGTAGATAGATAGATATAATTATATATACATATATATTTTTTTAATCAAGCAATAGTCATTGTGATATGTGTTAAAGACAAGAGTCTGGCAATATTCTGGTTCTTGAGTAACAAATATGGTAGAGATCAATATTTTATTATATATTGTAAATATTCTTTTGCATGAGACTATGATATTTGATTAAATCATCAGAAATTGAAGTTTTTCTTGGTAAAAAACAGATCAAAAATTTCCTCTTCAAATATTTTTATAAAACTAAATAGAAGAATGGAGATTTAGACACAAACTTTCTGGAACTAAATTTAACATGGTATTTACATTTGGGGCCCCAGTTTCATACCAGCCTTCTTTAGATTCTGATACAGTAATAATCTAAGTCTTTAGATTCTGATACAGTAATCATCTAACTCTGATCAGATGTTTATTATGTGCTGGGCACTGTGTAAATTTTCATAACAAGTCTATGCTTCATACTTTACAGAATAAATAATGTATTTGTTTTAAAAACTTACCCCCAAGTGACTTAAGGAATGCTAGTTTCTGGATCTTTTTTCACTGTTCTACATAAAAATACTAGCTCCAAAATCAAAACATAGTCAGCCCTTTGTCTTCATTTTCACTGTGACAACCTTCGTCCACTCAAGCACCAATTTTTCCTTGGCTGCTGCAACTCTCCAGTGTTCCCCAGCTGCCCCTTTGTCCTGCTTTTAGTCACTTAGAATGAGGACTGGAGTCCTTACTGGCATCTGCAAGGTTTTATTCTTTCCCTAGTCTTGCCATAACAAAGTACCACCTACCTGGGGGCTTAAAACAACAGTAGAAATTTGAACAAAATAGTTTCGGAGGCTAGAAATCCTAAATCAAGCCATTGACAGGACCATGCTCCTTTTTTTTCTTTATTATTATTTTTTAATTATTTTTTTTTATTTTTTCAGTGTTCCAAGATTCATTGTTCATGTATCACACCCAGTACTCCAAGCAATACATGCCCTCCTCAATACCTACCACCAGGCTCACCTAACCCCCCAGCCCCCTCCCCTCCAAAACCCTCCGTTTGTTGCTCAGAGTCCACAGTCTCTCCTGGTTCATCTCCGCCTCCGATTTCCCCTAACTCATCCTTCTTTGCCTTCTCCCGATGTCCTCCATGTTTTTCGTTATGTTCCACACATAAGTGGGACCATATGATAACTGACTCTCTCTGCTTGACTTATTTCACTCAGCATAATCTCTTCTATTCGCATCCATGTTGATACAAAAGTTGGGTATTCATCCTTTCTGATGGAGGCATGATATTCCATTGTATATATGGATCATATCTTCTTTATCCATTTATCTGTTGAAGAGCATCTTGTCTCTTTCCACTATTTGGCAATTGAGCCATGCTCCTTCTGAGTCTCTGGGTAGAATCTTTAGTTGCTTTTTTCTAGCTTCTGGTGGTAACTGGAAATCCTTCACGTGTTTTTGCCTTACAGCTGCATCGTTGCAAACTCTGCCTCTGTCATCACTTGGCATCTTCCCCCTGTGTCTGCTTCTGTTTGCTTTTCTTACAGGATTATATTGGAACAGGACATGCCCTAATTGAGTATGACCTCCTCCTAACTTGATTACATTTGCAAAGACCTTATTTCCAAATAAGGTCACCTTGTGAGATACTGGAGGTTAGGACTTCTACATATCTTTAGGGGCGATTCAATTCAACCCATAATAAAGGTCTTTCAAGACCTGCCCAGCCATCTATTACCCATTGCCTATCTCCCACTAGGCTACTACACTGATCTTTGACTTTGTGGAGCATACTCCTTAGTTTCTACCACAGGCTATTTACATGTACCACTCTCTGTCTGAATATACTCTTACAAATTGCTCTGCCTGGAATATACTCCCTTGATCTTCCTACAGCTTTCTCCATCTCTGTTTTTAGGTCTTGGTTTTAAATAATACCTCCTCTAAAATGTATTTCCTGTCTTACCCTTTCTTAAAAAGGACCTTGTCCCTCTTTATTACTCTCTCTTTCTTCTCTGATAGTTTCCTCAATAGCAATTTGTAGATAGTTATAATTAAGTTACAAATAAAAGCAATCTGTAAATATTTAACAAGTGATATGGTGGGGTTTTGCTCCTTGTTCCTCTTCCCCCAAATAAAATTCTGTGAAGGGTAGAAATCCTAACTGGTTCTGAATTGTAGCACACTGCTTGACACACACTAAGTATCCTAAGTTTTTGTTCAAATGAATAAGTGAATGAACAAATGAGTGAATAAATAACCCAGAAGCAAGTATGGAAACACACATTTCTTTCAAGAAGTCATTCTTACATAAAAGGTTCAGAGTAGAGTAGAGAGGTTAATATGAGACAGACCTTTCAGTTTTATCACTTATATGACCTTTGACTTGACACCTCTAAGTCTCTGTTACGTAGTTTGGAAAACGGGTGATTATAGTACCCACTTGGCTCAGTCATTGAGGAGAAGGCAGAATGCACAGACGTGGGTTGTAGGCAACAATGGAAGGTTATCAAAAAGCAGCGATGTAAGTTGGGCCAGGCAGGAAGTTCCCAAAGAAGCAATCTTGTCTCACTCAATTCATGGTCCTGCTCCAAAAAAACATAGAGGACAGTACTCTCCTGAGGCCACTTTGTGTGTGCTTTTCACATTAAGCTAATTGCTTCTGCAGCAATTTGCCACTAGGCAACAGGCCTGGGGAACTCCCCATTACACTTAATAGTTCAAATCCTTGAAGATGGCTGTGCAGGAATTTAGAAGGGTCCTTGTGACTTTACGGAGGAAAATTTTAGTAAGAAGCTGTAAAGAGAGAATTGGCTAGAATATAATAGAACAAGAAAATTCTATGGGTATATCTTTAGGATATATCTTTAGGAAGCCATAAATAAATACCAAATATTCAGCTATGGTGAGCACTTGCTGCAAGGGATAGGAGACAAAATTACAGGTCTGGGGATGGTACCACACTTGAGTTAGCTTTAAATGAGAGGCACAGATTCATCCTTGGGCTTACACTGTCCCAGTAAAAACTGAAGCTTGCTGTTCTGTGGGCAAAGCCATTACATTTTCCTTAAATCAGAACCTTTCACTATTATAAGCCAATTGTATGGATTCTGTAATTTCATTAAGAAGACATCTAGTCAAGAAGCTCGACTACAGCTTGATCATAGCCAGGAGGGAACAAGTTCTCAGTTTGGTGCCAGAGTAGAGAGACTTGATAGAGAATCTTAGTTGTCACTTGTAGGACCAGAAAGCATACATGTACTTGGGCTAGAATCAGGTGGAAAGGGCTCTGGATCTGAAATCACCTCTGCCTCTCCATAACCAGGTGGGAGATCTCAGATAGCTGTCAGCCGAACTAAACCCAGTATCTCATTTGTAAATCCAAGATTACAGTTGCTCCAAGAATTCGTTTAGGTGGCACCCTGAGGTCACTTCCATGTCATCACGGGCGAGAACTCCTAGCTACCTCTTTCCAAAAGTTCCTGTATTTCTGCTATTTTACTACTCATGATCTGTAATGCTATAGTTCTTCCCTCTAGACCAGTGTTTCTTATCTGTGCTTCATTACTGTCCCTTCAGGATTATTTTTGATAATTTTTTTTCCCAATGATGCTCTCCCCTCCCCACTGTATTTTAATATCAGAGATACTCTATCGGTTTGTGTACAGTGGTCCCTTAGAGGGCCATAAAACATTGTAAGATTTAATATTCTTTGAACACCCCCCCCCCCCGAGCAATTCTTGGCCTGTTGGGGGCAATGTTGCCCCTTGTTGAGAATGCATGCCCCAGACTATAAATTTTAGGCTAGCAAAAGGTATGTGTCTTAGTTACAACAAAATCCTTAGTACATAGCACATAAGAAATTCACAGAGATATTTATTGAATGGGGGCATGGTGAATCAGTTGATAGATGAGGATTAACTGAGAACAATGTAAAGAAATTGCTTAGTCTTATGCTTGCTACATAGCAATTGGCAACATATTTGTTCACTTCTGAAAACCAATCCAAACCTTCCATTGTTCAAAATTATTGTTAAAAATTATTTGAACAGTTGTTCAAAATTATTTCAGATCTTTGTTTTTATCTCTAACCTAATTGTTGATACATTGAGGACTCATGTCAATTTCCTATTGCTCTGTATCACCAACCCTGTGTTAACGTTTTTAATGAACAGAGACATGAAAGGAGAAATTAAAATGTAGATCAACTCATCCTGTGTTGAAATAATTCCGAGAGTCTAGAGATCTCTCCACTAGTGAAGGAGTGGAGTAAAATACCTTTGTTTGTAACCACCATTTCTATCTCACAGAAGTGATTTATTTCTGCAACCTGGAAGCCCTCTGTAGGCAGTGGAGAAAGAAACCTTGCACTTTAGAGTAACAGCATGTTTAGCTCACTTTTTAACCAGAAATTTGGGATTGAGAATGCTATTCCTTGCAAAAAGAGAAGTTTGCCCTGAGAATGTTGACACACCAAGAATAAGGACAAACAAATTGAATCTAGGATATTAGAAGTTAGGAGATGGGTAATTTGAGGCCCAGGAAAAAGTGATTGGGGGGGAGAAGGAGGAAGCTTTGAGGGCTCTGGGGAGTTTGTTTCCTAATCTGGGTGCCAACTATATAGATATGTTCAGGTGGTGATAATTCACAGTTCCACACTTACGACTTGTGTATTTTTATAGATGTGCATTATAATTCAACCAAAAGACAGAATAATAAAACCAAGGAATGAGGTCTGAGTCTTCTAAGGTCACTTGCTTAGGCAAGCCACTTTTCTTCTCTGAGCTTTGATTTCCTTCTTTATAAACAGAAATAATATTAGCACCTACCTCACAGGTTTGTTGGTAGGATTGAATGAAATGTATACAAATGGCTTAGCACAGTGTCTGGTTCATTGATGATTAGTAATTATAAATTAGTTGTTATTCATTAACATTATTCATTTATCTCAAGTTTACTGAGACTGAGTTAGAAATGTCCATCACCATCAGTTCATGAGCAATGGGTATCTTAGTGTAGAAACGGGGTAAGATGTAGACTCCCCCTGACCTCAACATTTCATCATGAAAATTTTCAAACGCACAGAAAAATGGAAAGAATGGTACAGTGACTTCTTTTAGACCTAACCACTTACATTCTATACTCAACATTTTGGTAGATTGTCTGTGTAATGGATCCATTCCTCAGACCCTACCTAATAGGGCCTTTTGTTACAGAGAACTGACCAAACCCCTGGGATGAAGCTTGTTAAGAAAACTTAGTAAGGAAAACAATAGACCAGTATCAGGAAGTTATCTCAGGTGAATTTACCTAGATGATGCTGTCTCATGTTGAATAATTCAGGCCTTCATATTTTTACCTCTCAGCAGCCCATAAACAAAAGAGCTTGCTGTGGGAAATGGAGGTGATACAGCTTCATGGCTACTGTGTCTTTTGCAAAAGCAAGTGAGAAACAAAGCCTTTGGGTGACCTTGACTTAGCCAAGGGCATATGCCTCAGAAGATGTAAAGCCTTCCCAAGAGTCTATGAATTCATGAATAAACCACTGACCTTGGGTTAGTCATATTTTCCATTAGATGAATACTGAAAAGTCTAGAAATATTTTTCTCTTACATACATGTTGATTTTTTATATTCTAAATTTTCTATAATGGCTGGATTATTTGTACAATAAGAGCATTTGTTTTGGTTCCTGCTTTAATAAATCATGGTTCTGCTTTAATGAACAAAAACAAATAATTTATAATTTGTCCATTAATTATTTGCATGTAAATGCATCTGTTAGAGTAACTTAATAAGCCACTGGAAAACATTCTCTACTGCTAGCTGAGTTACAGTCTATTTAGTAAGCATCTCTTTGGGAGGGGAGAGGTTGTTTTGTTTTATTTTATTTGAAAGCAAGGAGGTGCTGGGAAACTAAACCAGATTGCATCGCATGAATTTGAAACATCATGAATCCACCAGGCCTAAGGTAGAAAGAGACAGCTCATTGAAAATTTAGTTGATTGAAGTGTTAATTAATGGACCTGTTCTATATCAGATAAGAATCACCAAAACCACTTCAAAAAATCCCAATGCCCAGGCCCCATCCCTTACTAGTTAAGAAATTCCAAGGTGGGACCCTGACATCAATTTTTTTTTTTAAAGATTCCCAGATAGTTCCAATGTGTAGTAAAGTTTGGCAAATACCAGCCTAAGAAAGATCTTATTCACACATACTTGTACCCACAGAAGGGGAAGAAAAAATTGAACAAGAAGAAAAAAACCAAACAAATATGGGTATAAACTACTCCTTGGCCACATACATGCTTTAAGAAGTGTCATTTCTCTGGCTTTTAAAAACACAGTTGAGGGATACCTGAGCTCAGTCAGTTAGGCATCTGCCTTTGTATCAGGTTGTGATCTCAGAGCCCTGGATCAAGCCCTGCGTTGGGCTCCCTGCTCAGTAGAGTGTCTGTTTCTCCCTCTTCTTCTGCCCCTCTGCCCACTTGTGTTCTCACTTTCTCTGTCAAATAAATAAATGAAATCTTTAAAAAAAAAACAAAAAAGAAAAGAAAATACAGTTGACTTGAAGTCAGGTAAGTCCTTTCACTAACTGGGTATCATTTCCTGAGGAGCTAGTTTGGAAAAGAGAATTAATTGTTAGATCATAGATCCCAAAAGAAAGCCCAAGGAAGGCAGAGTGGTGGAGATGGGTTGGAGAAAGATGAAGGGGTGGGTGGCAAGATCAAGAAAGAAAAGCAGAGTTAAAGGTGTGTCAGGTTTGGATTCTAAAAGGTTCCAGTCAGCGTTCCAGAGCATGAGTGAGAAAAATATTCTGAGAGAAATCTGACTACATTTAAATGGAAAACCTAAAGCAAAAAAAAAAAAAAAAAAAACTTAAAAAATAGGAATAATGTGTTTGCTTGGAGGGTGGGAAGCAGGGCCACCTGTTACTCAGTCTCAATATCTCTTCAGTTCTTCTTGTAACCTTGACCACTAGGTTCATTTGTCCAGCTCAATTTAAATCCTCTCTTGAAGACATTTCCAAGGAGCAGAGGGTGAGTTCAAGAAGAGGCATGAGTCTGGCTTGGTTACAGTGCTAGGCAAGATGGAAAGCACATCCTACAGTATCTGGGACTTAGTAGGGCTTGATATTTTACAGTGATTGTTAGTAGCCTATCAACTGGTATGGGATGTCTTACTCAGTTTCTCCAAAGTTTGCTTCATAAGTAGAGTGTGGAGAGAGTACACATCCTTGAAAAGAGCTTTGAGGTACAGCAGTGGTACACTGGACCTAGCTCTCACCATTGTGTATCGTCTCATAAGAGCTGGGTTAAATTTTTAGGAAATTTGTGAGGTAGTCTTTAAGGAAATAATAAAATTAAGTGATATCAACTTACAATTCAATAAATTAGAAACAAAAGTAATAAATACTCAAAACTCATCCTTCCTAATTATTTTACTGCATTTTACTGTTATCTCCATGCTTGAGGTCATGTACATCTATTGAGTCTGCGTAGTGGAAATACTCTATAATTATGAGCTGTGCTGCTCTGTGACATCACATTGCTGACTTGAAATCAGCCACAGCGTGTATTCGTAGTGTGGGAATCATCGACTGCTATAAAGCAAGGCTTTTCCCCCCTCACTGAACACCTGTCAACCTTTCCCAACACACCTCTGGGGTAGGGTTAGTGTTTGGGGAGAAGGGATGAGTGCACCATGATAAATATCGCAAAGGACAATGATTAGGTAGAACCTGGAAGAAGACTTTCCCAGAAGGTGCTTAGAAAACTGGGTGGGGAGAAAGAACTTCAGTATCTTATACAAACCAGGCAAGATATTGAGAAGAGAAATCCAGCAACTAGGAGTAGAATCCATGCTCTGCTTCATGCTGGTGAAATCAATCCTCTTTTCACAACTGATGATGATGCCAGAAGTTTATGTAACTGCCTCATGAAATCCATGAAGACCAACGTTCCCAATCCTGATCTTAAGAGAAGAGCTAATCCTTGATCATAAATTTGTAGGGTTTGCATTTTAACTGAGTTTTTAAATTGTAGTGAAGTGGTCCAAACAACCAGAAGGTATAGAAACTCATGAAATGAACATAACACCATCTTTCTAACACCCCGCGCCTTCTGTGCCCCTACTGCTCTTTTTACATACCCTTTGTTTCTTATTTGCATATCAAACTAAATATAAATGCTTTTTTCTAACCACCATTCTCCCCTTTATTGCACAAAATGTTGCATAATATACTCGCTTTTTTCCCTTTTTTTAACCATTAATGATAGATTTTGATTATCTTCCCATATGAGTGCATAAAGAGCTCCTTCATTTTTAAATTTTTTTTTTATTTTTAAAGATTTTATTTATTTATTTGACAGATCTCAAGTAGACAGAGAGGCAGGCAGAGAGAGGGGGAAGCAGGCTCCCTGCTGAGCAGAGAGCCTGATGTGAAGCTCAATCCCAGGACCCTGAGATCACGACCTGAGCCGAAGGCAGAGGCTTAACCCACTGAGCCACTCAGGCAACCCCCCCCTTTTTTTTTAGATAATACTTAAAGAGTGTTCCATTATATGAATTTACTTCATCAGTTACTTCCTTGACCCCTAGGTTGTAGCCAATTCTTTTGCTATTGCATAATGCTGCAATGAGTAACTCTCTTTGTAAAGGTAGCAACATAAGGACTGCCTCCTTCCTGGCAGCCTAGTTCACTGAAGGAGTGATCAATAAGTGTTGGATTTTGCTAATCTGACAGCTGAGCTGCGGTGTCTCCATGGAATTTTAAATTGTTTTATTTATGTTGAGTGGCCCTGAGCTTTTTTCATAAGTTTAGAAACGATTCCTCTTTTTTCTTTTCTTTCCTCTTCTCTTTTCATCTCATCTCTTATCCCTTCCCCTTCCTCCCTCCCTCCCTCCCTTCCTTCCTTCCTTCCTTCCTTCCTTCCTTCCTTCCTTCCATGAATTGTCTTTTCATACCCTTTGCTCATTTTCCTATATGGGTTTTACTTTTTTGATTTTCATTTTAAAGTCTGTAAGCATCACCTACAAGCCTCCTAGGATGGAGTGTATATTTCCATGACTGGTGAGATTTTTTTGTTGTTGCCATCCTATCATGCTAAGCTTTCAGGTAGCTGGGGCAAATATAATGTGATATTGTGCAGCAGGTGAGCTCATCTGAAAAGGAGAGGTAGGTCTGTCCCCAAAATATCTGTCCATCAAACACAGTACCCATAATCTCCATTTGAATTAGATGGCAAACTTACACACTGCAAAGCAAAAACCAACCTTCAAACTCAATCCCAGTCACACCCTCTTAGCTCCTCTTTCTCTCTCCCCCACCTCTGTCCTCCATCCTTCTCTCTTCCTTTCTTCCCTCTTTTTTTCTACTTTTCTATCCCTCTCCCTCTCTCTCTCTCCTCACTTTTTTTTTTTAAAGATTTTATTTATTTATTTGACAGAGAGAAAGAGATCACAAGCAAGCAGAGAGTCAGGCAGAGGGAGAGAGGGAAGCAGGCTCTCTGCTGAGAAGAGAGTCCGATATGGGACTCAATCCCAGGACCTTGAGATCATGACCGAAGGCAGAGGCTTAACCCACTGAGCCACCCAGGCACCCTTTCTCTCTCTCTTCTTTAACCATTATGGGGCCTGCCTATCTCACCTGATTAAACTGTGCTTCTCCTTCACTCCATACCTTTCCTTGCTTTGTCGACTTTGCCTGGATTGCCCTGAGTCCCTAGCTGGTGTCTCTTTGGGCAGTAGCTGTGGTATAGTGGTGAGACCACTGGGTCTAGAGCTGGATGGTTTAGACTCAAATCTCAGCTTCCTTTCAATCTCCTTCAGCATTAAGGGACTCAATCCTTAATTCCCCAAGTCCTGGTCTCCTGCTCGAGAAAACCTGACAATAATGTTGCACAGTAGCTAGGAGTGCGGCTTCGGGAGTTAGTTAGACCAGAGTTGGAATCCTTGCTTATTTTCTTCCCAGTTATGGTTAGTTAGTTGGGGAAATTACCCAAAGACTGTAGACATTTTATCACATTTGTAAAATGGGAAACAAATCTCTATGGGTCTATCACATTTCCACATGTTTTGTGAGCAAACGAATTCAGCTTTTGTTTCATACTTATTTTTCTAGGATATTTATGTAGTGAACACTGTGGAAGAAATAAATTTCTTCTTATAGAGCAGAGGACAGATTTGTTTTCTGTCCAGGAAAATAAAAATAATGTCTGTCCATGTGAGAGCTTAGAACATGTGTGCAGGCCCTATGAGATACTGGGATTTCTTAAACTCCAGGTCCTTCACTTGTAAGGCAACTAGTTTGTACAGCATATAACTGGCCCCTCTTCACAATGCCCTGTGGGAATTGGGACTCCAGAAACCAGCACAAATGATGTGACTCTGGCTGTTGCTATTACCATGAACAGTAAACGGTCCTTTGTCTCTGACCCAGGGCTTGCTTTCTTCTGCCAGCCTCCATGAGACCATGGCAGGCTAACTTGCTAGTTTGAAAATAGGGTAAAATCTCAGAACCTTGACATTACTTGGCATTTATTTCATAGATTTGTTGTAATAATTAAATGTAATAATGGGGCTCAGTCAATTAAGTGTCCAACTCTGGGCTTTGGTTCAGGTCGTGATCTTCCAGTAGTGAGATTGAGCCCATGTCAGTCTCCATGCTTAGCACAGAGACTGCTCGAGCTTCTCTCCCTCTGTCCCTCCCAACTGCTCATATGTGCTCACTCTCTCTCTCTCTCTCTCTCAAATAAATAAATAAATAAAATCTTAAAAAATTAAAAATAATGTCTAAAGCAGGTATGACACTGCCTGTGCCTAATCTGTCATAGTTAGAAAGTAGGCAGAAACTAGAATTATTATTCTTATTATTGTTAGGATTATTTCATTACTTGCTCAAGAGGATTGATGTAGGATTGGGTGAGTCATATTAATGCCTGGTCAATGGTGAGCTCTCAGACAGAGTTTTTTGGGGTTTTATTTGTTTGTTTTTCCATTCGTTTAGTGTATCAACCTGGGGAGGCTATGATAGCAAGGAGGGATCACAGACCCTCTTCAAAGTTATATTAAGTTCTCAATCTGTTTTCAGCTCTCAGTTTGTAAATCAACTGAGGGAGGGTAGTCGGTCCCATGCAGTAGAAACAGGGGCCTCATGCCTCAGTGTAGGTTTCTAGGACCCCACCATCCGTTCAAAGCCACAATGAGCCATGCAAAGTAGAATTTTACCAGATCGAGGGACATACTTTAGTGCTGAATTCTAATTTTATACTACTACCCCTCTTGGAGAGGAATATATCCGAACTTTGAACCTAAAGTTTTCATTGGTTCTTGAATTAAATTCCATTCAGCACATTTCCCATGTCACTGGCAGGGGGGAACATGTGCCCCTGATTGCTTAGTTTCATTTGCTCCCCACCCTCTCAGTATTCCTTTAAGAAATATTACAGGTGATTGCTGCAGGCTGGCCATTTGCCACTGGCTATGGTGGTGGATGAAACAGATTTGGTTGCTGCCCTCAGGGAACTTACACGTGAGCAAAGAAGACAGCAGTAAATGAGTAACATACAAATGAAGTTGTAACTGTGATCAGTGGAGGACACCTACACCATTGAATTAGGTAAATAACCCACTTCCAAATCTCTGCTGCTTAGCATAATAATGGTTTCTTTTCTCTTAGGTCACAGGCCACTAAGGCTGGACAGTGGGGACTGGGGCTCGTACAGAGATGGTAGGATCTGGGCTCCATTCAGTCTTTTAAGTGCCCAGACTCTCCATTTGTCCATGTGGCCATTTCTAGGGCCTCCTCCCTTATTCAGCGGGCAGACAGCCCACAGGCAGTTGGAGGGGAAGGCTCTGTGGGCAGGTCTGCCGAAGACACACACCACTGTGCTTATAACATAAATGCAAGGGAGGCTGAGCATGGACAAGCTAGGTGCCTGCAAGAGTCTTCGGTTGTTTTCTGCCTCAAGGAAGAAGTAGAGAACAGGCTGGTCAAGTACAGAGTCCCCCCAGTAAGTGACTTGGGTTAGAAATGCAGGCTCTGGAGTCAGCCTCCCTAGTCTCCTCCTGCCTCTGTCACTTGCCAGCTTGGACTCAGTGATCCGGGCTCTCCATGTCTGGCTCTTGTCAGCTATAAAACATGGATGACCACACCAGCACACTGTTCTGTGGGCAGTGAAATGAAATAACTGATACACTCTATACATAACAGTTAGCACAGGATCTGATTAATTTATTCCAAGCACATTATTACAGTTAAACCATTATTGGGATTGTCATTAGTGATGCTAAGGCAAGACCTGAAGGAATTAGAATTTGAAATCAGAGAGGCAGAAAACGCTACTGTTGCTTTGTTACTGTGTGTCCACTCCCATGTCAGTGTGACATTTCACCTGGTTCTTTGCTTACCAGCACTGGAGTAGCCTATGATCTCTTCCCTTCCCTTTACCTGGTTATATCAGGCTCCCCATGCCTGCCTCCTAGCAAGCACTCTGACAGGGTAGGTGTGTGGTTTTCATTTTTACTCAAATTTTGCAAATAGCTATTGTGGCTTTTCTCTCTTATAAAATGATAGCTTCAACTAGGTTTTCTACAAGGTTTCTTTTAGTTCTAACAACCTATGTATAGTTTTAATGGAAAAATAAAACATTATTGTGACTGCCTGAATTCCAGTTCTCCTCTATGGCAGGAGAAATCTTGAATTGGCGGGTATTTGCACTTATTGGTACTTATATTCAAGGCAGACAGTTGCAGTTAAGGAGCAGAATCACTGCTCAATATGGTGGAACAACCAGCAGCCCCTCATGTCGTCAGTCTGAAATGTTTAAAGGGGAATCGGCATTTTAGATAATCCACACAGATTAAGCTATGTGTTTGAATTATTTTTATCTCTCTAAAGTCAAGTTCAAGAGGTATGATACTTGTTGTAAAGACCTGTTAGGATCTAGACAAAGTGCCTGGCACATAGTAAGCACTGAGTTCTTCCTACCTGCTGCTAGCTATAGTGATAGTTTACGTACTGATTTGACTGACGTTTATTGGTTCCATCATGCCAGGTCTTGTGTTGGCTGTGAAGGACACAATGGTGAACCAAAGCACTGCCCTTTCCTTCACTGAACTTGCTACTTGGTAGGGGGGACAGATGATAATCAAATGCTCACTCATACCATATCAAAATACATTTACGCCCATGAAAAATGCTCTAAGTCCATTCTAAGGGAATTTCACCAAAATGGGAGATGAGGAATGGCTTCCTTGAAGAAGTGATCTGGGAGCTGAGGGCTGAAGGATGGAGTAGGAGCTTGCCAAGGCAAGGGGAGTCTATCAGAGGGAGCCAAATGTGCTCAAAGGACTCAGATATGCTTAAGCCTTTGAAAAAAGCTAAGGGGATCATGGCATGTGGGATGAGGCCGACAAAACATGTCTTGAAGTCCACAGTTTAGAAGTATTATGTTTTGTTGCAGAACAATAAAAACACACTCATTTGTTGGCTTTAAGTGGACAAAAGTAGAGTTGCTGTGACTAGTTTAGACTTTCCTTTTGAAATATCTCTGTATCTGGTTGGGGGAGCTGAGCAGATAGATGTGTACTGACCTGTACAGGGTTCTTTTAGAGTCTAGGGTTTCATGAGAAATGAAAAGAACTCACTTTCTAGGGATAAAGATGGAGAGTGAGAAATGTAGATGATCAGTATAGGTATTCAGAAGGTAAAATCGACAGGATTTGGAGATAGATTAGATATGGAAGGATAACATGCAGGGCGACTCTCCAAGGATTCTTGTTTCCTCAACTGCTTGGATAGCTGTACCATTCTTGGGGACAGGGCCAAAGCCAGATAGATTGTAAATTAATTTTGGAGTTTGGGGATATATTTTATAATTAGTTTAAAATAAAAACTAGAATGGCAATATTTGTCAATTCAAGAAAATAACATATATTGAAGGAGAAGGAGAAAAAGATAAATTACCATGTATTCATCACCAACTATGTTTTGGGTGCTTTTAATTTATCTTTATTTATCTTTGTAGAAGCTTTAAGGCAGACACTCTCTTCATTGATTGAATCAGAAAAAGGTTCTGAAAGACCTGGTGACTTGCCTAAAAATACAAAATGAAAGATAAGGAAAATATGTGTTGGGTCTCAGATTTATATGAGATGAAAATCTACTACAAGTTTTCCACCACAAAAATCTTCCCTCTGTGCCTACTTTATGTTGGATTCCAACCCTGGGAGAATTTACATGAAGATGTAAATGTAAATCTTGATGATAGTTATAATTTCACAGTGGAGGTTTAAGCAAGATGCCCTGGATCTATCGAACAGAAGTTCTGAGATTTCTCTGTGCCTTCTAGAGAAAAGAGACCAGGGTCAGAGGAAGAGATGCAATGGAGCGATTCGTTAAATGGAGAGAGAAGGAAGATGTGCAAAGACATGTTAGAGCCACTAGAATTCTTGGCCATCTTTAGAGATCCAAGTTTGCTCATGAAAACAGTAACCAAAAATCAAATTAAACATACTTGATAACAGTAGGGGACATAAGCTCATTAACCATCTTCAAATAGTTTATAATTACTATAACTAAAAATAATTCTGAATGGGGGCCTGAATATGTAAAGTTCTTTTTTGTTCCCTTAAGCCAGCCATTTATAAATAAGGCAGCTCTTTTTATAACTTAGCATAACCTTGAAGAGCCATAGAATCCAGTGAGGAGGAGAACAATCCTTAGAAATAAGCAGGATCTGTAATTAATGAATGGTGCTTTTTTAAATTAACATATAATGTATTATTTGCCCCAGGGGGAATGGTGTTTTGAACCCCTTGTAGCTCTTCTTTTTTTTTTCCCTCCTGGGGGGTGAGGGAAACACATGAAAATTAACATAAGCACTGCAATTAGTGAAGGTATTTTTACAGATCCACTGAAACGTGTACAAGAAACTGGTAAGCGTGTTTGCCTCTGAGAAGTTGGCTGCAAAAATGGAAAGGAAAACCTTTTTGTAGATATGACTATGTACCTCTTGAATTTTTAAAAGATATGTAACTAAATACCTTTTTGTGTTCTGAAAGCCACCAAGATATAAATAGAAAGTTGTAGACTCAGACCCTTAACACCTGAGCCCCAGTTTCCTCATTCACCAAGTCCAGGCACTAATTCTTACCTTGAATGCTTTTATAATGAGTATTAGAGATGGTGTATACTTAATGCCTGGCATTCAGTGGATGTTCAGTAACAAGAACGATATTACTGAAGAGTTAAAGTCTTTTTTTGATAAGTTGTAGCTAAATAGATTTTTTTTCTGCCTCAGTTTTAGGTCCAAAGCAGTTTCGCAAGTAAAAATGTTGACCTGGTAGTCAAAAAAGAAAAAAAAGATATGAAGGCCTCCAGCACTGACAGAGTGCTTGTGGGCCATAGGAGAATTCCACAATTCTAGCACCATACCCTAATGGGAGGGAAGAGGATAGTAATAAACAACAACAGCATATTAATTACTATTTGTAAGGTCTCAGCGATGGAAAAAAGGAAGGATAACGGAGATACCCAGACACAGCAAGTGGTTTGTGGGAGTTTTAATGGAGGCACTCTCGGGCGAGGTTCCTTGGTCTAGGTTAGGACAGGGCCAAGGAAGTCACACCCAGGGGTAGGGCTGAGGGGTTTTTGATTAGAGGCTTTAGGGTGTGGAGAGTTTGCTGGGTATCTGATCGGCTGCAGTTTATGTATATGAGGGATACAAAATACACCAATCAATTTTTAGCTCATTATACAGAAAAAAGAATGCAAGGTCAACCTGTCAGATTGTTCATCGTCGTTGTGGGGTGATCTGGAAAGTCTCTGAGACAGGAAGCCCCATGGTGGAAAGTCCCAAGCCACCATTTTGTGAAACTCGGTGGCCATCTTATCTATTCTCGGCATCCCTGGGCCTGCCAGCCTAACACTATTATGTTCAGAAAGCTTACCCAATCCAGGTCCAAGCTAACTTCATCTTTGTTTCATATATTTCTTTAGAGAACTCAAATTTCATTAAGTTCATTGGATTGCATTGCCTAAATGTTACTTATGTAGTTACTTATTATCATTTTCAAGTTCTGGATTAAGAAACTAATTACAAGGCTTAAATAGTTAAATCCTGGCTGCCAACTCTTATGAATATTATAGTGCTATCTATAAGACTGAATAATTGTTTGATCTGTTGACATGGTAACTGTTGTGTTAAAGCAATCTGTGAGGTTGTATTCAATCTTCTGAGCAGTCCTTAAGAATTGTGTTCAGATATGGCCATGGAAATCTGGGAAGATTGTTATTGAAAGCATGACCAACAACATGGTTAATTTTCCTCTGAGAAGATGTCAATTAACCCTAATAGAATTATTTTGGTGCTGATTTTGTTTAATCAAACATCACAAAATAATTGAGCTCTGAACAAATGGCTTATTATAGAAATGTGCAGGTTGGCAAGAAAGATTGGAGAGTGCATTTCAATAATGCATATATAATAAAAGTTACTTTTTTCATTAAAATGGGCAATTATTGAGGGGCCTGGCACTCTGGGCATGGATCGGATCTATGGCCCTTCCAGAACTGCTTGGTTTCTCATCACACAGAAAGTCAGGTGCCCTGATAGAGGGAAGCATATGCAGGTTTGAAAGGAAGGGAAACTGTGTTGTTTATCACCTATCAGGTCTGGGAAGGACAAAACCCAAGGTTTGTGACCCACATTTATTTATAGACGTCTTGCACACTATCCCTATGTCCAGGATCTTCAGAAACATCTTTACAACAGTAATTTAAGCCACTATTTCACACCTCTGCCTGCGGAGGAGAATCATATGAGGAGCTTTTAAGATCTACTGATGTACAGGCCCTAAACAATTAAATCAGAACCCTTCTGGCTGGGGCCTTGACATGAGTATGTTTCAAAAGCTCCCAACATGTCCTGGGCAGAGAACTACTGCTTTGAGACATTAGTCATTATACAGAATTATTTTGGAACTTCTCTGCAAAGGTGAGTCAACATAAAGGATTAGATGATCAAACCTGATTTCCACACATCGTGATTTTACCCATTATATTAGTCAGCTCAGGTTGCCTTAACAGAATACCACACACTGGGTCGCTTTAACCTCAGAAATGTGTTGCTTCCCAGAGATGGAGGCTGAAAGCCCAAGATCAAGGTGCCAGCAGGCTGGTGTCTGTTGAGACCTCTCTTCCTAGACCGCATATCCCACGTCCTTGCTGTACGTGCACCCACTCCTGGTGACTCCTCACTTCTTACAAGGACACTGATACTGTCAGATTAGAGCCCCATACTTAGGACTTTATCCTACCTTAATAATCCCTTTTAGGGCCCCATCTCAAAATAGAGTTACATGTTGGTGGGGAGGTTAGGGCTTTAACTTACAAATTTGGGGGAGAACATTATTCAGTCCATACAACCCACTGATAGGCTTTTTACTCTGAATTCCAGAGTTACAAATAATTGTGTGACACAGGAAGTAGGGAGAGATCTGGAAGTACCAACACCACTTCTTGCCCTCAGGTCATACTTTGACTCAGGGTAATAAATTAAGTTTGTAAGTGATTTATGTGGCTACATGGAGAAAAAGCATTTTGGACATGAAACATCATTATTTTAAACTTAGGTAGGTACATAGCTTTTAAGATGTTTTCTAGGAAATCATATCCTGTAAATTAATAGATTCCAGTGGGTTTGTTTAACGTATGCAATTTCACACAGAGTAGGTACATCCCGCCACAAGCATTCCATAAATAAGATTCTCAAGCTACCATTGATTTGTTTTCCTGGAAGTCTGTTGTTAGAGCAAGGAAATTTGATGCAGCAACTTCACTTTTTTTTTCTTTCTGGAAGATGCCCCCACATTTACTCTCCCCCAGCACTCCATAGGAAGAGCATTGGAGAATAAATTGTAGTCCTACTGGTAACCGTAGGCTTCCTAGTGGGACTTGTGACAGTCCTGAGCTGACCTCTTTCTTCCTCTCCACTCTTATGGACAGTGTTGTTAATCTCACCACAAAGCTTTGGGCACACTCTGATTTCAGTTTCTTTGCTGTTAAGGTGCAGTCTCCAGACCAGCCCTGCCACCCAGGAGCTTGTTAAAAATGCAAAGTCTCAGGCCCACTCCAGGCAGACTGAATCAAAAATTTGCATTGCAACAAGATTCCCAGGGGATATGTTTACACAGTCAAGTTTGAGAGGCACCCTTGTAATGGGCCAGTCTTCTCTGCCTCAGGGCCTTTGCAATTGCCCAGTTATTTCCCATTTATGTGACCTCACCTTTAAATTCATAGCTTGAAAATCACCTTTTCTCTTTCACGTGCTGAGAGGAGCTGCCCTCCTGTTATTTTTGCATTAGCACATTATTTATTTCTTGCTTCACACTTGTTATAATATATATTTTAATTGTTGTATGGTTGCTTTGTCTGTCTTAAGTTACTTACTTAAGCTCCTTGAGGTAAGGAATCTTACCGGACTTGATCATCAGCCATATCCTACTGAACATCACTTTGTGCATACTGGGTGACCAGTAAATAGTTGTTGAGTCCATTATGAGCAAGTTGATTTTCCGAGATCTGGGGACTGCCTGTGTCTGGCTCTAACATTATCTTCTTTCTTCTTGCACTCTAGATTTCAGCTCAACTTAAACTACTAATAGCTCTTCATCCTCATCCCCATCAATGAGTCAAGTGTTTTCATGCTTTCTTGCATTTGCTTAAGCTGTTCATTCTTCCTGAATGTTTTCCTCCTTATCTTGTCCCACTGAAGAGTGCAGTTCATCCAGAGACTCTGCTCTAATATCCTAGAAAAGGCAGCTAAAGGGCCAGTTGGACCATAGTCATATCTTGAGTTACATTGGATTTTAGTGACACTTAGGTCCAAATTTCCAGCGTGACACCAAAATTCAACTGAAAAGAAATAGGTGTTTCTTGTGTCTGTATTGTCTTTGTTTAATGTAGTGCATGAGCACGGGAATGTCTCAGTGAATGGCCTTTGAATTATGAGACAGGACGAATACATGATGATGTCTGGAGGAGAATTTAAAGATGACCCATGTCTACTTCAAAATTTTGCCGTGAAAGATCTTTCCCAGACATCATAGTTTCTATAGTGCTGTATGTACTTTTCATGATGAACAAATACTTTTCGTATCCTTTCATTTAGTGGTCTAGCAGTCCTGGAAAGATAAACTGAATCAAATAAAACACTTCATTTGTTGCACTTCCAAAGATAACCTAGCTTCTCAATGTAGAAATAAACAAATATGCTGTCTTGGTCCGTGCAGACTATTATAACCCAGTATCATTCACAGGGTAGCTTGTAAACAACATAAATTGATTTCTCACAGTTCTGGAGGCTGGTAAGTCCCAAACCAAAGCATCAACAAATTCAGTGTCTGGTGACAGCCTTCTTCCTGGTTCAGGGACCCCTGTCTTCTCACTGCGTCCTTACAGGGCTGAAAGGGTGAGAGAACACTCTGAGATCTCTTTTATAGGTATGCTAATCCCATTTATGATGGCTCTACCTTAGTGACATCATTACCTCCCAGAGCCCACTTCCTAATATCATCCCATTGGGATAATTCTTCACTACAGGAATTTGGGGGAGAATAGCATATCCTGTTTGGTTTAGAGGCTACTTGTTTCATAGCTTTGTGGACTTTCCATTTGTGACATCATAGTCTCTATTCTAACATCTCAACAGCCTTCTGCAAAACTTCTTCTTATGGGACAGAATTCAGTGGCAGTAGGTGACCACTTACTTAGATGTAATATGAAGGATACCACAAGGCTTCTTGCCCAGATATGTCACTTCCATATCTTCTGAGCTGCCAACTGAGCCTGTAATTCCAGTTCTTTGAGTTGTTTCCTTGGATTGATGTGGAGGTGTCAAAGCGATAAATTTCCAATTCTTCATCGGGAAGTACAGGCTTTAAAAACAAGACTAACTAACTTAAGCTTAGTTTGTAGGGAGACAAGACAAACTAACTTAAACTTATTTTGTAGGGAGCTATAACCCAGTTCCCTGTAATAGGGAGGTTAACATTTTAGTTTGGCTTGCCTGGTGTTCCCCAGGAAGACATATTTGGCTCAGTCTTGCTAAACCGCATAGGGGAGGGGACATGCCAGTTAGCAGGGCTGTGTGGTCAAAGGCAAGAAGGCAGTGAAAAAGAGAAAGCTAAAGACTGCTTGAAATAATAGTTTATTCTCCTTCTAATGAAAAAATTAGAAGAAATAAAAATACTTCAATTGAATATTAAGTCTTCTAAAACATTCCTCTGTGTACAGTCATATTTGCTTCTCCAATAACTAGCTCCATTTTACTGGTGAGGAAGTGAAGCTTCACAGAAGCCTAAGATGATGCAGCTAGCATCCTGAGAGTTGTCAATACAGTTCATGTTCTCTGACTTGCCGTGACCTGGCAGATTACACTTGCCCAAGAAGGGACAAAAATCTGAAAGGTGATGCTAGAATCCCAAATTAGTTATTAGTATTAACCAGGGTCACTGTTTTCCATAGTGTTATGGACACTCTCTGTTATTGGACAGATACGGATTCTGCAGGATGTGGAGATAATCAATGTGACGGAGCAGTAAAGAATGTTTGTTCTGTACTCAAATGAATTAGAAACCACCGGCTTGCATCAAAGCATAGTGTCTCCTTAATGGCAAAACTTCTCAGGGTCTTTAATAAACTGTACTGTGGCTCCTCCCGACACGGCAATGGTTAGTGAGACGTGGCTGGGGGTGGAGTTCCAATGTTCAAAAGAATATATTGCAAGGCTAGTATTCATCAGAATGAAATGTGGAATAACTATCTTAAAAAAATCTATATAAGAACGGTTTCTTTCCTCTAGTTTAGAAAAGGGAAGAAAGAGATTCAGGGGCTTACAGAAAGAGAAAAGAGAAAAAAAAAAGAAGGAAGTCAAAAGTCTTTCTTGTCTCAGATGGTTAACTGACTGATCAGCATCCTTCCCCACTTACCTGGCAGAGAGCATGACTCACCCCAGGTGAGTGGGTGAAAAGCAATTTGCGAGTTGTCTGGTTAGAAAAGAAGATTAGTAGCAGTGATATGAGGACTTCTATTGTTCTTGCTTGTATACTTTGTCATATTTAAGCAAGTCAGAGTTGGGAGTCTCAAAAAGAAAGAATGCAGAGCATTCAAGGGCATAACACGGAGCTGTTCCCCACCCCCTCCTCCAAAGGATTCATCTCTTTACATTCTAATCCTGGGGGTTGTTTCTTGGAACAGAATTTGCACTGGTTCTGATCCACCTAAAAAGCCTAAAAAGTCTCTCAGAGGTTTAAAAAATAGGTGGTGGCCCCAGTTTTCAAAGTCTAAGAGGTAGAAGAATAGTCCAGGTTAAAAAGAGAGAGGGCATTTGTAGCACAGAGGCATCAGGGAAGATTTGGGGCATTGAGCGGGTTGTAAAGAATTAGGCAAACGCGTGATAACTACAAGGCAATGTGAACTGGGTAATGCAAGTAGGGAATCAGAGGGTATTCAGGGGAAACAGAAGCACGGCCCTTTGCTAGAAGAGTAACTTAAGGTGGTGGCATGGTGAATGCAGATGAGGCTGGACAGGAGGGCCAGGGGTCTGCTTGGGAGGGACTGGATGATGAGGTGTCTGCACTGCCTCAGGTGGGCAGTGACTTGAATCCAGGCTGCATAGGGGAGCCCTTCACTCATCTTCTAAGAAGGCCCTCTGGCCTTGACATGACAAATAGTCTTTTTGAGCCACCCTTCTAAATACAGGTTCCTTCAAAAAAAAAAAAAAAAAACATAAGGAAACAACTTGGATGTGCTCTCTTCACGTGGAGGGAGACAAAGAAGCAAAAACCTAGATGTTTTCTTGCAGATAGTAACTGCTATGAGGAAGAATACCAGAGGAAAAGAATAAGAAATGAAAGGGAAGATGTAAAATCAGAGGCATTAAGAGAACACAGTAATGATAATTATAATAGATTCTTGTCTTTGAGGACAAAGATGAAAGGGGTTCACAGAAGACTGGAACAAACTTTGCAACTGTTATTTTTTGAGGGGAGCAAGATAGAGAGGGGTATCAAAAATGAACAGTATTATCGGTAATAATGATTTGAATAGACATAACTCATGTAGCTTTTACCATGTTGTAAAACAATGTGTGTCACAGACATTAATTTTCTTGGTAAGACTAGGAGATGTTCTTACTGTCTAAATTTCACAGATTTAAGAAAAAAAAGTTCAGAGAACATAAATGATCTGGCTAGCATTCCTTTTAGGATTTGAGCACATGTCCCTCTGAGTGCAACACTCACAGTAACTACTCTGGTATACCAAGATAGGTCAGAGGGCGTGGGTGAAATCAAGAAGGGGAAGGAAAATGATACGTTCAGTTCTTGATGCAGAGAGTCTGAAATGCCCTTGTGGCATGACTCACTGGTCATATTCCAATGGAAGAATCAGTGTTCAAGAGTGTAGGGAGAATTGGCAATGGCCATTCTAAGGTTCTTTGCTCATTGAAGCCATAAAATATTCTAATGACAGTTACTCAGGCAGCTATGATGTGTCAGGCACCATGCTAATTCCTTAGACATGTTATTTCATTTAGTCTTTCTTTATAGCCAATAAGCTTGGCAAACAGACACTCAAATTGTCTATTTGCCTTTGGGTATTATGTCTGAAGGTGATGAGGTCTGTCTTTGAACCCAGGAAAGTCTGACTTCCCAGATCATGCTCTTTCTATTTTGAGCTGTAGCTAAGCTTACTAACAGAAGGTCGTATTCAGAGAACATTTGTTACCCGAAACTGGGACGTGTTGAGCCTGCAACAAGTAAAGGGGAACACTGGAGATCTTTCCCAAAGCAGGTCTCCCTGAACAACAAAGCTGGGGAAGTTTTAAACTAAGGGTGCTTGCATGATAGGCAGTTCATCATGGAATTAGGGCCAAAGTCATCTTAAGGTGACAGAGTCCAAGTCAAGGTCACAAGGTCCATCAGGGGTCAGCAATGTCAATCCTCTGGCTTTAGTTGGTTCCATATTTGAGTGCTCAAAGGGTTTAAATCTTGCAAAGATAATTCAAGAATATGCATCAGCTCAATCTTTACTTTTGAAACAGCACTATTATCTGTGATTTAACAGCCTAACAGTGGTTGTTCTAACATTCTGTTGTTCCTTTAATATAATTATCTACTGGGGTCTATTTTGCAACTTCAACATATCCCAGTAACTTCTGCAAGAAATGTGCTTTAGACAAGTAGTGCTGGTCAGGGAGAAATCACAAGATGGCCAGGGGCCTAAAATTACCCTTTTCTTTTTTCTCCTTTTCCTTTCCTTTCCTTTCCTCTCCTCTCCTCTCCTCTCCTCTCCTCTCTTTTCTTTTCTCTCCTTTTTTTCTTTTCTCTCCTTTTTTTCTTTTCTCTCCTTTTTTTCTTTTCTCTTTATTCTTTGAGAGGAAGAGAAAGAGCATGCGTTGGAGCAGAGGGAAGGGAGGGGAGAGAGAGAGAGAAAATTTTAAACAGACTCCACATTCAGTGTGGAGCCCATTGTGGGGCTTGATCACAGGATCCTGAGATCATGACCTGAACCCAAATCAAGAGTCAAAAGTTTTATTGATGAAGCCACTCAGGAACCCACTAAAATGACTTTTCTTATGTCAGGAAAGCTATGCCTTATCTTCATTTTCCTAGGGATCCCTAACTCTATTTACACAGTCAGGTGTGACTGAATCAACATGAATTTGTTTCTCGATGAGTCAGAAACTACACCAGGTTCAGGTGTCCCACAAAGAAACTTTTAATTGTAGCAAATGAGGACATCACAGGGAATGACTTCTAAAGTGATGGCTTCTTGAGAGAGGCTGAATGGTTTTCTTTTGTTTAGGGTTAGGATGAATATTTACATGGGGAAGCCCTCTCATCCTATGTAGAGGCAGGCCTAAGGTCACACATGCTCCTTAAGGGAGCATACATATACAGACACTGTATGTTACAGAAAACAGATGAGACTCATAAAAGTGATTTTGGATCCTTTCTTTTTTTTCTTTTCAAGATTTTATTTATTTAAGGGAGCACGAGCTTGAGTGGGGCACAGGGTGGCAGGGAGTCAAAGGGAGGAGCAGATTCCCCATTGAGCAGGGAGCATGGTGCAGGGTTCCATCACAGGACCCTGAGATCACGACCTTAGCTAAAAGCAGAAGCTTAACCAACTGAGCCACCCAAGCACCCCAATTAGGGATCTTTCATTCCTAGTTACAATTAAACTCAAATTTTGGCTAGGAGAGAAGTCAGTCTTTTGTCCTTCACCTTGTCATTCACCCATTCAGTCCAACTATGCTATGGAGCCTCCTCCCATATTGGAGTTTCCAACAAGTAAATAAAGTAGAAGCTCTGATCTCAAGGAACTTACATAGAAATTAGAAATTAAGATTTTAATGAAGTAACATATTTGCGTAATGACAAAGTGTGTTAAGTTATTTATTTATTTATTTATTTTGGATTTGTGACATCTTTATTGAAAGATCAATGGCTTTTCCCCTCTGAATCCCTAGTCTATTGTATTCTGGACAATAGCTGCTAGAGCATGGTGCATGCATTCTGTGTTCACACAAAACATGAACATAAACATATAAACACACACACTTCTTTACACACACAGTTACTTCTTAAGTTCTTTAAAGGGGGATCTTTAGAGTTTATTAAAGGAGGACCCAGTCTGGTAGAGTAGAGAACTCCTGAGCAAGAAGTCAGTGAACTGAAGAATAGAATCATAGAGCAGCATACTGTAGCCTCATACTCACTGTGGGATGGTAACCTTCATGGAACCTTCATGGAACCCAGCTAAGGCTGTTGATGTATGGTCCTACAGGATAATGCAGGATTATCTAGGGTGTTTTGTGGCTAGATGTCGCTGAAGAGCTTAAGCATAAAGGTGACATCAAATCTTCATGTTAAGGGATCCTTCTGCCTATAGCACAGCTAATGGGATTAGGAAGGGGCCAGGAGGAAAGGGGGATAGGGAAACCCCACAGGAAGATTTTGCAGAGGTGGTGTGGTAGCAAAGATGAGAAAGTAGGTAGGATTCATTTTTCTAAAGCACTTTTTTTTCCTATTTTGTTCCCAACAACTAAAACAGGGTATAGCACCCAATGAGTTTGCAGGCATACCTTAGAGATAGTTCAAGTTTGGTTCCAGAACACTACAATAAAGCGAATACCACAATAAAGATTGTCAGATGAACTTTCTGGTTTCCCAGTGTGTATAAAAGTTATGTTCACACTAAACTGTAGTCTATTAAGTGTGCAGGATGGTACTGTGTCTTAAACAATGGTACATGCCTTAATTAAAAAATTCTTTATTGCTAAAAAATGTTAAGCATTAGCAATGTTCTTAATAGCCCAAATATGGAAAGAGCCCAGATGTCCATCCACAGATGAATGGATAAAGAAGAAGTCACACACACACACACACACACACACACACACACACACACACACACACACACACACACAGAGGAATATTATTCAGCCATCAAAAAGAATGTAATCTTACCAAGCGCAACGATATGGATGGAACTGAAGGGTATTACACTAAGTGAAATAAGATAGACAAATGCCATATGACTTCACTTATATGTGGAATTTAAATAACAGATGAGCATAGAGGAAGGGAAGGAAAAATAATATAAAACCAGAGATGGAAGCCATCCATAGGAGGGCCTTAACTATAGGAAACAAACTGAGGATTGCTGGAGGGAAGGTGGGTGAGGGTATGGGGTAACTGGGTGATGGGCATGAAGGAGGGCACTGGATGTAATGAGCACTTATGTGCAACTGATGAATCACTAAATTCTATCCCTGAAACTAATAATATGCTATATGTTAACTAAATTGAATTTAAATAAAAAATATAAAAAATGTTAAGGATCATTTGAGTGTTCATTGAATTATAATTTTTTAAATTATTTTTTTAATTAAATTTTTTTTGCTGGTGAAAAGCCTTGCCTTAATGTCAGTGGCTGCTGATTGATTAGGGTGGTGGTTGCTGAAGGCTGGGGTGGCTGTGGGAATTTCTTAAAATAAGACACAACAATAACGAAGTTTACCCCATTAAACTTCCTTTCACTTGAACACTTAGAGGCCATTGTAGGGTTACTGATTACTTTAATTTCAGTATTGTTGTGTCTTAGGGAACAGGGAGGCCTGAGGAGAGGGAGAGAAATGGGGAGCCATCTGGCTGGTGTGGCAGTCAGATCAAACACAAGATTTATTTATTAAACAAATTATCAATTAAATAAACCCATTCACCATTTTATATGGGACTGCTTGGCACCCCCAGAACAATTAAAATAATAGCATCAAAGATCATGGATCACAGGTAATCATAACAGATATAGTAATATGAAAATTACCAAAATAGGATAGAGAGACATGAAGTGAAAAATGCTGTTGCAGGGGTGCCTGAGTGATTCAGCTAGTTTAGTGTCTGCCTTCTGCTCAGGTCTTGATCTCAGGGTCCGGGAATTAAGCCCCACTTTGGGCTCCCTGCTCAGTGGGAAGTTGGCTTCTCCCTCTCCCTCTGCCTGCCGTTCCCCTTGCTCATGCTCATTCTTTCTCGCTCCATCAAATAAATAACTAAAATATCTTAAAAAAGAAAAATTCTTTTGGAAAAATGGCACCTGCAGACTTGTTCAGTATAAGGTTGCCACAAGCTTCTAATTTGTGAAAAATGCACTACCTGCTAAGGGCTGTAAAAGGAAGAACAATAAATCAAGGTATGCCTGTATTTAATATATAGTTTGTTATATGAAATAATCAGCTCTTAAGTAATTTCAAGGGGTAAAACCTACATGAGTTGTTGGTAACTTAAATATGGGGGACCAAGGGAAGGAAAGATGTGACAGATGACAAAACTTGTGGTTTATAGGTAGATAAGGTTGCCATGCATGACAGTCTGAATCAGTCAATATTTTCTATAAAGGGCCAGATAGTAAATAGTTTAGGCTTTGTGGTCCACGCATCCACAGCTACTCAACTTCTGCCACTGTAACATAAAATTGGCCAGAGACAAAACTTAAATGAACAAGTGCCATGATGTTCTGCTCCAGCCGCTATTTGCAAAATAGGCAGTGGGCAGGATTCAGTCCATGGGCAGTAGTTTGCCAGTGCCTGAGCAAATCATGACTTTAGTTTTTGTTTGTCTGTTTGTTTTTAAGATTATTTATTTCTGTGTCTGAGAGGGAGAGAAAGCACCAGAAAGCACAAACAGGGAGCAGCAGAGGGAGAGTAGTAGGTTCCCCACTGAGCGAGGAGCCCATGTGGGACTCAATCCCAGGACTCTGGGATCATGACCTGAGTCCAAGGCAGATTCTTAACACACTGAGCCACCCAGGCATCCCTCATAACTTTAAACAAGTGGAATTGGAGGTATTTTTGAGGCATCCACATGAATACGTTCTCATTATTAATTATTATTAAATTGTGCTGTTAAGAAAAGTACTTGCTAGGGTGCCTGGGTGACTCAGTCGTTAAGTGTCTGCCTTCGGCTCTGGTCATGATCCCAGGGTCCTGGGATCAAGCCCTGCATCAGGCTCCCTGCTCCACATGAAGCCTGCTTCTCCCTGTCCCACTCCCCCTGCTTGTGTTTTCTCTCTCTCTGTCAAATAAATAAATAAAATCTTTTAAAAAAGTACTTGCAAAAGTATTCAGTAATTAGAACAAGGTGAAATATCTGTCTTTGATTGGTAAGCCTCTTTTAGGGAGCTGTGTCCCCAGAGGCGGAATAGATAAATGGTCATTTGTAGTTAGCATGTACATTTTAAATAAATGGCTCCTCCAGTGACAGCACTGTTTCAGAAAGTGACAGCTAGCTAGTGTCAGCAGATATGCATTGTTTGGCCCTTAGAGTACATGATACCTTTTGAAAGGCATCAACCTTAAAAAAATCAGAAGGTTCCACATGAGGCTGTTGGGGGTTGGGGGAAGGAAGTGCCGAAACCCAGTATAGTCATTCCTTTTAGTTAGAGGTATAGAAAAGTTGCATGAAAAATGAGAAACCTAGATTGACTTGAGGAGCAAACTGTTCAATTAATCTGGGAGGTTTTAATTATATACATTTAAAATAAGCACCCAGCCCATTGTTTGTATTCGAGGGAAATGCACGCATTGAAACTGTGAATGCAGATCATTTAGGCAGAACTATTATGAAATCTGTTCTTGCTGTATAATTTAACACATATTTATAAGTCTGCATAATTGTATTCCTTTAGACTTGGTTGTTTTGGGGGCAGAATTGTATTACTCCTACCCACATTATTTGTTTATTTCATATGTTCTGCTGCTGTAGGCATTTTAAGTTGTTTGGGCAATGACATTATGAAATGTAAGTCTGGAGACTTTACTAACTATGCAAATCAGTAATTTTTCTACAACTTCATATTTTCCCATTAAATCATAATAGAGTATCACTGAGCATTTTCTGTCACCCATTCAAACTTTTTTTTTTTCCATTCAAACTTTTAATAAGATACTACATCAATAAGGTCAAGAATAGAAGTCCAGGGAGGTAAATCTCTGTGGTCAGTAACTTCTTTAAAAAGTGCAAAGATTTTCTTTGTAACCCCAGCCCTTTAGAGATTGTAATGCAATAGTTCCCAAACTTGTCTACATTTCACTTGAGCTTTAAAACACACTGATGCCTATTTGAAAATTTTAGAGGATCCCCAAGTGATTCACATGTGCAGGCAAGTTTGGGAACCACTGGCTTAATTAAAAATAAAGGCTATCAAAAAAAATAAAATAAAAATAAAGGCTATCATAGCATAAATTAATCTGTATCTTAGATCTCCAGGGGCTTTGTATTGAGATGAAGCTCTGGGTTCCTCCATGAATGCCCAGGGTCTACCATAGTAAAAAGCCATTCCTAACATTCTTCCTAGAGTACATTAAAAAAAACAAAGGTGATTCTTATAATTAAAGTTTGAATAGGTAGAATATGAATTAGTAAGTGTTTTTATTATCATTTTGCAGCCCTGAAATTCTGTGTCATAGTCTAGTCATGTTGCCTAAGGTTTAAAAATAGAGAGTCAGTCTTAAAAAAGAAGAAAGAAAAAAAGAAAAAAGAAAGTCATTGAGTGTTACAGAATTCCTTGTGAAGCTGTTGGTAGCCCCTCCACCTTGCCCACTCCACCCGCTTCCTAAAACCCAAATCTGGCTCTTTTGTAGTATCAAAAATTCAACATTCCTTTGCATGTTTCCTTAAAAGCCTTTTTCATAAATTAGACAGGACAAATGTATTTTAATGAACAAATGGTGTTTTAATAAGAAAGCTCCTGTTAAATTAGTTCATTCTATTAGGGTTTTAATAAGTAAAGAAATAATATTGTAGAGAATTATGCAATAAAAGCACCAGCCAGCTTGGTCTACAGAATGAGCTTTGGAAACATGCAAATGTAATGTCACTAAAGAAAATACCCCTGGAGTGACAAAAATTTTTTTCAGATAGAAAATGTCTATGTAGGGAAAAGAACAGATCTCTTCTAGATAAAAATGATATACCAAACAGTGTTTATAAAAATTCTATCTCTGTTTGAGTTCTGCATTTGGCAGTAAGACAGCAACTAATTTGGTTTTATTTTAAAATTCCAGTGATTATAAGGTCTGCACATTCCATGTGGAGTAGCTAACTCTTTACAAGAGCCAGACCCCAATCTTTGTCAGGCACATGTGCTAGAGGACTTTAGCTGACAGGTGCTTTTTCACTGTTTTTCTCTGAGCCTTCTGAAGCAAGGGAGTCACAGCTGGTGGTCAGAGTCTAGGGCTGTACCACACTCTTTTAGGAGCATCCCCCAGAGACAAGACAATGTATCTGATCATATGTGCTTTGAAAATCCCTTTTACTTCTGGAGCTACCTACTCTCCCTGTTGGAATTTGAATTATTGGCTAATTGCTTAACAGCCAGAAGGTCTTCACATACCAGATGCTGAAGTAAGAAAAAGCGTATTTGTTAGAATGTTTCATTGCAAGTAGTAGACTATCCAGGAAATACTGGTCATCCACTAAGGAAAGTTTATCATTTCATGTTCGAAATGCAGGGGTACAGTGGTACATGTGTTGGTTCATTTGGTGATATCATCATGCCACTGTTAAAAAGTGATTAATGAAATCAATGTAGATGATACAAACTAATTTTAACAGTTAATGAACTAGGCAGTGTCCTTGCAGAGAACCACAAAATGGGGTGGAAGGCAGAAAACTTTTTACAGGATAAAGAATAAACAAACAAAAGACAAACAGAAAATACCTGATTGGCTGGGGCCATATAGTCAATCTTGTTTGGGGTAAGAAAGCTGAGTTGGGGGGCGTCTGGGTGGCTCAGTGGATTAAGCGTCTGCCTTCGGCTCGGGTCATGATCTCGGGGTCCTGGAATCGAGTCCCGCATCGGGCTTTCTGCTCAGCGGGGAGCCTGCTTCCCCCTCTCTCTCTGCCTGCCTCTCTGCCTACTTGTGATCTCTCTCTCTCTGTCTGTCAAATAAATAAATAAAATCTTTTAAAAAAAGAAAGCTGAGTTGGCTTGGCATTTGGGGACTGGATACACTCTGTGTCTGGTCAAGTAAAACCTATTTATAGGGACACAGAGCCTATTTAGGTTTGGTTTGCTGACACGTCACCTGGGAAAGAGTGGCTCCATCTTGGGCCTAGAAGTTATTTCAACATCATCAAAGACACAAAATCTTTTTTTATCTATTTTTTTCCCTATCCTCAGTATATTGGCTTCTTCCCGTAGCTTATCTGTTTATGGTTAAAAAAATGGCTGCTGCAACTCCATACATCATGATTGCACACATCAAAGTTCAGAGGCTAAAGACAGTATATCTCTTCTTTGTATCTCTTTTAAGAGTGAAGAACACTTTCCTAGTACTCTACATTAGGTTTATTTTTGCTTCCCTTGGCTAGAACTCTTTATTATATCTTTCCTAAATCATTGATTACCTATCCATATAATCTATGTGCCACACATGGTGTTAATTGATAGTTCTATCAATAAAGTTCTTTTCTCTTGCTAATAGCTAGGATTTCAACATCTCTTCCCCATGAGCCAGCTACTGAGCAGATCCAGTATCCAATACCCATAAACATTGGTGTCCAGAAGAAAATGGATCCTTACAGAGAATTTATTTATTCATTTATTTTTAATTTTACTTTTTCAGTGTTCCAGGATTCATTGTTCATGCACTGCACCCAGTGCTCCATGCAATATGTACCCTCCTAAATACCCACCACCAGGTTCACCCTACCCCTCAAAAACCCTCATTTGTTTCTCCACTCCAAAACCCTCATTTGTTTCTCGGAGTCCACAGTCTCTCATGGTTCCTCTGCCCCTCTGATTTCCCCCAATTCATGCTTCCTTTCCTTCTCACAATGTCCTCCATATTTTCCCTTATGCACCACACGTAAGTGAAACCGTATGATAACTGTCTCTCTCTGCTTGACTTAATTCACTCAGCATAATCTCTTCCAGTCCCATCCATGTTGGGTATTCATCCTTTCTGATGGAGGCATACTATTCCATTGTATATGTGGACTGTATCTTCTTTATCCATTCGTCTGTTGAAGGGCATCTTGGCTCTTTCCACAGTTTGGCTATTGTGGCCATTGCTACTAGGAACATTGGGGTATATGTGGCCCTTCTTTGTACTGCATCTGTATCTTTGGGATAAATACCCAGTAGTGCAATTGCAGGGTCATAGGGTAGCTCTATTTTTAATTTCTTGAGGAATCTCCACACTGTTTTCCGAAGTGGCTGTACCAACTTGCATTCCCACCAATAGTGGAAGAGGGTTCCCCTTTCTCCACATCCTCTCCAGCATTTGTTGTTTACTGTCTTGTTGATTTTGGCCATTCTAACTGGCGTAAGGTGATATCTCAATGTGGGTTTTTTTTTTTTAATATTTTATTTATTTATTTAACAGAGAGAGAACACAAGCAGGCAGAGAGGCAGGCAGAGGCAGAGAGAGGAGCAGGCACCCCGCCGAGCAAGGAGCCCGATGCGGGACTCGATCCCAGGATGCTGGGATCATGACCTGAGCCAAAGGCAGCTGCTCAACCAACTGAGCCACCCAGGCGTCCCTCAATGTGGTTTTGATTTGAATGTCCCTGATGGCTAAAGATGATGAACATTTTTTCATGTCTGTTAGCCATTTGTATGTCGTCTTTGGAGAAGTGTCTTTTTATATCTTCTGCCCATTTTCTGACGTGATTATCTGTTTTTTGAGTGTTGAGTTTGAGGAGTTCTTTATAGATCTTAGTGTCATTTGCAAATATCTTCTCCCATTCCATGGGTTGCCTGTTTGTTTTGTTGACTGTTTACTTTGCCGTGCAGAAGCTTTTCATCTTGATGAAGTCCCAAAAGTTCATTTTTGCTTTTGTTTCCTTTGCCTTTGGAGACATGTCCTGAAAGAAGTTGCTGTGGCCGATGTTGAAGAGGTTACTGCCTGTGTTCTCCTCTAGGATTTTGATAGATTCCTGCCTCACATTGAGGTCTTTTATCCATTTCGAGTTTATCTTTGTGTATAGTGTAAGAGAATGGCCAAGTTTCATTCTTTTACATAGAGCTGTCCAATTTTCCCAGCGCTCTTTATTGAAGAGACTGTCTTTTTTTGCACTGGATATTTTTTCCTGCTTTTTCGAAGATGATTTGACCATAGAGTTGTGGGTCCATATTTGGGCTCTCTACTCTATTCCACTGGTCTATGTGTCTGTTTTTGTGCCAGTACCATGCTGTCTTAGTGATTGCAGCTTTGGAGTAAAGCTTGAAATCAGGCAACGTGAGGCCCCCAGCTTTGTTTTTTTTTTCAACATTTCCTTAGGAAATTGAAGTCTTTTCTGGTTCCATACAAATTTTAGGATTGTTTGTTCCAGCCCTTTGAAAAAATGCCAGTGGAATTTTGATCAGGATGGTATTGAAAGTATAGACTGTTCTGGGCAGTATAGACATTTTAACAGTGTTTATTCTCCCAATCCATGAGCATGGAATGCTTTTCCACCTTTTTGTGTCTTCTTCAATTTCTTTCATGAGTGTTCTGTAGTTCCTCGAGTACAGATCCTTTACCTCTTTGGTTAGGTTTATTCCCAGGTATCTTATGGTTCTTGGTGCTATAGTAAATGGAATCGATTCTCTAATTTCCCTTTCCATATTTTCCTTGTTAGTTTATAAGAAAGCAACTGATTACTGTGCATTGATTTTTGTATCCCGCCACATTACCGAATTGCTGTATGAGCTCTAGTAGTTTGGCGGTGGAGTCTTTTGGGTTTTCCATATAAAGTATTATGTCATTTGCGAAGGGAGAGTTTCTTCTAAAGAAAATAGCGGTTAACATCCTAGCCCTTTTTTCTACTATTTTAGCACCTTAACTTTTGCTTTTCAAGTATGGCTAACTGAAACATGGTTTTGTTTCAGCATTCAAAATAAGATTGAAATTTGCATTCTTACTAGCTTCTAGCAAAGTAAATTGACATTATACTTGAGTTTTCATGGTCCTAAATGATTATTCTCCCTTCAATAAGTACCCATGGGCGTTTGCAGCTGACTGTTTCTTTTTATGAAACAAGCCACTGAAGTTGCGTGGTGGGGTATAAATACACACAAATCAAATGTATCACTTCAAGAAAAATTCTTACTTACTAGAACTTTGAAAGGTTAGTTGATACCTTCATTCAGCACAGTATATTTTCAATAATGATTTTTGTTGGCAAAGCAAGTAAATTAGACTTTTGTTCATTTGGTGCAAAAGGCAACTCTGTTGCTATAATATATACAATTAAACTGAGTTGAGATGTACTTTAAATGAAAATTGAAAACAGATTAAGTAATCAGTCAATGTAATGTTTGTGGTTACAGCTCTTGTATATATTTGGATAAGTTAAGGGGGGAAAGAAAGTGATTCGGCATTGCTGGGCATTTTCTTATTCCAAGTGGGGAAAAATAGTGAGCTGACAACATTTAAAATTGACTGTAAAATATTACAGATAATGATAATTTGTTTTTATATTTGTATAAGCCCTACTTTCTTTTCCCATAGATCAAGTTTAATCATATGGCATATTACTATTTACTAGTATTAGAATCAGGCAATCTCAAGTTTAACTAATGAAATTTATTTATAGGTTTTTTTTGGTTAATCTTTTTTTTAATAATTTTATTTATTCGAGAGAGAGAGAGAGAGAGAGAGATCATAAGTAGGCAGAGAGGGAGGCAGAGAGAGAGAGGGGGGAAAGCAGACTCCCTACTGAGCAGAGAGCCCGATGCGGGGCTCCATCCCAGGATGCTGGGATGGTGACCTGAGCCGAAGGCAGAGGCCTTAACCCACTGAGCCACACAGGAGCCCTGGTTAATCTTTCTTATTAACCATGAGTAAGACCTTTTAATTTGACATTTGGAAACGTTTGTATTAATGGTAGCAGTTTTTTAGATTCCAACTTCTTGCAATTTGACATTTGTAAAGTTAATGCATATCTCTTCCTCTCTTATTACAAATTATTTCCTTAATTTTATGACTTTTGGATGGTTGCCAGTGACTTACTGCCTCAAAAATGATGATGTTGAGAAAGAGATGATTATGTTTTATATTTAGTAAGATTTATTAGTGCTGACTTGGGCTTTGCATTCAGGCAAATGAGTTTACATGAGTCATCTGAAGATTCTTGAGTCTCTGCTTAAAGTTTAAATTCAACAGTAGAAGATTATGATACTTTATGAAGTTTAATCCATGAGCCCTTTTTTTCACAGTTGTCTGCATTTGATTTAGATTGTGAATATAGTTCTCATTCAAGTTTTGATGGAAGTAT
Source organism: Nasua narica (assembly GCA_028533885.1). NCBI lineage: Eukaryota > Metazoa > Chordata > Mammalia > Carnivora > Procyonidae > Nasua > Nasua narica. The sequence continues at coordinate 43,211,099 of CM052799.1, forward strand.
CATATCCTGCTATATAGACACCCTGTTTTAATATGGCACTGAACTTCTAAGAACAACAAATTCATTTTCTTTCCCCCTTAGCTCTTAAAATTACATATTTTTAAAATGCCTCGGGTTTTCCAGTATTTTTCTAACCTATTTTTTGGTCCAACTGTATTAAAAAGTTATGGGGAATACCAGTTAAATTCGTTTGTTGGAATTTATTCTGTAAATTAATTTGCTGACTCAGCACACAATTTGCAATAGATACTGAAAGTATTAATTTAGTTTTTCAGGACTGTTGGTTGTGAGTAACAGAAATGCCATTTAATGAGTTTCAGCATGGCAAAATTTACTGGCTTGCAGAAGGGTGAAGTCTAGGGTGCATGCTTTAGACATGGCTATATCAAGTAGCTCAAACAGTCTAATCAGTAATCTTTCTCTTCTCTTTCTCTTTTTCAGTAATCCTTCCCTTTGTGTTGACTTCTTTCTCTTACAAACTCCTTCCTTCTTATAGCCGTGAGCCCTGGCATCTTTATATCCTAGAAACTTCCAGTCTAACAAAAACAAAGATTTTTACTGTGTGTAGTCTTAGTAAAAGTAAATTCCTTTCCATTCTATAATGATCCTGTCCCTGACCAATATTCTGTGCTAGGAGGTTGAAATGTATTCATTTTTGACAAAGTCTGGTCCTTAGAGAACCGCCAGCAACATCACCTAAGATTTTGTTAAAAATATATACTCTCAGATCCCCTCGCATACCCAAACAATCAAAAGATCCTACTGTGGAGCCCAGCCTAGTGAGTGATAAGGAGTCCTCCTAGTGATCCAAATGAATGCTTAAGCTTGAGAACCAGTGCAATACACTAATTGGTGAAGATTGGGTCATGGGAGCAAACCTCCCTCTGCCTCTCTGCCCCCTGACACAGGGCTTCTCTGTAAGTTGCATATTACATCAAGCACATAGAAAATAGATCTGAGGAACTGATGTCAGGAAAGAGGAAGATTAGATACCATGCTGGCAAATGAGAAATCTCTGGTACAATGAAATTTCAAGTAGTACTACTTCTTTGTTTCTAGTGGTATTATTTCTCAGAACACTGTTGACTATGAATTCTCTTCCAGAAAACCACTATTGTAATTAAGCAAATCCACATTCATCCTTTTCTAGGATATAATATTTTAGTTTCAAATTTCATCTCCAAATAGGTACATGAACAATATTGAAGAGGATGCCTGGGTGGCTCAGTCACTTAAGCATCTGCCTTCAGCTCAGGTCATGATCCTAGCTAAGGTTCTGGGATCAAGCCCCACCTTGGGCTCCCCAATCAGCTGGGAACCTTCTACTCCCTCTCCCCATGCCTACTGCTCCCCCTGCTTGTGCACTGTCTCTCAGTATCTCTTCCTCTTTATCTCTGTCAAAGAAATAAATAAAATCTTAAATAAAAAGTTTCTAGACCAATTTTTTTAACCAAATGCTTCCTAATCACTTATAGTCAGCTACCATTATAGCCTTCAGTAATGAACTTTCTTGATCCTATGTGATATATAATAGACTAGACTGAATTTGCTTCAAAAATTCTCATTGACAATGGCAGTGATGCCTACAGAATTTTAGAGAAGGTGGTCAGCATTGCAATATCATTCAAAATAATTTTAAAACATTTTTTAAAGCATCTTATAAGGGAGATGCATTCAACTTTTCGCATTAAGATTTTTATTTTGATTTATCGTAAGACTCCTCTGGGCATTTGTTGAAGATCCAAAGTTTTTTTTTTTTTTTTCTTTTTTAGCATATTCTTATTTGGAAAGTCTAGGATAGGAACAGGGGATCTATATTTTTAATAGTTTGCACAGGGAATTCCTAGAATCAGGCAGGTTTGGCATATTCCGTAGTGAGAAGTAAGGATGCTGGGGTGGAATTCTTGGGGTCAAATCGTAGTTATGGTTCATACTGACTGTGGAGGGGTGATGTTGTCAAGTCTCAAATGCTGCTGCTATCACTTCTATTCCATTCTTTTCCTTTTCTCTAAACTAATCTGCCAGTTACCCCTTCTCATTTCTTATGCTGCAGATAGAGGACATGCAGTGGGGCAAAGGAGTCCGGGAGATCCCTCCCTCAGTGTGCACACTGCCATGCAAGCCCGGACAAAGAAAGAAGACACAGAAGGGAACTCCGTGCTGCTGGACCTGTGAGCCTTGTGATGGCTACCAGTACCAGTTTGATGAGATGACATGCCAACATTGCCCCTATGACCAGAGGCCCAATGAAAACCGAACCGGCTGCCAGGATATCCCTATCATCAAATTAGAGTGGCATTCCCCCTGGGCTGTCATCCCTGTCTTCTTAGCAATGTTGGGGATCATTGCCACCATCTTTGTCATGGCCACTTTCATCCGCTACAATGACACGCCCATTGTCCGGGCATCTGGGCGGGAACTGAGCTACGTTCTGTTGACTGGCATCTTTCTTTGCTACATTATCACTTTCCTGATGATCGCCAAGCCTGATGTGGCAGTGTGTTCCTTCCGGAGAGTTTTCTTGGGCTTGGGTATGTGCATCAGTTATGCAGCCCTCTTGACAAAAACCAATCGGATTTATCGCATATTTGAGCAGGGCAAGAAATCAGTGACAGCTCCCAGACTCATAAGCCCGACATCACAGCTGGCCATCACTTCCAGTTTAATATCAGTTCAGCTTCTAGGTGTTTTCATTTGGTTTGGTGTTGACCCACCCAACATCATCATAGACTATGATGAACATAAGACAATGAACCCTGAACAGGCCAGAGGAGTTCTCAAATGTGACATTACAGATCTCCAAATCATTTGCTCCTTGGGATATAGCATTCTTCTCATGGTCACATGTACTGTGTATGCCATCAAGACTCGGGGTGTCCCAGAGAATTTTAATGAAGCCAAACCCATTGGATTCACTATGTACACGACGTGTATAGTGTGGCTTGCCTTCATTCCCATTTTTTTTGGCACTGCTCAATCAGCGGAAAAGGTAAGTGAAAATGCACACTACACTGTCCATTTCAGCAATATGTTTGTTTTTGTAAATACTGAAACCATACTGATGGTATAGAGCAAGAACTTTTATATCCTGAATTACTAGGCATCAATGCAAAAGAAATCTAAAAACTGCAGGGCGCTGTGCCATGTTCATTTCACTGGAAACCAACCAAAGGTAACTTTTTCATGTTAATTTATGATAGAATTATTCGTTGTAGCAAGAGATTATCCAGTATAAAATTGTGTGATCTGTCCAAATCGAACCTTTCAATGCATTCGTTACTCCCCTTTCTTCTTACACACGTTTCCTTGGGATAGGAGAAAAAGGCCACAGTTCTTCATTAGGATGAGGATGGTCATTACTAGCTCTTTCTCACTCTTCTTAGTGACCATCTAGGCTGTCACTGTGGATTGGATCTAGTGTGTGAGCGACATAATATATGAGTTGTCCATTTGCATATTACAGATATATGTATATATATATATATTATAGATTAATATAGTGAAGTTTTGGTTGTCATTCCACTCTCAGCTCCCTAAAACTAGATGTATATTAATTGCGTCAAATGATTCAGAGTGATACCAGAGACTCAACTTTCTAGCAGTGGGAGGGACAGTATACAGTAGAGCAAGTATCATCAAGCTATGGAAGTTCGGAATTAGTGAGCCTTAATGTATTGTCCCACATATGGTTAGTGTACATGCTCCCTACATATGGTTATGCTTTTGTACAAATCTGTAAGTTAGGCACCCCTACTGTGTTGATTCTTAAAACAATTAATGCATGTCTAGCTGTGGGTTTGACAGGTGTGCAAATTAGGCAAAACTAAAGTCTTGATTCTAGATGCGATTCATACACATCTGACTCTTATACTCACCTGGATATGGTTTTGTGTATATGTAAATTAGGCAGTTTTACTGTATTGATCTTAATAAGATGCATTGTCCTTCATTCAGTGAAGTCAGCTTTGGCAGGGTAGTACAGCCAAAGCCAGAACCAAGACCTAGAGCCCTAACTGGTGCGCTGTATTGAAGAGAGCACAGTTATGGCTTGATTAGAAGTTAGAACACAGGGAGTCTAGCCTGATTCCATGTTACCTTGGAGAAGTCCATAAAACATTCAAGGACTTAGTGCCCTGCATGAGGAAAACAAGGACTGAAGTAGCAATCTCTACAAATTGACTAATCTGTGCCTCTAGGAATTAGTTGAATCTGAATTTTTCTTTGTTACTTCTATTCTCATAGAATCCTATAATTAATGACATTTGGTGTTCCACCTGAGGAGATATCTTTCACCTAAACTGTTTGATTCAGATGCTATCAGTTTGGACTGTGTGGGTTTTGGGTGCTTTTGTGTTTGTTTCTTTTTTCCTTTTTTTTTTTTTAAATGCATGTCTTATAAAATCATGGAGAATTCTGCAACCAAGGACAGATAGTGGTTCCAGATATGGTTTTAGTCATAAAATGTATTAGAGGAAGTTCTAAAATATATGTTCAACACGCATAGTATGTTTCCAACAGTATGTTTCAAATTCATAATGCATGTTTACTGTCTGTGAAACCAACTTGAATTGCTTTTTATTGCTTCTATCTATCCCTGGGCCAGGGGAATAGTAAAATATGAGTTAGGGTAGTGAAATTCAATAGAGAGAAAAGAAAAAGAATTTCCCAAATGTATGCTGGTAAGTTGATAACCGTTGAACTTTTTATGGGAAATGATGTGTATCATCAAAACCTATGAAGATAATAATGATTTTTTTTTTATTAAAACAACTGCCTCTGTAACAGGTTAAAAACATTAAATCCTTTTCTTGTAAACTTATTCTTGGGGAATGAAAAAGGAATACCTGCCGCTGTCTTATCGATGGGCCTTGTTGTAATGATATTTGACAGTGCAAGTGTCTGCCATTTCATTTGTCATTTCTAGCCATTACTAGTCATGACTATGAATCTTTTAAGTAAGGTCAAGTCTATAATAGACTTGCCTAAAAACCTGAAAATGATACAGGGTTTCAGGAATTGAATTCAGTAATTCCACTTGTTCTACAAGGCCTTGAGCTGGTAGAACTGAACCACAGGGAAACTTAAGCTGTCTTCAAGCCGTGTGCTTGGTAACCTGGAGTTGGGAAGACATGTATTTTTTTTCTTTGTATACTCTTAGTAGATTGTGATGTTTTACATGGCTGATTGGCACAATTATAGGTACTAAATTGCCAAATGGGAACAGTGAATTTTATATGGAAATTCACACATCTTAAAGATAGGCATATGGCTAGAGAAGCAGGAGCGGTAAGTTAAAAATAGTTTTTGTACATGAAACGATGGAATTTAAATTGCGGAAGGCGGCAAATTGCCAAATGCAACAGAGATCACCTAAAAAAGGCATCATTGCCAAGCTAGCAATATTCAGAATCACAGCCCTTACGTTTTTGTTTAGATCAAACAATTTGAGTGTTTTAAATGGAAGAATTCCATTGTAACAGGGAAAAAAAAAAAGATTAGGCAGTGAGTTCAGTAATAACTATTTACTGTCTTAGGAAATCGAGTTCATTATGATTATGCTAGGGATATCTTTGTGAAATTTCTTATCACTTGAGTTTGTTAGCACAGCATAAAGGATGAAAAATGTTTGTTTTCTTGTGAACATCAACCCTCAGTGTATTTTTGCTTTTGTGAAGGATGCAGGAGATGACAGTTATCTTGTTTTATTGTTGCTAATGTTGTGATTTTTAGAATGGGGATCATGCAGCATGGTCGGGGATGGAAGAGGTAAACTTTAGCCATAAGAGAACAATCCTTGATTTTAGGAGTTCTATTTAGATGACTGAAATGATTCAGGGAAACAAATAGTTGAGTAATAGCAAGTTAGGAGTTAGCTGGTCTGGTGAAGTATGATAATGTCCCATGGCTATACACTGGCAAGAGCTGTTAGAGGACTAGATTGTTTTCCATGAACACAAAGGCTTGGGTTGTGGCTTTTCTATCTTTTTTTGCATGCAGCCTGGAAAAGAGCATGCTTCAGGTAGGGAGGATATAAGCTACCCTCCCAAAATCTGAGAAACTCTCTAGGTGCTATGATTATCCAGATTTTCTTAACCGGTTGTTTTAGGGAAAACTTTCTAGGTAAACCAGTGTTTCAGTTTTTTTACACATGGATGAGGAGACAAGCTCTCACCACTTGGCTCTGCAAAGACAAAGTAGACCTTGATATAACATGAGTGGAGTTGGAGGGTCTCAGAGGTCTTCCTGTCTGTGTGTATGTTTTTGTTTGGGCAGGAGGTTGATGAGAAGAGAGGAAAGTAAAGGATTGAGGCATTTTCTGTTCAGAGAAAAATGCTGGAAAAAGAGTAGTGGCTTATAGGAAGGAGTCTATCTTCTATAATGCCACCCACAGGCCCTTCTTCTGCACACAGCCAAATAGAACAGCATGGATTACAACACTTAAATAATCGAATGACAGAAGTAGGGTTACTGTTAGCAATCTACTGTTAGTAGATGACAGAAGTAGGGTTACTGTTAGCAATCTCTGAACCAGCTCAGGGTCCTTAACCCTGTAGTTCTCAAAATTGTGTCCATGATAATCCTCATTGGAACTTGTTTTTAAAAATAGTCCATATCTGCCCCTCCCAACTGGTTCAGTAGGGCAATAGGATGGGCATAGAATGCTAGACTTTGTAACCAGCATGCTGGAAGGGTTTCAATGCAAACCAAGCATGCTTCTTAAAACCACCTGAGCATTTTCTTCCTAATTCACAGAATTTGTCACTTAAATATTTCCTGATCTCTAATTTTAGAGCCTTTAGAAATAATTAATTCTAATCTCAAGCAACTGGGAAGTCCAGAGATCAAGGAACCAGGAGATAAGAAAGACATTATTCACAAAGACAAAGCCTAGACTCAGAAGTTAGACTTCTCAATGAAGTGTTAACTCCAAGGTTATGGCCAGAGACCTTACAAGCTGGACCAAGGCATTGATTGACCCTGCAACTAGAGGTAGCAAGAAGACAGGCTTACTGGGAGTATTTCTAGAGGGGTTTGGACTACAGACCAACATTTTGATCATCCACGTGTAGCTGATAGCTCCCCAGAATTTGAACAAAGAGCAAATCAACCTAGGATTAATATTAGGGATCAGAAATATTTGTTGGTTAGGTAAACATTTCCTAACCCATGCCCTACGGAGACGTTGGTAATCAATTAGAGTGAGCTTCCCCTGAACCTAGGTGTGGTTTTAAAATCCTTATCAACACAGTCTTTAGGAGGCCACTACCAATAAGTCAGAACTGGAAGGGATCTGAAATCCATGTGTCATTTCAGATTAATACTGGGCACTGACAAATGACCTTTGATATCTCCTCTCATTTACCTCTTTGTTGTCCTTATGCAAGAGCCATTGGGTGGCCTTCATTAAAATTAATCTTAAAATTATAAAAATATAAACAATAGGGAAATGGGGGTGTGCTTGAATGAGTCTCTATTTTGTCTCTGATTACACATATCTTCTAAATTTTCAAAATACCATGCAGAAAGGAGCAGTCCCAGCTCTCTTTGGGAATAATATATATATATATATATTTTAATTTTTACTGTGCTATGCTAGTCACCATACAATACTTCATTAATTTTTGATGCAGTGTTCCAAGATTCATTGTTATGGGAGTAATATTTTCAAACCAATTTTGAATAGTGTGAGGCATGCTGTAGTTGTTGCGCAAGGAATGCAGGACGGGCACCCAGAAACAGGAACTCCGCTTTCGCTTCATGGAAAAGTGACAAGTGGTCTGAAGTTAGCAATCAGAGGAAGCACTATGATAACCAAGTGAGAAATTACATCCAATGTCAAAAAGTAGGAGGTGGCAATTTCACCACATGGTACGGAGACCGAAGACACAGATTGCACTTAATGCAACTTTGACGCTTGCAGATATGACGGTGTAAGAATAAAACTTAATAAAACCACATTTTATGGGAAAACTTTAAAACAGTGTGAACCCCAACATTTCATTCCCAAATTACACTTTTGGCAAGAATCTTACCTTTTCAAAGTGATGGACCAAGTTAATTTTAAATACTAGAGCTCATAAGCTGAAATACCTGCTTTCCTTTCTCAGGCTGATATTTTCCCTCATGCTTATGTGGAATTATGCAAGATCTTCCCTCTGATGCAATACCCTCCCCCGCCCCCCCCCCCATTTTGGAGGCCTGGGCTCTATGACGTAGTGAAGAGCAGCAAATCCAAATTACAGAGGACTCTGTTTGGATTTATCCCTTTAAGCCAAGACAAGTTTATAAAGGTGGGAAGAACATCAACACAAGGTATTTTAGAATGTGAATTCCGGGACAGTACTTGAGGATGAGCAAAGATGAAGCAGCTGGAGTTAAGAAAACTAAGTCAAGTAGCTCTTGTAATAGATGGACAAAAGATGGCACTGGTTTGAAGAAGTCCTGAGGGACTAGAAAAGATAAAGCAGATTTGAAACCTGCTTTGAACATTTTGATCATTAAAAGAATATGTGAATATAATATGCCTTATCTTTCTTTTTGTGTTTTGCTGCTTTGTTACCGAAATGGAGATATGCTTAGAGATACTTTTTTCTTTTTTTGAATTTTGCAAGTAGCAACTGCCCACTATTTAATTTGCCCACTAAAGGCAAGAGAAAGGACTCCCTCCTGTTCTCTGTATATAGTTGTTGCCAGCAGTCTGATGACTCTGCTTCTAGATACATAGATATACACGTATTCATACACAAATACAAATGTCTTTTAAAACAAAAATCCTTACCTTCACCTTGCATCTAAACATAACTGAGAGAAGCGTCCCAGTGCATAGCTTAGGCTGAGGTCATTTGTGTACCCATGCTGTGATGGGCAAGCATACTGGTGGTTGAGGTCTTGATTTTGTTGTTCGGTTTTGTCTGTTCAAATTCATATCAGAAGCATATGGAACCATCTCCTTTCTGCTTCCTGCTGCGACCTTGATGATAACTGAGCTCCTCTCTAAACAGCACTCTGAAACCAGCTGTTTGCATGTCTGGTATTAGTCAATGGCTCGGGATAATGCTGTCCTGTACTCCCCTCATGATGTATCAGCTAATTTCAAGTGCAGTCACCTAGGATAATTGGAGTCTTGGCCATCTTATTTCCTTCCTATATCCAGAATAGCTAGTTCAGCAGGTAAAACTCCACAGCCTGTGTAAAACTGAACTGAGCGAGAATAAGGAAATAGCTTACTATATTAAAACAAAAGGACCCACCATAAAAGTTTGAACAGAGAGGTGCTCAAGAAAGATAAATTGCTGCTAAAAGGAAAAACTCACCAAGTCTTGAATTGGCCCTCCATGGGGTGTCCCCCAAAAGTCCAAAGTGTCTTTTTCTTTGAGATCTCAGCTTCCAAAGGATACAGTCCCAAGGACCCAGGCCTCACCTTTATAACTAGTACCAGGACATTCAGAAAAATCTCTGTTCTTTGGCATTTCTCTGAGCATCAAAGGCCACCTGTCATTTTCAGAAACAACTCTTCTCAAAGCACAGGAAATGATAACAGAACATAGTCTGCTGATAAGCAGTCAGGGGGCTGCCAAATCCAGCTTTGGGATCCTGAGTTACCCGTAGTACAGACCATAATACTGCTCTACTTAGTAATTTGTGCAGGTCCCAGATGCCCTGTGGTCCTAGAGGGCAATTCCTCCATACTCCGTCATGCTGTGGTGCTCTCAACCTAATCACTGTACATAGTGGAGATGTGTCACTTAACCTTTTGGGTCCTCGGTTAGTCCATCTGCCCAATTGTGTAATGTCTTACACAAACCTCGAGAAAATAAGATCTTTAAATTGCTCAGTACAGTGTTTATAAAACCGATGATACCAGCTGCTGGTAAGGGTATGGAACAACTGGAGCTCACACATAATGCTGGTAGGAATGTGAAAGTTAGTCAACCACTTTGGAAAACGGTTGGGCAGGTTCTCAAAATGTTAAGCATGCACTTTCTGTACTACTGTAGCCATTCCTCCTGTCTCTTTACCCATAAGAAATGAATGAATATGTCTATACACACTTGCACATATTTTTTTTTTGTAGATTTATTTTTAATTGAAACTGGAAACAATCCGATGCCCATCAATAGCTGAATAGATAAACAAGCTGTGGTCTAGCCATGGAAAGGAGTACTACTCTGCAGTAAAAAGCAATGGATTATTGATATGTCCAAAAATGTGGTTAAATCCCAAATAATTAGGCTCACTGAAAAAATACAAAAAGAATATGAACTGTATAATTCCACTTATACCAAAATATTTTTAAGACTAAAATTAATCTCCAGTGAGAGAAAGCAAATCATTTGTTTGTTGGGGATAGGTGGGGGGGAGGGTAGCTGAAGAATTACAAAGGAGCACAAGGAAATTTGGAGGATGATGTATGTGTTCACTCCGTTGTAGTGGTGGGTTCACAGACATATGCATATGTCAAAGCTGATCAAATTTCATACTTCAAATACATGCAGTTTATCATACATGAGTTACATATCGATAAAGCTGTTAAAAATTGCTTTGCCAGAAACCCTCTTCCTTCTCTGCTCTTCTAATTACTTGAAACTTAATCATTAAGTGCTCTTATGCCTACAGGCCTATGTGCACGGTACTGAAACTATAAATCGTATCGGTAATGAAACTAGAATTATATAAATGAGTTACAGTATAAGAGCTCTTCAAATACTCTATAGCCTGTGGTAAATGCTCAGTAAAGGAGAACTGTATCCTTCCACCCCAGGGTCCCCATGGCAAAGATTGCTTTGTAGGTCCAGGGAAGAGAGTCTGCAGAAGGTAAAATAGTCCTATATTTGGGGAACCTGAAAGTAGAGAAGTAAGTATGGATTAGAGGGATGATAGGAACTAACTCTGAAGAGGTAGGGAGAGGTGAACTCTTGGAGGACCTGTATGGTTGATTTTGTTTTTTAGGCAAGCAGGGGGAAATGTTCTGCAATGAATTTTAGAGCAGGGATGTGTGAGACATTGTTGGATTTGTGGTTTCAAAAGATTCCTCTTTGCTTATGAATTATGGTTTGCATGATAGTTGTGATATTTTGATTTATAGTAAGAAGGATATGTTTGCTCTTTGTTCCACTTCTGGCACAGAACTCCTAGGATCCCTGGAATTTATGAAGAGTTGAAAGCAATAAAAATATCTTTTATTATCTTAATGAGGTGACTTTGGAACCCTACTGAAGGATGGGGGTTGGTTACCAGGAGAGCCAACCATGTTATTAGAGAGTTGGAACTTTCAGTCCCACTCCCTGACCTGCAGGTTGAATGGATTGCCACTGACCAGTGATTTAATTAATAATGCCTATAACAAAGCCTTCATAAACAGCCAAGGGGACAGGCTTTGGAGAGTCTCCAGGTTGATGAATACTTAGAGATTTGGGGAGAATGGCATACTTCAAGAGCAGGAAATCGCTGTGTCCTTTCCCCATACTTAGGCATTATGCAGCTTTTCCATCAGGCTGTTCCTGAGTTATATCCTTTTATAAAACAAACACAAAAGGTGCCTGGGTGACTTGGTTGTGTCTGACTCTTGGTTTCAGCTCAGGTCATGATCTCAGGGGTCCTGGGATTGAGTCTCATGTCAAGCTCCAGGGTCAGCAAGGAGTTGGCTTGAAGAGTCTCTCCCTCTGCCCCTCTCTGCACTCGTGAGTGCATGTGTGCCCTCCCTCTGTCTCATTGTCTCTCTCAAATAGATAAACGAATCTTTAAAACAAGCAAAAAAAAAACCAGGCAACAAAAAGAAAACAAACCAAAAAACCCAGTAATGTAATAAGTAAAATGTTTCTCAGTTCTGTTAAGCATTCTAGAAAATTAAACCTAAGGAGGGTGTTGTTGGAACCTCTAATCTATAACGTATAGGTCTTGAGAACAGATGACAACCTGGACTTCAGATCTAACGTGGAAGTGGGAAGGTGTGGTCTTATGGGACTGAGCCCTTAACCTATAACATCTGATGCAATCTTCAAGTAGAAAGTGTCAGAATTGGGTTGAATTACAAGACACCCAGCAGGTGTCAAAGCCTTGCTTGGTGGTGTGGGGGGAAAAATCCACACATTAGAATTGAGTGCAGAACCTTTTATAATTTATATGTGAAAATCTGCCCTGAAGAGATAGACAGTGGTTATCAGTGATGATTTTTTTTTAAAGATTTTATTTATTTATTTGACACAGAGAGAGAGAGATCACAAGTAGGCAGAGAGGCAGGCAGAGAGTGAGGGGGAAGCAGGCTCCCTGCTGAGCAGAGAGCCCGATGTGGGGCTCGATCCCAGGACCCTGAGATCATGACCTGAGCCGAAGGCAGAGGCTTTAACCCACTGAGCCACCCAGGCGCCCCAGTGATGATTTTTTTTAAAGATTTTATTTATTTATTAGAGAGAGAGAGACTGAGAATGAGAGGGGAGAAGGTCAGAGGGAGAAGCAGACTTCCTGCAGAACCGGGAGTCCGATATGGGACTCGATCCTGGGACTCCGGGATCATGACCCAAGCCGAAGGCAGTCACCTAACCAACTGAGCCATCCAGGCGCCCCATCAGTGATGATTTAAATGGACTTTTCCTATATTTAGACTTTTATATCCATAATAGTATAGAATTCAAAGGATGAGAAAGACTGAGACCAGTCTCTTGGAGAAAAACATTGGATCAGACCTGGTATCCAGCTGTTCCCACCTTTACTTCTCTTTCAGCAAAGGAGCCAAAAAGCCTCCCATACCAGGGAGGGTTAGGTGGGATCTGAGAATTAGGATCCCGCTCCCTTCCTTGCTCCATAGGATGCTTGGTGGGGAGGAGACTTGGTAACACTGCCTCCAGTCTATACCCTCTGTCCCCAGGTAGGGAGGAACCTATAGGAGAGACTACAACACAGTACTTACTGATTATATTATGAGTGTTGGTAAGAATGGCTTTGAAGAATATATACATGTAGAAATATTGCCTGTACACATTCTCCCTGATTTTGGGTTTCCTCGCTGTGTTGCTGCTGCTCTGGTTTCTTCCAAGGATAATAACGGCACTCTGGCTTTTGAATTGTAAGCATTTCCCGATGAATAAAGCTGTCGTCAACTGATTGGCACGTGGATCTTAGAATCAGGGTGCCTGCCATCTGCTGTGGAGTTGTAAAATCTCAGATGGCCAAGTTTGTTCACCTGTGCCTTTGGTAGCTTTCTACCCCAGCTTAGTACCACATTTGGCTCTCTAGGTCTGGCTGAATTTGGCCATAAAGCTCTTGGGAAGTCAGGGCATCAGGAATTGAGCAACATCCAAAAAAAATAAAAACAACAAAAAAATGATAGGGAAGGAAGAAGGAGGGAGGGAAGGAAGGAAGGAAGGAAGATATTACAGACCTCAGAAGGACTCATGTGGAATTTCTCAACTCTCAATTCTGAACAAAATCACACTTTCCTATTCAGGTCTCATGTACATGGAATTTGGGGGGAAGAGAATTGTTTACAAACCATCAACAGAGAAATTACAGGGCAAGGTTGAGGGTACACTATAGAAAGGAATGTAAAAGACAAGTCAACACCAATAAATTAATTTCTTGAGACTCTCAAGTATCCCTATGCACTCGAAGGAGGAACCTCAGTCAGGCACAATGGGTTACCACTAAAAATGGGCAACTGAATGACTGAAACAGAGAGTTCCATTTTCTTTATTATATTGCAGGCTCTCCAATTTCACTTTAAACATTGATGTGATACACTTTGCTGATTTATCACTTTTAGGAAGCTAAAATTGTTTCCAATGAGGCTTGATTTATATATAAGAATTCAATTGTTCACACCTGGGAGATTCTGGCCAACATCCCCAAAACCCCAAATCAGCTTGTAATGATTGGGTTTTTGCATCCAAGACTAGGTATTTAAGCTGGCTAAATTTCCCAATTTGATCAAGTCCATTGTGTTTCTCTGGTAATCTTCCAGTGCCCTGTCAAAGTGACTAGGTTGGGATAGCATGGCCAAATTGCATTGTTGATGAGGCAAGGGCCAATATCTGGTGCTGCACCAAAAGCCAGCTGAACTGAGTGCTTAGTTTTAACCCAGAAATAAGATAAGTATCTCTTTGTTTAATGTTCTAGATCTTGAGGTGTGAAGTATACTGTGCATTTTCTCTTTTTTTTTCTTTTAAGAAATATAACCAAGAGACAAAGAACCAGCACAGATAATTTGAATTTGCATAGTGAAATTCAATCTAATTCCTCATTTCTTTTTCCCAGAATCCTTGCTGGGTGGACAGGAGTAGGGATAAGTGTTTTATCAGACTTTGGCACTTGTGTGTTAACTTCAAAATTGTGACATTACCCAGTTATAGTGGGGAACGGGCTCAGAATATTCAGATTTTCCACTGTTGAAAATATGGCTGAAAAGCTAAAAAACAACAGACAGAGGCAAACAGCTGACAGGAAATGAACCAGCTACTGTAAGAATGCTTATGGCAGAGGAGACTCACCATGTGATGCTAGGGTTCGAGCTGTGTGGATGTGAGCTCATTAAATTTTAGATCCTAATAAAGAGCTTTAGGAAATGGAAGGGACTATTTCATTTTGTCATAGAAATCCAGTTTCCCACTACAGCTGTTAGGAAAGGAAAATGTGAGGGAATGATTCCTTAACAGTGATGCCAGCAATCAGTCTGCCTGACACAAAAGTGCTGGTGTCTCTAATGGGTCCTCAGGGGCCTAAAATTGAAAATTGTCTCTCTAACGTGTCTGTGTACTTGCAGTCAGCTTTATGTTCCAACTGATTGCTTGGCTTATAATCAACCGTCCATTTTTTGATCCAGTGCTTCCATTGCATGAGTCTAAACACATCCGGTTAGATGTACCAAAACCACAAATGTGAAAGAGTTTTGTTCCCCATAGTAGCACTATCTTTTTTCTTCCAGTGCCTACCACCCCTGAGCTAGATATTCTTAGAGAGCTTTCAAATAGTTTTTTTGTCTTTGAGAATGGCCCTGGTTACCTCGCATTGATTTTTCGGGGCCTGTAACATGTCAGGCCTTGAGACCCCCAACAATTGGGAATCCTCTCCCTCTCTTTTCTTAAAAAGAATCCCCCGGTGGCTTCCCATGGATCTTAGTAGCAGTAGTAGTAGTATGAATATTAGTATTGCCTCTCTGTCACCATGCAGATTATAGCATTTAAACTCTTCCTTAGAGTCTACGAGACCTAGGACAAGGGTCACAAACTATGGTTGGTGGGCCAAATCTAACCAGCTGCTTGTTTTCATAAATAAAGTTTTATTGGAACACAGCCATGTTCATTCATTTACATACTGCCAGTGGCTGCTTTCATGCTATACTGACAGAGCTGAGCTGTTGTGGCAGAGATCTTATGGCTTGCAAAGCAGAAAATACTTATAATCTGGACTTTTACCAAAAAAGTTTACTGCCCCTGCCTTAGTGGATGGAGTGCTTTCTTATCTTTCTGACCCTCCTTTCCTGTGCTTCTCATGCTTACTGATTTCTCTTCATCTTGCTGATATTAACTCTGCCCCGAAACATACTGTGACCATTTTCTTCCCGGGACCTTTATACAGTATGTGCCATCTGTTGAGAATGCTGTCTCCCAAAACTTCTTTCTCATCATTCAGATTTCAGCTTCCAGACTCATCTCAAAGGGGTCATTTAATCCTTTTCCATCCCAGCTAAAGTTCTCTCCAGCCCAGTTACATCCTGTTCCTTCCTGTTTTTTATCAATAAGTGGTATCAGTAATTGCTGTTCACATACTTTTTGCCTGTGTCTCCTCATAAATGAGTGAAAGCATTTGGTTTATCTGGTTCTACTCTGGATCCCTAGCGTCCTAAACAGTGACTCAATGACTGGCATTTGTAAATGCTCAGTAAATTTCAGTGGGTGAGATAAATGAATGAATCTATTTTGGAGTAAGATGCAACCCCAGCCTTCAATATAAAACCATTAGAAAGTAGCTTTATCGCAAGAAATGAAAGGGATTGGTCTTGCCGGAGCAGTATGTTCATGAAGACTGCATAGACAAGGCAAATTTTTCAAAGACAATCAGGTACTCTTAGAATAGAGAGTCCTTCTAAATTGAAGGAACTGATTGTGGAAGTTATTTATTGAAATTAACTACCAAATCATATCTAAAAATAGCCAATCTCAAACCATTTTTTAGTTTTTAGAATACTAAAGATGAAAAAATCCAGTAATATACATGGCGGTGAGGGAAAATGGATACTCTTATTAACTACAAATGGATGATAAAATCCGTCTTTTCCTTTTTCTAATTGAAATATATTTGACATATAACATTGTGTAAATTTAAGATATACAACATGTTAATTTGGTATACTGGAAGTTACGATTGCAGTTATAGCAATATTTAAGATCTTTATCACATCACTAAACTGATCAAGTCATAAGGAGGGCCTGTTTAATGCTATGCGCCAAGAGCTTTTAGAATATAAATGACTTCTGAACTAGTAGTTCCATTTCTAGGAGTTTAGGATAAGGAAGAAATTGGAAATGTTCCTAAAGATGGAGATATCAGAATATTCATCAGAATCTAAATATCTGGTCAAAGGAAAGTGATTAAATGCATTGTAGATCTACCGTACAATGTACCACTTGGGATTGTTAAAAAAATGATGGTGCAAATTATCGAGTCTGGAGTAACAATGGGTGAGCATTCTCGATGCATCAATCTCTAAACTGAACACTTTGTATATATTTTCTCTTTAAAACTCCACACCAAACTCTGAATAGATGTTAACAGCCACCCATTTACAAATGAGAAAATAGAGGCTCACAGAGGTTAAGTGACTCTGGTCTCAGAACTGAGTAAGGACAAAGAAATTTGTGATGAAAGCCTGACTCACATGACCACCATGTTCAGGAGTGTGGACATTGACAGTAGAAATAGTCATTACTGATATGCTGGACAAATTACTTGATCATTTTGTGCCTCAGTTTCCTTTGTTGTAAAATGAGAATGACAGTAATACATATCTCAAAAGGTTACCATGAAGATTGAATGAGTTAACTAATTGCACATGTGTACATGGGTTGGGCACTGTTGTGTATGCTGAGGAAGCAGCAGGGAATGAAGGAGATAAATTTCCCAGTCTATACTCCAGTAATGCAGTGGAGGGAAGATAGACTTTTTTTTTAGTTATTATTATTTTTTTATTTGAAAGAGAGAAAGCACAATCAGGGGGAGTGGCAGAGGGAGAGGCAGACAATCTGCTACGCAGGGAGTCCGACATGGGACTGGATCCTAGGACCCCGGGGTCATGATCTGAGCTGAAGGCAGATGCTTAACTGACTGAGCCACCTAGGCACCCCGGGAAGATAGACTTTAAATAGACAAAAAGACAGAATATTAGACTATGGCAAGTAATATGAAGAAAGCAAAGGGAAACAGAAGTGCCAGGGTGGGGGAGATGGCATTTGCAATTTTGAGTTGATGTTCAGAAAAGGCTCCACTGAGAAGATAACGCTTGGGCGGAAATTTAAAGCAGCAAACCATGAGGAGCTCTAGAAGAGCCTTCCAGATAGAGGGAACAGCAAGTGCAAAGGTCCTGAGGTATAAACATGTCAGGAACAGCTCAGAAATAACAAGACAGTATAAGTAAGGAAGAACATAGTAGTTGAAGGGGATTGAAGAGTAGAACACAAGGTACTGGTTCGTGTGGCATCAGACTAGATGAAATAGGAAGGCTTTAGAGGGTTATGTATGAAGGCAAAATGATCTGACTTCAGTTTTGAAAGGTTTAACGTGACATACATTTATTTCATATAAAGTACTCATAATAGTGCCTGATACATGTTAAATGTTCAGTAACATGTAGACATTTTTTTTAGTTTTAATGTACATTTCTCAGTTTTTTTCCCCAAATACGTTTATTTTATTTTTTCAGTGTTACAAGATTAATTGTTCATGCACCACACCCAGTGCTCCATACAATACATGCCCTCCTCAATACTCACCATCAAGCTCACCCAACCCCCCACCCCCACCCCTCCAAAACCCTCAGTTTGTTGCTCAGAGTCCACAGTCTCTCATCGTTCATCACCCCCTCCAATTTCCCCCCATTCACCCTCCCTTTCCTTCTCACAATGCCCTCCATGTTTTTCCTTATGCTCCACATGTAAGTGAGACCATAAGATAATTGACTCTCTCTGCTTATTTTCATGTTGCATAATCTCTTCCAGTCCCATCCATGTTGATACAAAAGTTGGGTATTCATCCTTTCTGATGGAGGCATAATATTCCATTGTATATACGGACCATATCTTTTTTATCCACTCATCTGTTGAAGGGCATCTTGGCCCTTTCCACAGTTTGGCAATTGTGGCCATTGCTACTAGGAACATTGGGGTATATGTGGCCCTTCTTTGTACTGCATCTGTATCTTTGGGGTAAATACCCAGTAGTGCAATTGCAGGGTCATAGGGTAGCTCTATTTTTAATTTCTTGAGGAATCTCCACACTGTTTTCCGAAGTGGCTGTACCAACTTGCATTCCCACCAACAGTGGAAGAGGGTTCCCCTTTCTCCACATCCTCTCCAGCATTTGTTGTTTACTGTCTTGTTGATTTTGGCCATTCTAACCAGTGTAAGGTGGTATCTCAGTGTGGTTTTGATTTGAATCTCTCTGATGGCTAATGATGATGAACATTTTTTCATGTGTCTGTTAGCCATTTGTATGTCGTCTTTGGAGAAGTGTCTGCTCATGTCTTCTGCCCATTTTTAGATGTGATTATCTGTTTTGTGAGTGTTGAGTTTGAGGTGTTCTTTATAGATCTTAGAT
>CM052799.1:43230002-43246039 GCA_028533885.1 Nasua narica
TGTTTTGCTGACTGTTTCCTTTGCCGTGCAGAAGCTTTTCATCTTGATGAAGTCCCAAAAGTTCATTTTCCCTTTTGTTTCCTTTGCCTTTGGAGACATGTCCTGAAAGAAGTTGCTGTGGCTGACGTCAAAGAGGTTACTGCCTATGTTCTTCTCTAGGGTTTTGATAGATTCCTGCCTCACATTGAGGTCTTTTATCCATTTCAAGTTTATCTTTGTGTATGGTGTAAGAGAATGGCCAAGTTTCATTCTTCTACATAGAGCTGTCCAATTTTCCCAGCACCATTTATTGAAGAGACTGTCTTTTTTCCACTGGATATTTTTTCCTGCTTCGTTGAAGATTATTTGACCATAGAGTTGCGGGTCCGTCTCTGGACTCTCTACTCTGTTCTACTGGTCTATGTGTCTGGTTTTGTGCCAGTACCATGCTGTCTTGGTGATCACAGCTTTGTAGTAATGTTTGAAATCAGGCAACATGATGCCCCCAGCCTTGTTTTTCTTTTTTAACATTTCCTTAGCAATTCGCGGTAGACATTTTTATTTGTGATATTAGCATCATCATCTATCATCTAGTTTCAATATATTTTCCAAAATTTCTTTGGAACAACTATATATGGTAAAAGAATAAGAAAAACTTTATCTTCCCTTATCCCCTTATATACACGGGTACATGCTATTTCCCCGTTGCTCAAGAGAAGGCAGTTTTTGCTGGAACACATGAGGAAACTGAACTCTTGCACCAACCCTGTTCTGGTGCTCAGCCTAGCAACAGTTAAATTTGAATAGACCTCAGCAGTCTGGTAACTTCTTGGGACCAACTATTAGGACTCCTATGCGTAATTATGCAATAATAGAAATACAGAATCTAGGAAGACCACAGAAGACCTCTTAAAATGGGTGCATCTCTCCAGCTCTGATTCAACAATAAAAATTTTGCATTTAAAATATAATTTTGATGAGATCATTGGTTGTCACAACTTCCCCACAGGATTCCTCCTATGATATTTTTAAAGTACAGCTTTATCAAGCAGCAGCTTATGAAAGAATCATTCCATATTTATAGCTTTCTTTTCTCCTGACTTTGTCCAGTTTGCTATTTCTGGCAGTTTTCACTTTCAAACATTCATTCATTCATCCATCACCACAAATGTTTATTGAATGTCTAATATGTGTCAGGTACTTTTCTAGGTGTTAGGGATGAAACAGTGAGAATAAGACAAATCTGTGACCTCAGGGAAGTTCTATTCTGGTAGGAAAAGTGAGACAGTGTTCAAATAAATAGGTAACAACAGGAAGAAGTGGGAGAAATAAAGACAGGTCTGGAATTGACCTTGCAGGGGCTCTTGTTTTAGAGGGAGTGGTCAGTGAGGACTTAGAGGAGGTGCAGAAATCTGCATGAAATGAGATAGCAGAGGCCAAGTTGCCAAGGAACAGCATGCGCAAAGTTGCTCAGAGTATGCCTGGAGAAATAGAAGCTAGAATGTAAAGGATGGAAATAGGGAATGGGATCAGGGAGGGAGACTGGGGGATGTTCAAGCAGGGCTTTAGAATCCATTCTGAGCAAGATGGGGAGAAAGAGACTTGAGAGACTGAATGATGTTTTAGAAAGACTACTTGGGGGCGCCTGGGTGGCTCAGTTGGTTGAGTAACTGCCTTTGGCTCAGGTCATGATCCTTGAGTTCCGGGATCAAGTCCCACATCGGGCTCCCAGCTCCACAGGGAGTCTGCTTCTTCCTCTAACCTTCTCTCCTCTCATGCTCTCTCTCACTTTCTCTGTCTTTCAAATAAATAAATAAAATCTTTAAAAAAAAAAAAAAAAAGAAAGACTACTTGGGCTGCTTGTAAGGAGAAAACTGCAGAGGGCCTGGAGCAGGATCAGAGAGGTAGACAGCAGTTTCAGAAGTACAGGAACATTTGATAAAGCTTTTGCAACTTGACATAATCCATGAAATGAAAAATTGAAATAAAAGTGATTTACAGCATAAACATCTCTTTTTCCTCCCTTTGGGAAACCCACTTTATCAGACCAGGTAGGTAGGCCAGGTTCTACAACTTCCCTCAAGTAGGCAAATTCTATAGGTAATGACCCAGGATTATGGACCCTAATTCTTTATTTTTTCCTACTAAAAAGAGGTGGATTTCTCAGGCCCCACTCACCTGCTCAGGGGCCATCTAAGATAGTTCCTGACAGCAATTGGGCCTCCTATGTATATCCTTCTCCCCAATTCATTTGGCACATCTTATAGAGAACCTTGATGTTCCACATGCCGTGAATCAGGATCACAGTGTTGGGTGTTACAGGTTGTATCTTGCACAATGCCAAAGTCTGTATTCATACAGACTATGATGGAAATGTCATTCCATGGAGTTGTACAGTGCGTAGCCTGCACAACTTTACCTTATAGCCTGCCACTGTGCCAACCACTGGAAATAGATGACCAAGAGGTAATCTTTTCAGTTTACTGAGAACCTAGGTTATAGTGATTATCCTTGCCCTGGCTTTCTAATCAGTTCATTTGTGTATTAGAATCTTCTCTATAAATACAATAGTGGTTGGACTGACAGCAAGGTTCATTTTCAAAAAGGCAAAACCTCTAAACCTGTCTCTTAGGCCTCTAGCAGCATTCATTCTGGAAACCATTCAGAAACATTTCAGATCAAAGCAGGTAACAGAGGTGAGCTGCAGCCGGGACTCCTCTGAGATTCTAGACACATCCCTGAGCACCATCTGGGCCTCTGCTGAAACATCTGCAGGCTCTTCTCAAAGCTCAGGGCCCTCACACCATGAGCAAGACAAGATACACAATCTAGGAGAAACCAACAGATGGTGAGTTGCCCAACCTCTCACGGGGCTAAAAGTGTCAACTCAACATCACTGTGGAGGGAAGGGTAAGGTCACTTTCTATTCCTTGACTTTTCTCTCTTTCGCTTCCCTCCCCCATTCTATATGTCTCTGTTGCCATCCACATTTTCTAATCTTTTATCCTGTGGTGTCTTATACTGCAAGGAATGATCCACTCAGTCGTTTGATTTATTGACTAATTCATTCACTCAGTGTATATTTAGGACTATCAACTGTGTAACTGGCTGTACCCAGGCCTTGGAGAGAGAACACAATTGACAAGGTTGGAGCTTTCATTCTAGGGAGAGAAAACAGTCGTCAGATAATTTCAGATGGTCATATATGCTCTGAAGAAACTAAAACGGGGAAATGAGAATGGAAAGTGGCTGTGGAGAGCAGTGCTCCTTCAGACTGGTAGTCATGAAAGGCTTCAGTGAGGAAGTGACAGTTGCACTGACCTAGTGAGGAGAAAGATCCAGAGAGCAAACATAATCTGTTAAGCTCCTTCACACTGAGGTGCCTAGATACTTCCTTTCCTCCTTTCTTCTTTATTCCTTTTTTCCTTTTTTTTTTCCCAAATACTTGTTGAGCATCCATTTTAGGGAATAAAAGAGTTAAGGAATTAAATTTCCTTTTTTTTATGGCACTTCTATGCTGGTGCAGAGGCCAATGTTTAATTACCAAATGAACATGTAATATAATATCAGTTGCTTAAATGTTGTGACATGATGGGTTGGAGAGAGAGCAGGTGGTCAGGGAAGGCCTCTGTGGAGAGCGACATTTGTGCAGAGAACAAAGCAGAGCAAGAAGCCATGAATACATCTGGGAGGGAAGTGGACGGTGGGAAGGAATGCTCTAGACAAAGGGACAACCAAATGCAAGGGCAGGCACTGAGACAGAGGCATGACTGGCAAGAGGAAGAACCAGGAGTTTGGTGTGTTGGCTGTGGAGCAGGAGGAGATCTTACAGGGGCAGGAAACTGACAATTGAGCTGTGGGCCATGGTGGGCAATTTCAATTTTATTCTACATTTTTATGGAAAGTTATTGGAATGTTTGAATAAGAGAATGACATGATACAATTTATAGTTTACGAAGACTTTCTGGCTGTTGGGAAAACAGACTCTAGGGGTTGAAGTGGAAGAAGGGAGATGAGTCAAGTACAATGACTAAAATCCAGACAAGAGTCGATGATCACCTGGGCTGGAGAAACAAGACTACAGGTGTTGAACATGGCTTGAGTTCGGAGATGCAAATATGGCCTGCACAGAATTTGGTGACTATTTTTATAGGGGGTATAAACAAAAGAGAAAAATCTGTATGAGTCCCATGGGGTCGTTGGTGTCAACAGGTGAGTGGATGGCAATGATATTTCCTAAAAAGGCTAAAAGAGGCTACGGAAGGGGCAAATTTGGTGCAGGGGTGGTATGATTTTGGACATGGTTTACTTTGAGATCACTGTGAAAAATGGTGAAGATGTCAGTTAAGAGTTGGATATCCAATTCTGGAGTTCAGGAGAAGTTCTGGGAGTTAGCAGATTACAAATGATATAATTAAGCCTTGAGACTCAGTGAAGTCATATTGGCATGACGGTAAGCAGAGAAGGCAGAGGAATGTTCTTCAGGATGCACTCATATTTAAAACTAGGAAGAAGGAGAGAGAGGTGGCAAAGAAAGTGCATGAGAACCTTCAGCTAGGGAGGAGGAGAACCATTTCCTGGATACCCAGAGGGAAAAAAGGGTTTGGAGGAGGAGGGAATGACCAAATGCTACCGAAGAAGTTGGGAAAGATGCAGACTGAGATGTGAACGTGAACATGGGCTTGGACAATGACATCATCACAGACCTTAGAGAGTGGTTTGCTGGAGTGGAAGAGGCGAAAGCTTGTTCAGAGTAGATGTGAGAGTGGATGGAAGGGGAAAAAGTTGCATCAGCGAGCATAGTGAAGGCTTTCAACGGGTTGACTATAATGATTCTATAAACAACCCGAATGTAGCTGCAAAGAACCAAGTTGTAGGTAGACGTTAGAAGCTTAAGTGTAAGAGAGAATGTTTTCAAATGTTTGGATGGTGAAGACAAATAATCTTGCAGGGAGAAAACTTAATCATTAGTAGAGTGATAAGTGTTCATTTGGTTACTTATTTTACACAACCTTTCAAAAATGTAAAAACCAGGAGTGCCGAGGTGGCTCAGCTGGTTAAGAGTCTGCCTTCAGCTCAGGTCATGATCCCATGGTCCTGGGATCGAGCCCCCCATCGGGCTCTCTCCTCAGCAGAGAATCTGCTTTCCCCTCTGCCTCTCTCCACTGCTCGTTCTCTCTCTCTCATTCTCTCTCTCTCTCAAATGAATAAATAAAATCTTTAAAAAAATGTAAAAATCATTCTTAGCTTGTGGACAGTACACAAATATGTAGATATGGCCCATGGGCCACAGTTTGCTGAGCCCTACCATCCAGCTGACTGATAGGTTGTCTTCCTTGACTGGAATTGGATATACTGGCTTCAGCACATCAATTCCTGGGACTGTTGTGTATGTGGAGGTATGATGCCTCCATCCATTAGATGGAATATATCTCAAGGCTTCTGATCTAGGTCTCTTTGTGTCATGGTGGAGCTTGATTTTGTTGTTGTTGTTGTTTGTTTCCATCAGGATGAGATTTTTAAAGTATGTTATCTGCTGGAACCATTGAGGCATGAGCAGTTAGAACTGCACCTGTCATCGAATAGATCCCATAGTGCTGGCAGATTCCAGGAATGAAGGAAAGCTAGAACAGGAAGCAGCATAGTCTTCAGTTGATCAGGACACATCACAGATGAGGAACGGGGCCATCAGGGGATAGACAACAGTCTATCTGAGACAGCGAGGCTCTTCCTTCTCTTTCTACCTCCTATTCCTCTGAACAGAATGAGGGAGAGTTTCATTCTCAGGAAGACTTGACGACAAATTCCCCTGGACTGTGGGGTGCATATGTTTGAAATTGGAATCTTGTTCAGCCCTGAGATTTGCATGCAAATAGAACCTTCTCTGAATCTCACAAATCTGGTCTCCAGTTCTCAGGATCCAACATATCACAGATAAGGAACATAAAGCTAGGGCGTTGGAGGAGGAGCAGTGATCACAAAATGCTTGGCTAATTGTCCATGTCAAGACTTGTATTAGTTAGTATAGGCTGGGATATGACGTGGTAAATGACGAATCTCCACAACCTAGTGGCTGTTGACCAAGTAAAGGGTGATAAACTTTGGGCAGCCCTTCTCTGTCTTCCAGGGATGCTGTCTGTAACCCACAACTTAGGAGGTCATAGCAGCGTGGGAGGGGTGAGAATATCTGAGATGAAAGGGAGTACGTGGGTATTACGGTGACCGCTGTCTCTGCCACAGCATGCAATGTGACCAACAATGTGTCCTTCGATAACACAGGCACCCTCTCCTTATGTTCCTCACCCATTTATCTAGCATTCTCCCTCATAGAGACACAATGTGTCCAACCCCTACAGTGGAGGAAAGAAACTTTGTTTAAAACATTTTTTATCAGTTACATAGAAAGGGTCTCATGTTCCCCAGCTTTGATCGCAAGGGTCTTGAAGTTGTCCTTCATATGATATTAAATCAAATAGGGCTTTTTAATCCTTGAAACAATTGTAAAATTAATCTTAAAAGGTGTGACCTTTACTCAGACTTTTAAAAAATCCTATTGGCAATTCTGCATTTAATGAGGCACACTTCAAAGTGGGCTAGACACAGATAATTCTTGACAGAGCAGAAGGGTTTCTCCATGATGAAAAAATAAGCATTTGTGTCAATAGTGAAATAATCAATAATTGACTTTGGTGGATTAAATATAGAGCAGTGATGACTTAAAACATGAATTTGTCTTTTCAGAAGGACTCTAAGCTTGGATATAATGAAGATATATAGAGTTAATCAGAGCGAAGGGCAAGGGTGCAGGGACTTAACTTTTTTCCTTAAATTTTATATATGCCTTTTAGAAGAGACCTCCCACTCACAAGATATTTGACCCAGAGGAACTATAGATAGGCTATCGTCCAGCTCTTTTATTCTATAGATCTGAGAACAGAGGCTTAAATTTGAAGGGACCTGCCTAGGGGCCCATCATCAGTGGCAGCAATGATTTCATTTAATGGGACAAATGCAAATTTTGTTGCCCACAATGCACTAAGAGTATCACACTATCTTCATAGGGGCTTTTTGATTATTCAGTGATGTTGTTCTTGATGTTTTTATTATAAAATTAACGTTTGCCATACAAATTAAACACTGGGGATTTTTTTTGTATTTTGTGGCTTCTTTTTCTTTTTCTTTTTTTAAACCATGAAACTAAAATACATTTACTTCCTACTGGTTATTTCACATCTCCAGAGAGGTTCAGAGCATCACTTAATGATATATTATGGACATCTATTTAAAATTGTAGTTCCTATATCCTGAGTGATGAGAAATCTTGGTCCTAAAAGCCTTAGCTTCAGTTTTTGCACTGACATCTGGTGTGAGTTTTAGTACTGGGAGTCTGTGCTCTTAGACCCAGAGGTGGGCACACAGACATCCATCTATGCTTTAGTATCAAAAGAAAGATACATTCTCAGTAACTAGCCAAGCACTGCAGAGAGAAGCAGTTTGTGTGATTCTGCAAGTGTTTTACAAGCTCATTATGGAGGAGGGGTTGTCAGAAGGACAGATGAGAATAACGAACGAAGGATCTTGGTCTCCCAGAGGTCAAGGGATTAGGGGCAACCTGAACCCTTGCAGCCCTAGGTATCTGCTGTTGTTTCTAGGGCGCAGCATTGGGTGCTGGCTTTTAAAACCCTGATGTACATGGTTGGAGGGTTTCTAGTGAGCACATAAAGGTTGTTGAGACGCTTTTAAAAAGTCATTCTCTTTTAGTGAGTGATAGAATGGTATATTCCACTAACTATCTTATCACCTTGGCAACATGTCAAGCAAACAGGTCATTTGGCATCATTCATGCAAAATATCTTGAAGACCGAAGTTTTTAATGAAGCTACTGAACTGCCCTGAAGTGTTGCCATCATAGAGATAGAATGGCTATCTCCAGGAAAGGAATCCGTTTCCGTAGCTAAATTGTTCAAAAAGCATACAATGGCACCATGATTTTTATGTTTCTTATTGTTCTTTTTTTTTTTCCAGTGGATACTTAAAAATCAATTTATTTTTATTCTGGTGTGTACCAGGGGTATCGTGTTTGTTAGGATGAAAAAGCAATTTTAATTTAGTGGGAAATGGATTTTCTTTATCACAGAGAAATGTCGGCTAGATGAGAGACACATCAAATAAAACTCTCATTCCTGATCCCAGGGGTTGAGGTGGGGAGATGGGACTGGCAGGAAGACAAGTTTAGATTTTGATAATTCTGTTTGAATTTCTCCTTAGAGCCCTTAGTTGTCAATAAAAGCTCTTGGTAAGCAACACAAATGACCTCGCTATGCCTGTCGTGTTGAACTGGGTGTTCTGAAGCACCAGAGTGGCATGAATTCAAGGGAAAGGACCAGGGCTTGCGTCCAGCTCTGCCACTGTCTACCCGTGCAACCTCGAGCATGTGTTACTTTCTCCTCTCTGGGCATCAGTTTCCCTAGCCATAACATGGATTTTAAAGTCACCTCAAGTCTGTGATTCTTAAATGAAATGTGAAAATGTCTTATCATTTGCCCATAGCATCTCAACCAAGGGTTTCTTTTTACTGTAATTGACTATAGATTATAGTGTCTTTGGGAAAATTCACATTTCACTGAATTGATGAACGGACCCATTTGTTTCAAAAACTACATCTGCAGGTCCATTGCCATCTTATGTGCTATTTCAACCAAGTCCTGTGCTCTTTCCTTACTATAGTTGTGTGTGTGTGTTTGCATGCACACGTGTGTGCAAGAGACAGGAGAGGAGAGAGGAAAGTGAAAGAGAAAGAAAAGCAATCTATCTTCACCTAACCTTATTTATATTATTTTTTTGCTAACTCACTGTGACTCAGCCACACTGGCCTTAATCCCCCATACTTAATGTACTTTGTCCTGCCATAGGATCTCTGCACATGTTAAAAATCACACACATATTCAAATCACATTGTACTTGTAGCTATCTCAAAATATCCTTTATGCTCATCATTACTTTTAAATTATGCTGGCTATTAAGGCTTCTGCCTTGATCTTGTTATTTAAAGCATCAATAGAGAAGGGTGCGTGTGCAAGTGTATCACAATTGTTAAAAACATTTTGATAACTGTATGTTAATATATGTGGTTTTCGTCATAGTGTGATTTTTTTTTTTTTTTTTTGTCCTGTGCATCCAAAGGCAATATGCTGAGAAGGGGTTCATAGGTTTTCTTGGACTGTCAAGAGGTCTGGGGCACCTAAGAGCTTAAGATCGTCTACATTAGACCATAAATTAGGTCAGGGGATGTAGCTGGATGAGTGTATTAAAGTTTTTTGGCAGACTGCAGATGCTAAATAAATACATGTTCAATGAATAAGTGAAAAAATAGAAGGTTGGAAAAGATAACCCTTTATTCAGGGATCTAACTAATACATACTGCTCAAGTTTAATTCTTAGAGAAAAGGTACATAAAGAGTTCTATCTGTTTAAAATGGTTTGGGCTGCAAAGAACAGGAACCTGACTCGAGGAGGCCTGAACATTGAGGAGATGCGTGCTCATGAAGTCCAAAGGTGACTAGTTTTAGGGTTCAGTGTGGTCCATGTCTCTGAAATTGGAAAACTCAGGCTCTTTCCAAGCTTCTATTTTGCTGTCTGGAGTCAAGCTTATAGGATGGTGCTAGTAGCAGCTGGGCCATGTGCTTCTTTGTTTCTGTGTAGTTGAAAGGAAGAGACCCTCACCTTTAACCATGGAAAATGTGATCTTCCCTTCAGTCTCACTGGGCCAAATGAGAATGAATGCCATTGCCTAGACCAAGAAGACCTGCCAGCGTAATACCATGTATTGACGGATAAGACTGTTGAGCATCCTTGTCTGCAGCTGAGGAAGGGCTGATCAAATGATAAGCCATGCTAGAAATAGGAGGGGAGAAATGCAAGGTGGGGAACCAGCAGAGTCAGCGATACACATCTCTTCAGGGAGGCTCATCAGAGGCCATGTGTTAGCAGAAAAAAATGTCATTCTATGTTTGTTAAACACTTATCCTCAGAAAAAAAAGGTATAGGGAGAGGAAATCTATAAAGGGATGATGTTTCTAGGCAGCCCACTTTTTTTTTTTAATCCCTTTAGAGTAGAATGTCACACAAGAATGTGCAGGGGAAATTGAAGCATCGCACTCTTCTGAATAATCAATCCTCTCCTTCCCCTGAATCAGGTGGCGCTCTGTGAGTCAGGCTTTACACACTGCGAAAGAGAGGGTACAAAATGAACACCAAAATTTAACAGTTCTTCTCTGTTGTCATATTTTAAACCTCATATTCATTCAGTATCTGTCTCTCTGATTATCATCTACAGAAGAGATTAAAAAGAAAGAACGAAAGCCATCTTCTTCCTATAATTATGTACAGATTCATATGCCTACCACCAGAAGGAGAGAGAAATATCTCAGAGAGGTAACAATGCATGTCTCTCTGGTACCGTCCCTTGCGTCCCCGCTTTCAGCATCAGAGACTACTCATGCGTAATTAGCCCTCCATTGATTTCCTGAAATGTTAGCTCTTGGGATGGAAATCTTTATGAAGATGCAATTGCAGTTAATTTGCCTGCTACTGTTTCATAATAAAGAAAGTTATTTCAGAAGAAATTACTTTTTTATAAGTTAGAATTCTCTAAGGTAGGCTGGTAGTCAATGCGGAATTCTTTGAAGACTTGCAAGTTTGGTCTTTGATGTTCTGGTAGCAAACGAGGGTATTCTGCCATCGCTACCACCTATGAGCAAGTATTCTAGCCACCTCTACTATTTCCAAAGGCTTGCTGGTTTGTTGGGTATGAGTTAGGAAGTTCGGTTTTTCAATGTTGTAGGTGACCACAGGTAAGCCAAGCATCTACTGTCAAAAACGGAATACCTTGTGACCTCCTTTTTTTTTTAATATATTTACTTTTTATTGTATTTGTTAGTGTTACAGAGTTCTTACACTGCCAAACCACGCCTGAGAATTCAAAGAAAGAAATGGTACAATGGATAGCCTCACCCACCCATCATACAGTATAGTAAAACTTGATTCATGTACGTTTTTATAATTTCACAGTCTTTTAAGAAGTTATAGTAAGAGTTGGAATTTTAAATCTCCTGCAGGTCTTCAGATTTCTAGTATAGTATGCCATTAAATAAAAGTTTCACCTATTCATCTCAGTTCATTCCTCAATAACATAACCCCCAACAAAATTTTGCTGAAAAAAAAAAAATGCATACTTTTCAGGGGAAATGTGTGGCTCAAGATCCAAGAGATTATTTGTTAAGATTTTTGGTGACCTCCTTGTATTGGGAGATCAGACATAAAATTGTATCTGTCTGACTTCCTACAAATCTGTGGTGTAGACTGTATTTCATAAAGAAAGTCTGTCTAGTTCAAGCTGCCATTCAATATTGCACTAATACCCAGTCACATGTCTTTCAGTTAAATGTGTCCACTTTCAGTTGGTACAACAGAGCTCAAATTTTTTTTCCCAAAGACCTGACGTACACATGGTCAAGTACAAATCTTATTTAATGGAAACAAAAATCAATCTCTCTGTCAAATCATCACTTTAATTCACATGCTTGAGGCTGCCTTTTGTAACCTAGGGGAAAGAAGGTTATGACTGGTAATACAGTGTGTCACTTATTTGAAGCTGTTAATTTTTTTTTTCTAAGTGCCCCCAGCCCAGAAATTTCTGCTATTTTATAGTATATGTCACAAAAGTCAAGACCCTGATATGCCACAAATGGCAGTTGAATCCCAAGAATTATCCTTCTAGGTTTTATTACTTCCTGAAGAAAAACTGTGCCACTGAGTTAAATTTCCAGAATAGCAGCTCATACCAGTGATGTCATATTTTTTTATAATACTTTCACTTTCAAATGTATTCATTTATGGATTCATTTTATTTGTTGCTCTCCCCTTTTGGTATTCATTTTGTATCCATTCTTTTAGAGTGTCAGGTCTAGGATGATTGGATTTTTGTCTGCTTTACCCTCATTATTATATTTATCATCGGTTTCAGCCAAGGAGGGAAGGAGCGTAAGTTATTTTGATACTATTTTTAAAAATCCAGCTTTGCAAGTAGTTTCAAAGAAATGTTAATAAATACATGTTTAAGATTGTTTTTGTAGAGCTCAGAGCATTATTGATGAGGGCATCAAGCAGATATTACAACCAATTCAGAGGAGAAATCAAAGAAGCACAAATTTATATGGAATAGAAAAAAGTTGAAATGGAGTTCAAGTAGACACAAAATTGGCTTTCACTATTGTGTAGGAACAGAACAATAAGTTTGACTTCTGGACAAACTGAACAAAATTGATCTGTCTATAGGCAAGAATTATTTAGCATTACTATGAATTAACTGCAAGTTACAGAGTATGAGATAGCTCAAAGGCAATGAAAGGTCAAGTCAGATAATATGGAAGGGCTTACTCTAAAAGAAAAAAAAGCCTAGTTTTCCAACGGAGACACTTACTAATTATACATTTATTCCCAATTTTCTGGTAATCCTTCCCCCTCCTTTTGACCACAAATAATCTCAAAAAAAAGATTATTCTTGATTGTAAAGTAAGACTGGTCTCATGAGGCTTGGCCTAGTTATTTATAGAGGTGCAGCAAGTGTTAATTTATTATCTAGGACAGCCTAAGTTTGCTTTGCTGGAAATTTCAATCAGAAATCTCATATTGGACTTTTGAAGGATCTCTGTCATTTGTCATTCTGAGTCTAGGTCAAGCCCAAGAAGGTCTACCTGATTTCACCTGCAGTATCTAGATAGTAAGTTAAGTTTCTCTCTTCTTAGGTTTCCCAAGTTACTTCAATATTCTTGGCCTGCCTGGGAGCGGCATTCCTTACCACCTGTTATCTGAGACCCCATAAATCCAGGTGCTGGACCGGTTTTCTGTAAAAGTTATTCTTCCTTAAATGTGGTTTGCCATACCTGATTAGATGAATATCTTCCTCAAATATGGTACACTAGGCAAGTCTTTGGTTGCATGACCAGTATTTCCTATCCTGGTAAAAAAGGGAAACAGACTCTTAACTGAATCTGTGCAACTATACAGTCATGTAAAGTAAGGAGACGCAAAAAGAGTTTCTGAGCAGGGGCAGGAGAGTTAGTTAAAAAAGTGAAAAAGATGGATGCCTGGGTGGCTCAGTGGGTTAAAGCCTCTGTCTTCGGCTCAGGTCATGATCCCAGGGTCCTAGGATCGAGCCCCGCATCGGGCTCTCTGCTCAGCGGGGAGCCTGCTTCCCCCTCTCTCTCTGCCTGCCTCTCTGCCTGCCTGTGATCAATCTCTCTCTCTCTGTCAAATAAATAAGATCTTTAAAAAAAAATGAAAAAGATAGCATTTGTAAATGTTTCATTTCAGTTTACAAAAGCAGAAACTACTAAATTGTTAGGAGTTACAGATAGCTTAAGAAGAAGGAAAAGATCCTCTATTCAAACTAGGACATTAGGCCAATGTCAACAGTATTGCTAACAAATAAATAAAATTTCCCTAATTAGTTCCTTCAGACCTACATAATTAATTCTTGTTTCATTTGGAACAATGGAGACTTTTGGGTCGCAGTCTCATGAAGCTGCCTGTTTTTTGACTAAAAAGAGTTCTGGAAATCCTGGTATAGCTGAAAGTTGTCCAAATCATGCCATCCAATTCTGCTACAATCCTTTACATTAGGGCTCTGAGAGGGTCTGTAGCTGATTGCAAAGCCTTCAGGGAAGAGTCGGAGTAAAACAGAGAGACTTACGGTAGCTCTGTTTCATTTATTAGTGGCCATTTTCAAATGTGAAATGTCTGGTTAGAGTTCACATCAAGTGTAATTCAGTGACAAGGAAATTTGGTTGTTTCCGTGGCATACACAACCAGAGAACAAAGCCAATCCAAAAAACATATTAGACAAAATTTCTCTAAGAATAATGATTAACTCTTTTCAAAGAAGATAGGGGATGTTACATATCACTTCTACAACTTAGTGACCACAATTTTTACAGATGAACAAAATCTTGATGTGTAACGTGTAATAATCTAGAGACATAACTCACGTAGCATACCAATGGCATACCGAGAATATGTCAAAAATGCCTTAAGTCTAGAATAGGCCCTCAATATCTTCATCTTTATAACTGCATAGGTAAGGCTGACGTGCACCCCAAATTGAAATCCATTGTCCTAGAAAATGCTAGAGGTAAGTAAAAGAAGTGAGGTTTTGGCCAAGTATTTATATTTTAATAATTTAAAGTTAAGGCTAACACTACCAGGCTTCAGCGAACTTACTTTTGTAAAGGGCCAATTAGTACATCTTTTTGGCTGATAGGATGTAAGATCTCTGCCACAACTACTCTGCTATTACAGGATAAAAGCAACCATAGATAATACTTAAACAAACGGGCTTGTCTGTGTTCCAGTAAAGCTTTATAGAAACAGGCAGTGGGCCATATTGGGCTAGTGTGTTCACCATATGGCTGCACTATACAATTATTGTCTACTGTCATCAGAGCAAGCATAACCAGGACTCTGAGAAATAGAAGCATACCATGCACAGTGAGGACACTGACACATTTCTAGGAAATTTCCATAAAGCATATTATTTCTGAGTATTTATAACATCTACCTTACACAGATTTAATCTAGGGAAGGCTCAGCACCTCTTTGATTTTGACTTTGCCCATGCAACCCCATAAACAGTAACATAGCAAATGAAGCTAATCACTTCTAGTTTATCTCTTTCTATAAGGTGGAAGAACAAAGCTACGATTCCAGGTGCCCTCTATGAAATATCAAAGAGAATTTTAGGGATAAAAGATATCCTGAACTATTTATTTTTTATTAACTAAGAATCTCCTTTGGGGAAGGCAAAAAATTAAAAATAATGTCAGAGGTGATTTGGACTCTTAAGAACTGACAATAGGAAATGTGAATAAGTATACAAAGTATACAATTATAAAGAACTTTGGCTTTTTAATAAGTGAGGAATTGTTCTTCTTAAGCAAGGGCATGAGAAAGTCAACATAAAGCACAGAAGTTTATCTGGTAAAGAAATACCTTTGTTACCTAGACAGATTACACAGAAAAATTTAATTCTTCATATTGCAGCAGAGGTCATTAATTAGTAAATTAATGAGTCAATCAAAATTGAAGAAGCTATTCTGATACTCGAACACATTTTATAGCTTCTCAGATCCAGGTATTCTAACCAAGGCAAATAAATTTTATTCTCTAAGTTGGGTCTGTCATTATGTTCTTTGATGTTCTGGAACAAATTGACGCTTTATTTTAGCACAGATCTCGGGGTATACAAGGTCAGAATTAACTTTATACTCTTAATAAGATGTTTTAACATGCAGTGTTTTCATTTTTGTTATCTTCACATGAATCATTGTATAAGCATTGTAAAACTAGTTCCCTTTATATTTCCACCATGGTACATACTGATAGTTACAACTTACAAATAAAATCTCCTTGGAGTCCTTAATAGGTTTTAAGAATGTAGGAGTATAAGGGGAGTGAGGAGCAGAAAGGAGACAAATGCAAGAAGAACAAAAGAAACCTAATCGCCCATTGCTTTAGTATAAAATACTCTTTTCCTTGAAAAAACACGAAGCATACACATGGTTTTATTTCCCTGAAATGCTTATATTAGTTATAATTGTTAATAAAAATAAATAGACACAATAGCATTGAAAAAAAAAAAAACAAAAACAAAAAACGGTGGGGTGGATAATTGAGGACTGCCTGTCCTACACCAGCATGTCAACAAACTCACAGAACTAACAAGCAAACTTAACTCTACCACCCCACCTGCCCCTGATACAAATTCTCAAAGTAGCAAAAATGAATATGTTCATTTGTACAATCCAAAGACAGAGCTGCTTTTTTTTTTCCAGGAAGTTCTTTTTTTTTAATTTTTTTAATTTTTTTAAAATTTTTTTATTAACATATAATGTATTATTTACCCCAGGGTACAGGTCTGTGAATCATCAGGCTTACACATTTCCCAGCATTTGCCATAGCACATACCCTCCCCAATGTCCATATCCCTATCCCCCCCCCCC
>CM052799.1:43246539-43283331 GCA_028533885.1 Nasua narica
CTTTGTCGAAGATTAGTTGACCATAGAGTTGAGGTTCCATTTCTGGGCTCTCTATTCTGTTCCATTGATCTATGTGTCTGTTTTTGTGCCAGTACCACACTGTCTTGATGATTACAGCTTTGTAATAGAGCTTGAAATCAGGAATTGTGATTCCGCCGACTTTGGTTTTCTTTTTCAACATTCCTCTGGCTATTCGTGGCAAAGACAGAGCTTCTAAGTAAGAAACAAATGTACATAAGTCAAAAGTATACTATTGTACCTTAGTTAGAAATAATCTAGATATCCAAAACTATGGAGAAGCTAAGAAATGTCATTTTAGTTGGTAAAGGAAGTAGGGTCAGTAAATGAAATTGAGTGTTGGGAGAAATAACACCACACGTGCATGTAGATGAAGATGATCTTGTAAATCGAGAGAAACTGATGATGCATGGCAGGGAGGGTCAGAGATTGCTGGAACGATGTTCTTGAGGAGGGGAGAGGAGACGAGCTCTAGAGGGTCAGTCAGTTGACTGAACGGAAGATGGACATTTCTTTTATGTCATCAGGAGGAGGCAGAGTGGATGACATCGGTGTGGGCAGCTAGGTGAATGTAGGCTGGAAGTTGGTGGAAACTTCTGTTTGCTTCTTTTCTGTTACATAGAAAGCAAGGACATCGAATGAGTATTGGGGGCAGAGATGTTGAGATTTTAAGGGGAGGAGACAATGTAGGACACTGTCATCTAGAGAATTGGAACAGGTAGGAATAGCATTACAGTCTGATGTTTAGGTGACATCCAGAAGTCACTTGAATTAGTAGTAGTGAATTTAAAGTGAAACCAGCCAACTTGAAAAACCCACTTTAAGAAACTTAAGCAAGAAAACTGAAACAAATCTTATCAGGAAGGAATTGGTTCTAAATGTAGCTGTCCCACTTATACCTGGGTATTCATATCAAATAGATTTCTATTCCTTTAACTCTTTCTTGGTTGACTTGGTTTTACTTAAAACAGACTCAACTATTGCTGTCCTATGCTTGATGCTTACGTTTTAATTTTTTGGAAAGAGTGAACATCTTTGTTCTTTGGTATGAGTGAACATCTGTCTTATTGAATATAAAGCACTTGGAAGAATTCTTGGCTAACTGTGTTGGGCTAAAAGTTTCTTGGATTTTAAGTCTAAATTCCTGTAGGATTTTAGTCCCTAGTAGTGGTAGTTGTCTCTAGGAATCATTTCTTTAAAAATGTGTAAGGCCATTCATAAATTGTCTACTGAATAAAAAATTAGCCATAACAGAGATGCTTTTCAAAGTAATTTGAACCCCTCACCCCCGCCTCCAACACACACACCAATTGATATGATAGTCCATTACAGGAATTTCCAATAGCCCTGCTGACATTGGTTTCAGTCTAGTTAAATGAAGCAATTACCCCGCAGATGAAACAACCAGATAGGATTTTTTAATTTCTGCAATGTCATAAAGCATTTTCATTTATATTCTCATTTCTGTTAAAATACTTGGCTATGGCCATGAAACTACTACTTAGAATTAAACAACCTGCAATATATTTGGGGTGAAATTTTCAGTTTTCAGTGGGTAATTGGCCTAACAAAAAGAAGTACACCAGAAAACTACAAGTCAGCTATTGCAAAGGTGGCAAAATGAGTCAGGTACAAGATATGTCCAAAAGAAGCATCTTGGAATTTTGTTTCTTATTTTCATGATTCAGGTTGTTACATCTGGCTTATCCTGTTGTCCCCATAGCAGTTGAAATTGTAGTCTTCCACAGACTCCAGATAATCCCCAACGCCACATTTTATTAGGGGTTAAAGATTTTTTGTTTTTGTGTTTGGGTTTCTCCTATAGTTAGCATACTATGCATTGGAGTGGAAGATTATAAGCAAAGGGAGATGGTTAGTTTAAACTTTACATGGACCATCCTTGTCTGACCCACTAAAAAACAAACATCAATAAGAAGATATTTAATGTGTAACAATAGTTTTCAGTTCACTATATATAGCTGAGCCAGTGGAGTTTACTATCAAGCCTCAACTATCTATATCATATTTCTCATTTTATGAAGTAGAGATGCTAGTAGTACTTATCTTAGATTGTTGTGAGGACTAAATGAATGAATCCACATAAATTCCTTGGAACAGTATCTGACTAATAGTGACCAATAATTATTATATAAAAAATGTTGCCTTATTATATCAAGATCCCTGTCATTTGGCAGAGAATGGTGGGAATGAGAACAGTAAGCCATGATACAAAAATGAACGAGTTATTTATAGTGAGGAGGAAACATGGGGAGGCAAAAACCAAAAACAAAACAACAAAAAAAACCTGTCAGGGAAGAGGAAATGGCTTCCTCCAAAATATATTTGTAATCCCTCTTTCCTTCTGGTCTGCATTGCTACCACCTGAAAACAAACCTCCATCCGTGCTTGCCACCATGACAGTTTCTGGACTGAGTTCTTTACTTCCGTTCTTTTCTAATGTGAGAGATTATGTTTTACCCAATGGGAACTTTTAACAGTTTGTACCCACTACTCTGTGGGAACTGTAAAATTTAAAAGGACTGCCTGGTATGGTCCTTGTCTCTGTTCTAACCAAGCTTATTCATTGTATTGTCTTCCTCACCAAGCTTTCTTTCTCTATTCTTGGAACACATAATGCTCAACCCTTACTGTACTTTACTTCCATATGACTTCCTGATCAGTACAGAATCCTCTTTCTTCACCTCTCATACCTATGGTCTGAGCACAAGGCCACCTCCTCAGAGAAGCCCTCCATGACTATACTATGGAGAATGCCTGTCCTCCTTCCATGGCCACTGCCTCCCAGGTCACTGTAGATCACATTGTTCTGCTTAGTCAGTTGTATAGGTTTCATCAGTGGATGAAACTGTGTTTGCTTATGAGGACTCTGACTGTCAGACTCAATTACCACCTATATAATAGGTCCACTTGAATTATCCGAGCTCAGGAGACCGATGTACAAAAAACGGAATAGCAGACTCTTGTAATGTCAAACAGAAATGCCACTGCAACCAGCATATCTAGTTCAGCATAACTAGTATGTCCTCTCTCCTATGGTTAGGTAAATAATGGTGGAAGTCAGATGGATAAGTGGTTAAGGGCTTCAGGCAAATTAAATTAGTAATTGTTTCTCTCCTGAGGATGCTTTTGCCAGGAGAACCAGCTACATCAGCATCAGGCTTTTAGAAGGTGCTTTGCCTAAGTTCTTTATTTGACAGACCAAACCCCTCTCTCATTCCCACATTCTGACTTTAGATCTTATAGCGTTGTAAGGCTTCTTTGGCTTTACTCTCCGTGGCAAGGGCCACTTTCTCTTTAGGTGGCTGTGCATATTCTTATCCTCTATTAACTTGCGGTTGAAAGATAAGCACATTTATT
Organism: Nasua narica; assembly: GCA_028533885.1. NCBI lineage: Eukaryota > Metazoa > Chordata > Mammalia > Carnivora > Procyonidae > Nasua > Nasua narica. The sequence goes on from CM052799.1 coordinate 43,249,936, forward strand.
TTTAGGTATAAAATAGGTAGGGTAGGTCTGGATTAAATGAGTGACTAAGTTCAAAAGGATCATGGAAAAACTAAGCTCTAACTCATGGTGGAAATGGGATATATTTAACTTGGAGAAGATAAGACAGCTACATTGGACATAGTAGCCATCTTAAAACACAGTGAGCTCTCATGAAGTAAAGGCTCAGATGTCTCCATGTGGCATCAAAGGGCAGAATTAAGATGGAAAGTAGAAGGGATTTTGGAGAGATGACTACTAAAGATTGGGGAAATAACCATTTATATTTGCTAATATCTGGGAAGGCTTGGGTTTAGAGGAGAGATTAATTTCTTTGGGCACCATGGAAGAATTCTTAAAGAACTTCTATAAAACTGCATGAATTTGAATTAGCTTGTGGAGAGGACCAATTAGATTCAGTAAAAGATCCATTGCTTATCTTTAAGGAAGCAGAATTACATTTCTTTCAAATATGCACAGTAACTTGAACCAATTACTCTTTCAGAGTAAATTAATGAGCTGCTTTAATGAACAGATAATATGAACATATAATTATCAGCAACATGAATATATAATTAGTGTTTCTAAGTCTTTAACATATTTATGTGATGTAAAGACCTTAAAAACAATCTCCCAGTGTATTTACCCTCTCAGTTTGCCTGGGAAATATTTTTCATCTGCAGACTTCAATTCTGCCAATTTCACTTAGTCTGAATGAATGGGGATTTGGAATCAGTGACTACCAGATTAATGAGATTTTGCTTAGATAGTAAAGATAGTGGAAGTGTTGGGTTGACCAGTGAAAGATTTGTTTCCACTATTGCCCTCCAATTGCTGGATAGGGCTCATTCTATGCATTCAGCATTCCAACCATAACATACATATGTCCAGCATATTTCAACAAGATTCAATTAGAGCTGGCAAAACATTTGTAAAAGCGTCTAGATTACATCCCAGATGGTGATAGGGCATTTGAGAAACACTCCAAATATACGGCATTATTCATCCCTGACACTCAGAATATAAACATAAGGCAACCACCTCTCCTAGGGTGAAGAAGGAAATGTCCACATCTTCTGAATGTATAAATAGAGTTGCTGTTTTTTCCTTGAAGTTGAAGAATATTTACATTTTAACAAGAGAGAATGTTTTTCAACATTCCCCCCAACATGGATGGCCTGTGTTTGGGAAAACAGGTGATGTGGGCCTTGGTTTCCTTTCTATGACCACTTCTAAATGAGCTAATGTGTGGTAGCATGATATAAATTAATTAAGAAGACAGTGATAGTAGGTCTCAACTTCTAACATCAGGACCTTGCATTTGATATTTTGTTGTTGTTGTTTTTAATTAATTTATTTATTTAATTTGCCAGAGAGGGAGTGCACGCACAGCAGGGGGAGTGGCAGGCAGAGGGAGAAGGAGGCTCCCTGATGAACTAGGAGCCCAATGTAGGACTGGATCCCCGGACCCTGGGATCATGACCTGAGCCAAAGGCAGATGATTAACCAGTGAGCCACCCCAGGGTCCCCATGGTTGATATTTTGGCTGATCTTCCTAGTACACATAACCAAGTCCTAGGATAGGGAAAGTTGGGGGAAACTTAAATTAGAAGTTCTGATAACACTGCAGTGCAACTTGTAGAAAACTTGAATTAAAAAATTAACTAGTTGATATATTAATTTAAATTACCTGAAAAATACAAGGGCATCTCAGTGAATTTTCTCAAAATGAACACATCCAGATAAATAGCTCCCAATTTCATATCCCCCTACCCCCCTGACCTTCCTGTCACCATCACCTTAGTAGATTTTGAGTAATGGCAGAAACAGAAGAATGCAGTTGAAGGTAAGAACTGCAAATCCACAATTTTGGTCCACTTCTCAAATGGATTTAGCGTGAATGGCCAAATTCAAAAGGAATATTACTTCTTCCACATTCTCACTTTTGCTTTATACTGAGGCTTGAAGTTTAAATAACTTAGAATGTAGGGGCTCCTGGGTGGTTCAGTGGGTTAAAGCCTCTGCCTTCAGCTCAGGTCATGATCTCAGAGGTCTGGGTTCGAGCCCCCCCCTCTCCCTCTGCCTGCCTCTCTGCCTACTTGTGATCTCTCTGTCAAATAAATAAATAAGTCTAAATAAATAAATATCATAGGATATCTTAATCCCTTATTTTTTATCTTATCTTTTTGGTTATTTTCTCTTGACACCTCTTCTAATCTTTTGAGCTCTGTTCTAATCTGCCATGAAATCTTTGCAGTAAAATCTGAGTTACTTTTTTACCGTCATTTTAATCTTGTTACCTTGAATACCTAGTAATGAATACCTGCTGAATATTGTATGGGAGACAGTGTACAGATAATTTGAGGTAGTAGAAAAGATTGACTTCTGCTTCTAAGTAAGTCTACCAATCTCTGTGAGGACTGGCATATTTCTAGATAGTCCTTATTCCTAGCTTATACCCCTTTAAGATCTCAAACCAAAGCCTGAATGAATAGAATAAGCAGATGGCTCTTGGGGAAATACAAAATAGAAGGGGAAAAATAAAACCCTTGGAAATATAAGGATTACTTATTTTTTATCATCTTTCTTAGGATCTTCTCCGTACAGTTCTTCTCTTTAAGACCTTGGAACAGATTAGATGGAGCGAGCAAGAGAGAGATTTTCAACTTTGCTCTTGGTTTTTCTAGTTGTCCTTATTGGAAGGTTGATCTGAAATACCCAAAATGCCATTAGTAGAAGGGTCCTGAAATCCAATTTTTAATATTTTATTTAGATACTACTTTACCTAAAAGACAAAAAATGTTTACTATGATGAAATGCAAGGTCTTATGCTAACAGACTTTACTGTTGGTGACATTTTGCACAAATATTTGAAGCTTCTAAAATGAAAAGCATAGGGCTCTTTCAACACTAAGTGCTCCCCTTTCCTCAGCACCAAAAAAAGTTTACAACTTAGAATATTTTCAAGTGTATAAAGCTAAGTGATCCACGTGCTTGTTACACATAACACAGACTGTCCTCGAAACTTTCAATCTCAGGTTGCTAATCCATAATGTATTTTGCAGCTGGTTAAGCACATAATGCACTCATATCACTCACTGGAGAAAACTTCGAATAGGTATATCAGGACCCCATCCTCTATGTAGAGTCCCTTCATGACCCCAGCCATATTGAACTTTCCTGCTACCATGCTCCAGTGCTCATTAGCTGCTGGGCCATATGTTTATTTTCTGCATGATAGGCTTTCCTTACCACATATGTACAGTTGGTTTCTTCTATGTAGTTTTAATAAACTGCTTAAGGAGTTGGTAAGTCATACGAAAGGACCTCCAAATCTTTGGATCCTAACAATGGAAAACCCTGAAGTTACTAGGGATAAGCATTGATTAGTTTAGAAGCCCCGCCATAGTCAATAGATTTACTTTAGTTTTATTGCTGTAATTCATGACTTGAGAAAGAAAAACTTAAAGGATGCCTTAATGAATTGAGAAGATAGGGTTTAGAGAGGAAGATTATCGAGCCCCAATTAATATATGGATTCACTGTAATTCTGGTAAGAATGTTTAAACCAATTTTAAAGGTACTAAATAAATAAAGACAAGTATGGAAAAGTAGTGTTAGTGGCTTAACCTATCATACGGCAAGACATCTATCAAGGCTAGCATAATTAAAGTGTTGCGGTATTGTTCCAAGGGTGGGTAAATAACTCAGTAGAACATAATAGAGAGTATAGAAACAAACTCATGTATATGGGAATTTGCTTTATAATGTGTCATTGCAAATCATGAACTTAAGGTTCTGCTCAGTGCATAATATGAAATGAGCTGGATATTCTCCATGAAAGGAAAAATTATTTCAACCTATATTTCACATCTTGCACAAAAAGGAAACTGTAGATAAAGAAAGTAGCTAAAATTAAAAAGAAAAACATCTATAAATATGATATAAATTTGGAAAATGTTAGGACGGGAAGCATTTTCTAAGAAGAAGAGTAACCCAGAAACAGTAAACTAAAAGAATGACAGAATGGATGCAAACATTATTAGCAAACAAAAGAACGAGAAGATATAAGGGATTCCTGCAAGTAAGGAAAACAAAATAAATCAAGGAGAAAGGAAAAAAAAACGGAAAACAACTTCCACAACTTGGAATAGACAGGGTTGATAATGACAGAGAAAAATGGCAAGATACAATCTTATCAGAGAAAGGAGAATGTTTGGAGGAGATTCTGGGGAGTCTCCATGGGTAGCATTTCCCAATATTGACCTTTGATTAGAGAATAAGGAAGTGTTTTTCAGTAAATCAAACTATTTCACACCTGCGATAAATACCTTAGGACAATGGGTTGGATGCAGGGGGTGAGCAGGGTTCCAAATGCCTGTCCTGTGCTTTTGTCCCTGGATGTAACTCCTGGGCAAATCGTTTAACCCATCTCATACCTTAGTTTTCTTATATGCAAAGTGGGGGTGGCAGGGTAGGAATACCTATAGCACAGAATTGTTGAAGAGAAAATAGATCATGCTTCGCTCAGTGGCAGGCATACAAGTGCAAAAAAACTGTTGGCTGACACACTTTTTGCTTCCATTTCTTCATTTTGAGTCAGGAACCAAAACCCATATCAAGGAGCTGGGGTGATCTTGAGTAAACCACTTAACATTTCTGGCCTCAGTTTTTTTTTTGTTTGTAAATTGGAGAAATAATAGTACTTACATGGTAGGGTTGGTAAGACCATTCAGTGAAGTAACACTTAGAATGCACAGTTGCCTGTGGAACTTGTGAGGCATACATTAAATGCCCTTTAAGAGTTTGTTAAAAGAGCACAACTGGCTCTACCTAGCGAAAAATACCTGTAGCAATCAACACTGTGCTTAAATGTCAGAAGGAACATTTGGGAAATGTGACTACTTTGTTTTCCCTCTTCTCATAGTTTTATTCTTTTTTTTTTTTTTTAATTCAATTAGCCAACTTTTAAAGAGGGAACTTTTATTTTTTTATTTATTTTTAAGAAATATTTATTTTTTTAATTTTAATTTTTTCAGTGTTCCAAGATTCATTGTTTATGCACCACACCCAGTGCTCCACGCCCTGCTTAATACCCATCACCAGGCTCACCCATCCCCCCTCCAAAACCTTCAGTTTGTTTCTCAGAGTCCACAGTCTCTCATGCTTCATACTTCATCTCCCCCTCCTATTTCCCCTAATTCACTTTTCCTTTCCTTCTCCTAATGTTCTCCATGTTACTCCTTATGCTCCACAAGTAAGTGAAACCATATGGTAACTGACTTTCTCTACTTGACTTATTTCACTCAGCATAATCTCCTCCAGCCCCATCCAAGTTGATGCAAAAGTTGGGTATCCATCCCTTCTCATGGCTTTGTAAAATTCCATTATAAAAATGGACCATATCTTCCTTGCCATTCATCTGTTGGTTATCTTTCCACAGCTTGGCGATTCTGGCCATAGCTGCTATAAACATTGGGGTACAAATAGCCCTTTTTTCCCCACTCATCTGTATCCTTGGGGTAAATATCCAGTAGTGCAATTGCAGGGTCATAGGGTAGCTATATTTTTAATTTCTTAAGGAATCTTCACACTGTTTTCCAAAGTGGCTGCACCAACTCGCATTCCCACCAACAGTGGAAGAGGGTTCCCCTTTTACACATCCTCTCCAACATTTGTTGTTTCTTGCCCTGTTAATTTTGGCCATTCTAACTGGTGTAAGGTGGTATCTCAGTGTGGTTTTGATTTTAATTTCCCTGATGGCTAATGATGATGAACTTTTTTTCATGTGTCTGTTAGTCATTTGTATATCCTCTTTGAAGAAGTGTCTGTTCATGTCTTCTTTTTGATGTGATTATCTGTTTTGGGTGTTGAGTTTGAGGAGTTCTTTATAGATCTTAGATATCAGATGTTGGTCTGTAGTGTCATTTGCGAATATCTTCTCCGATTCCATGGGTTGCTTGTTTGTTTTGTGGACTGTTTCCTTCGCTGTGCAGAAGCTTTTTTATCTTGATGAAGTCCCAAAAGTTCATTTTCCCTTTTGTTTCCTTTGCCTTTGGAGACAGGTCCTGAAAGAAGTTGCTGTGGCCGATGTTGAAGAGGTTACTGCCTGTGTTCTCCTTGAGGATTTTGATAGATTCCTGCCTCACGTTGAGGTCTTTTATCCATTTTAAGTTTATCTTTGTGTATGGTGTAAGAGAATGGTTGAGTTTCATTTTTCTGTATGTAGCTGTCCAATTTTCCCAGCATAATTTATTGAAGAGACTGTCTTTTTTCCACTGGATATTTTTTTCCTACTTTGTTGAAGATTATTTGACCATAGAGTTGTGGGTCCATATCTGGTCTCTCTACTCTGTTCCACTGGTCTACGTGTCTGTCTTTGTGCCAGTACTATGCTGTCTTGGTGATCACAACTTTGTAGTAAAGCTTGAAATCAAACACCGTGATACCCCCAGCTTTTTTTTTTTCCAACATTTCCTTAGTAATTCAGGGTCTTTTCTGGTTCCACACAAATTTTAGGATTGTTTGTTCCAGCCCTTTGAAAAATGCCGGTGGAATTTTGATGGGGATGGCATTGAAAGTATAGATAGCTCTGGGCAGTATAGACATTTTAACAATGTTTATTCTTCTGATCCATGAGCATGGGCTGCTTTTCCATCTTTTTAGTCTTCACCAATTTCTTTCGTGAGTGTTCTGTAGTTCTTCGAGTAAAGATTCTTTGCCTCTTTGTTTAGTTTAATTCCAAGGTATCTTATGGTTCTTGGTACTATAGTAAATGGAATTAATTCTCTAATTTCCCTTTCTTTAGTTTCACTGTTAGTGTATTAGAAAGCAACCAATTTCTGTGCATTGATTTTGTATTCTGCCAATTACTGAATTGCTGTATGAGTTCTAGTATTTTGAGGGTAGAGTTTTTTGGGTTTTCCATATAAAGTATCATGTCATCTGTGAAGAGAGTTTGACTTCTTTGCCAATTTGAATACCTTTTATTTCTTTTTGTTGCCTGATTGCTGCTGTTAGAACTTCTAGTACTATGTTGAACAACAGTGGCAAGAGTGGGTATCCTTGTCATTTTCCTGATCTCAATGAGAAGGCTGTCGGCTTTTCCTCATTGTGAATGATATTCACTGTGAGTTTTTCATAGATAGATTTTATGAAGTTGAGGAATGTTCCCTCTATCCCAATACTTTGAAGAGTTTTAATCCGGAGAGGATACTATATTTTGTCAAATGCTTTTTCTGCATCAATTGAGAGGACTACGTGGTTCTTCTCTCTTATTGATTTGTTCTGTCACATTGATCGATTTTCAAATGTTGAACCATGCTTGCATCCCAGGGATAAATCCCACCTGGTCATGGTGGATAATCTTTTTAATGTGCTGTTTAATGTCCTGATCCTGTTAGCTAGGTTCTTGTTGAGAATATTGGCATCCATATTCATCAGGGATATTGGTCTGAAATTCTCCTTTTTGATGGGGTCTTTGCCTGGTTTGGGGATCAGGGTGATGCTGGCTTCATAGAAAGATTCCTTCTGTTTCTATTTTTTGAAACAGCTTCAGGAGAATAGGTATTATTTCTTCTTTGAATGTTTGATAGAATTCCCCAGGGAAGCTGTCAGGTCCTGGACTCTTGTTTTTTGGGATTACTAGATATTGGTCTGTTCAGGTTGTCAATTTCTTCCTGTTTCAGTCTTAGAAGTTTATAGGTTTCCAGGAATGCATCCAATTTTTCAAGGTTGCTTAACTCATTGACATATAACTGTTGATAATAATTTCTGATGATTGTTTCTCTTTCCTTGGTGTTAGTCATGATCTCCCCCCCCTTCATTCATAATTTTATTAACTTGGGTCCTCTTTCTTTTCCATTGGGTTAGTTTGGCCAGTGGTTTATCAATCTTATTGTTTCAAAGAACCAACTTCCGGTTTCGTTAATGCGTTCTACTGTATCTCTAGTTTCTAACTCATTGATCTCTGCTCTAAACTTAATTATTTCCTTTCTTGTGCATGGGGTTGGCTCAATTTTTTGATTTTACAGTTCTTTAAGGTGTAAAGAACTGGATTTTTCAATTTTTTTGAGTGAGGCTTGGATGGCTATCCCACTTAGGACAGCCTTTGCTGTATCCCATAGGTTTTGGACTGATGTGTCTTCATTCTCATTGGTTTCCATGAATTGTTTAAATTCTTCTTTGATTTCCTGGTTGATCCCAACGTTTTTAAGCAGGATGATCTATAGCTTCTAAGTGTCTGAGTTCCTTCCAAACTTTTTCTGGTGATTGAGTTCTAGTTTCAAAACATTGTGGTCTGAAAATAGGCAGGGAATCATCTCAATCTTTTGGTATCAGTTGAGCCCTGATTTGTGACGCAGTATGTGGTCTATTCTGGAGAAAGTTTCATGTGCCCTTGAGAAGAATGAGTATTCTGTTGTTTTAGGGTGGAATGTTGTGTATATATCTATGAGGTCCATGTGGTCCAATGTGTCATTCAAACACATTGTTGATTTTCTGCTTAGATGCTCTTTGTTGATTTTCCTTGTTTCTTTGTTGATTTTCTGCTTAGATGATTTGTCTGTTGCTGAGAGTGGCATATTAAGATCCCAAGAAGGAACTTTGAAAGCCAACTTTTAAAACATGGGAAAAGGGAGCAAAGTTGATTTTGTTTACTTTTCCTTTAGTTCATGTAGGCCTAGGTAGTTTATTTTCTCTTGGCAACTGTAACTTTAACGAACTCAATTAAATATTACAAATAAAGTAAGAGCAGACTCTACTGAATTGAGTCTGGATGAATATTTTAAAAAGTCTGTTTGACTATGTATAACCCAGCATCCCCTACGTAACTCACCAGCACAAAGCCCTATCTCCTTCACAGATCAGGCCATTGCTCAACCCACATACCCATTTAAAGGAAACTATACCTTGAAGGCTGCTAATTACAGTGGGCTGGACATGGCAACAGTGGTTTCCTGATAATAATGCAGAAGATCCAATTGTCTTGACCATAGGCACCCACCTACAGTCCCTTAGGAAAATGCAACCTGTAGTGAGTATTGCCTTTATCAAAGTCTTTATCAACAGAGGTCCAGAGATCAAAAGAAGGAATTATTTTTAGAAATGGCCATATCATTGTCTGGAAAGTGTGTAGGCAATTTTGCCATTGACCGTAATGCGAGAGAGGACAATGACTAGACCCAGATGGGACAAAGGCAGAAAAAAGCCTGGGATGTTCAGGAAATGAGATGCACCCAGCTTATTTTAGTCTGCCCGCTTTGCAAATATGTGTCACTGAATATTGCCATCCTTAATGAAGGTAATTAAATGTAATTTAAAGACAAGTTTCTCTTCACTAGTGGTGGCACAGCTCCTGCTAATAATTTAGGTTATCAATGTAATGTGAAGACTAAATTGGCCCTAAATGATGAAATTGAGGAATTGGGGTATTACTCAAATGTCAGGTGTCAGTAAAAGTCTACACTGGACAGTGCAATGGTTCTGAGTCATCAGGTGGCCCCTAGAAGAGAGAAATGCATGGATTTCAGGAAAATACTGGCCTTTGTATAGAAAGATCTGCCTGGTCTCAGTAGTTTGAAGACCACGAGCAAGACATGAAGGGCCTATGTACTCAAAGTATATAGGAACAAAGTAAAAGAGTCAGAGATGACTTCAAAAGGGTCTGTCCTGCAAGGATCGTTGTCAGCTGCTGTGTTGTCCATATGTCCTCTGAGAAGCACAGTAAAGCATGGGCATTGTCCAGGGATTTCTTTTTAAGGAAGCAAATCTATCCATGAAACATGTGTCTACTTATGGCAGGATTCAGCGTGTGGAGAGCTTATTCAAGCCAGATTTAAAGAATACAACTTCTCATCAGAAAGTTCTCCCTCAGAACAGGTGGCCTGGAGTCCTAGACTAATGCTCAGCGAAACCTTGTGTTTTGTAAACAGTCTCATGACATTTTATGTCTTCTGTTCTAAAAGCATTCAGCATTCATCACTTCTGGCCTCAGTTGTCCATGATGAGTGAGTCAGCTGTTGGCAAAACGTTTCAGCCACCCAATGCCATTTTTTAAAAATTCTGCCTTTGCCCTCTTTTAGAAATGGCAGCCAACTGAATATAAACCAGAAAGACCCCCTCCTTCTGAGGCTTTCTTCACCTAATCTCCTTGCCCACTCCCCAGGCCTCTGCAGGGAGCGGAGTATTCATCAGCCCTAAGAAGTGGAGGAGGAGAGAGGACATTGACATCATAAATAGTGTTTTAGGACTTAAAAAAAAATTACAAACATGTTGCTTCCAGAGTTTCCAGATTTAGCAAATAAAAATATATGATGCCCAGTTAAATTTGAATATTAATTAAACCGAATCACTTTTGGCATAAAACATATACTACTGGGAACATATTCATACTAACAATGCCTCTTGTTGTTTATCTGAAATTTAAATTGAAGTAGGCATCCTCTATTTTATCTGGCAACTGAGTTTGCCCAGCTAAATATGACACCTTTGGGGGAAAGAAGGTGATGTTTCAGGATTTTAAACAGATAAAGTATTAAGTGACTATCTCAATGAACTAGGATGACTTAAAACCACAGTTCATTTTCAGAAACAGAACTGCAGGAAATGAATAGAATGGCATGTCCTCTTGGTTTATATTTACAGCCTAGTGGGCAATACAGTGACACTTGGGCCCAACACTCATTATATATGTGCTGCACATAAATATACATTTGTGGCTTTATTTCAAAAATGGCTTTTATATGCTGGTAGGAAGAATGTGACATGCTCCCTTTCTCTTCATTTTTATAGCCAGTTACAGAGTACAGAAATTGCTTTAAAATGACCCAAATTGTAAACTACCATTTAGCAACTCCTATTCAGGAATAGCAAATTCCATGTCCTTGCCTGTTAGGTTAGAGCAGCCTTGTCCAGAATTTCAATGGTGTATCTTGGTTTTTGTTTTTTATTTCGTTTTGTTTTTTCCCAGTGGTGGAGCAGACCCTGGTGCTAAAATTACAGAAAGTAATATTCTTGCCACAAGGGAGTGGGGAGAACAACCCATCTTAGAGGAGGAGGTGAATGATTAATTTCAAGACTGTCACAGTTTTAGCCCAACACATATTTTTTATCTTCACCTTTTTTATACCGTAGAACAAGGGCCGTGTTTCCCCACCCCCACTGTGAATTCATATCTGTTTTTATGGACCGCAATATCTCCCTAATTGAACATAAATATGAGGGATCTGGGAATGATTGGAACTTGGCAAGTAGGAGTGAAATGACAGACTCTTTATAATGACATTAGTTTGTAATGAGGAGCCCCACATTACATTCCAGAGTGACCACATCCCCCTTTAGCAATAACCATAAACGTATGCTTCAGAGAGCTGTGAATTTGATGGGCTCAAAAGTAAAGCCAGCCTTGTTTTAGGAATTATGACGAGGCCACCGGTTTCCATGGCTACTGTTTGCTCTAATTGTGATACATTAGCAGCAACAAGAATTGGATGGTTCAAGTCATTTAGTTAATTAAACAGAAACTTGGACTCTGCCAAAGGAATTATGGATGGAATTAGCATCCACTGGAATGCACCTGTAAAATGTGTATTGCATAAGTCCTGTCAGCTGAGGATGAGAGGGAGCTGAAGTGCTTGTGTATTCTAAATATCTGTCTTAGCCTTATCCCATTACAAGACTCATAATTTATTTTTTAGATATGTTCTCAAATGAAACACAACAGCAGTGATCAATGAAACATGTTTTTTGTTGTTCATATCAGGAAAATATGTGAAATGTCGCATGGAGGGAGGCAGTAGCTCCCAGCAATTACAGAAAATGATGAAACCACAGAATCTGCACTAACACACTGAGCTCCTGAAAATAGGAGTTTGTAATGGAAAATGCTGACATAGGAATAACTGAGGCATCCCAGCTATGTTTTGATCATTGAAAACCTGGTGGGCTCTTCACACAGAGAAGCAAAAACATGATAGATTGGATTGAGATAAAGTAGGAGGGGGTTGTTAAATTCTGCTTATGAATCTGGGGAAATGCTAGAACAGCAGCTCTCTCCTCATCAGGCATTGTGAATGTTTGTTCATATCATTCTTAATATTCTCTGTCCTGGAAACAATGTGATGTAATCTCCATTTTTCAGTTAGAGAGAATTAAAGCTTGGAGACGTAAGGTGATTTCCCCAAATCACTAAGTCAGGGCCTTTTTTGTCCTGAAGACTGTAGAACAGGGCTTCTCAAATAGCTCAGGGGTGGGTTTTAGGGTGTCAGTTTGTTGAAACATTCAAGGAACATAATTAAGAACTGACACTGTGGTAGGCATGTGAGATTAAAAAAAAAAAAATAAAATCTTGCCAGGACACTTCCCTTCCCATATCATCCTACCTATGCCATGTTGCCCTTTCTTTCAAAATGCAACAGACCACCTTGGCTTTAAAGAAATGTGTTTGATACTTATACATTACAGAAATATCAGTTGAATGAATATACGTTGTGCAAAGGATACAATTAATGAAATAGACATAGCCCTTGTTTTTGAGAACTGCAGTCTGGTAGGGGAGGCAGCCATTCCTTTTTAAAATTTTTTTTAAGATTGATTTATTTTAGAGAAAGAGGTAGGGGGAGGGGCATGGGAAGAAGGAGAGAATCCTCCAGCAGACTCCCCACTGAGCATGAAGCCCGATATGGGGTTCAATCCCAGGACACTGAGGTCATGACCTGAGCTGAAATCAAGAGTCAAAAATTTAACTGACTGAAACACTCAGGCACCCTGGGAGTCAGCAGTTCTTTATGCAATTGCCACAAAGAAGTAGGAAATTGCAACATTGATAAGTGCTTCAGGAAAGGATATTGTGCTATGAGGCACAGACTAGGGTGAAACTGATCCAGTTTCAAGCAAGGATGGAGCCGATAACTGAAGACTTAGCTGGGTGTTCAGTATGACAGGCACGGGGTTGTGGGAGCTGGGGGCCGAGTCTGTAAGACTGTCATCCTGCCGTTTGATGCTGGAGCTTGGAGCCCACAAGGCAGGCATTTGAGGAGGGAAGAAGGATATAAGATGGGGGAGAACAGGGACAAGCTGGAGCCTTGAAAGGCCAACTGAAACCTCTGCCGGCGTGTGCTGCCTCTGACCTGATAATGCATCGCTCGAACTAAAAGCACACATACACCTGCCCATGCGTCAAAGAAGCTGAAGGAGGATCCCAGAAAAGGTGGGGCGGGTGTAGATTCAGCAGATAACTGTGGACAGGAACTAAGAAATGGCACTGATTCACTTCTGTCAGATCTGATGTATAACTTCCCATGTAGGAAGTTGATCAACTTCCATCAAGACTGGTTTGGCTAGAATTTTGGGCAGCAGAACATGTTGACTTTGTCAGACTGTCCTAGGGCACAGCCGAAGGAGCATCCATGGCCCCAGTTTATCAGATTGGGGTTAGAATCTTGGCACAAGTCACTAGAGCTCTTTGGGCTTCAGCCCTTTACAACATAGAAGTCATGTTGCTAGTGGGAGAGTCTGAGTTATTTGAGTGGCACTCTCTTTCCTGAATTCCCCATGAAAGATGTATGTGAGGATCTGTGCTCCAATAAAGACAGAAACAAAGTATTCAAGCACAAAGCATTTCGTCAAGAATGGTACACTCTCACAGTGGGAGAACAGGCAGGCCCAGAGGTAGCTACTGTACCAGGGTTAGGGGTGTTTTTTCTTTTTATGTTTGCATAGGTTATGGGTCATAACTAGGGCTGACTCTAAGGTCGTTCCCAATCATTTAAGGGACTCCTCCTACCAGTTGGGAGGGAGAGTTCTGGGCCTTAGGAGGTTCTTACCAGACCTCTTGGGCATCTTCCTCCATGGAGGTGAGGGTTGAAACTGCAATGTAAATATATTATAACGAAGTTATAGAGTATTGTAAGGACACAGCCTATAAAGAAGAGAACATTCTTGGCACCTGTTGTTCTTGGTCTGATAGGCCCAGGAGGTGAGAAACCACAAAACCACCTTTGCCTCCAGCTCATGCCTAGCTAACCGCCTACTCTGTCAGTAATACTGTCCATGTGACAAGGTTGTTTTGAGGACTAGGTATAATAATGAACTAAACAAAGTAGTCTCAGAGGTCACTTTCAAACAAAGATACAGAAAGTAAACTGATGATGATTGGTAAGAAGAGAAATAAAGCAATTGAGGGATCAGAGTGGGGCTGTTGGTGTCTCCTATATGGGGTGAGGAGGACCTTTCCCAGAAGAAGCCATCTTAGCAGGAGAGATACCATATGGACTTCAGGAATTAAGGATTTGAAGTAGGACTCTACATAGGAAATCACAATTGTACAAATTTAACACACTCAGTAACTACAAACTACAGCTGATTTACATTTGGCTTTATAAGAACTATGCAGATATATTTGTATATTAGCACTGTAGTATCTGATGACACAGCAATTGTTTTACTAACATATAATGTATTATTTGTGTCAGGGATACAGGTCTGTGATTCATCAGTCTTACACAATTCACAGAGCTCACCATAGCACATACCCTCCCCAATGTCCATCACCCAGCCACCTCATCCTTCCCACCCGCTTCCCCTCCAGCAACCCTCAGTTTGTTTCCTGAGATTAAGAGTCTCTTATGGTTTGTCTCCCTCTCTGGTTTCCCTCCCTTCCCCTATGATCATCTGTCTTGTTTCTCAAGTTCCTCATATCAGTGAGATCATATGACAATTGTCTTTCTCCGATTGACTTATTTTGCTTAGCATATACCCTCTAGTTCCATCAATGTCATTGCAAATGGCACGATTTTGGTTTTTTCGATGGCTGCATAATATTCCGTTGTGTGTGTGTGTATTCATTTTATCTATTCATCTGTTGATGGACATCTAGGCTTTTTCCATAGTTTGCCTATTAACATAGGAATTTCTGATGATACTTTTTTAGAATTAATTACTTACTTATTTAGAGAGGGAGAAACGGACTCACCACGGAGTGCAGAGCCCAATGCTTGGCTTGAGCCCAGGATCCTGAGATCATGACCCAAGCTAAAGTCAGACACTTAACTGACTGAGCCACCCAGGTGCTTCTCTAATGACACTTCTTAATGAAACCTCTACACTGAGTTCAGTTTATACAATGTTTAACAAAAATCCTAATGTATAGGAAGTGCTAGAACAGTTTGTGAACCTTAAAACTAAGACTGTCAGTTGTTTTACCAGCAAAAATGGGTTCATCTGAAAATAGAAGAATTGTAATTGAGCCACCTGCAAGGACTGGAAAAACCATAGACCAGTCCAACAAACAAAAGACAGGAACATTATTTTATGGAGCAGAAAGACAAAGTTGAGGGGGGGTGTTTGTTTTTAAAGATTTTTTTTTTTAATTTATCTGTTTGTCAGTGAAAGAGAGCGAGCAAGACTGAGCACAAGCAGGGGGAGCAACAGGTAGAGGGGGAAGCAGGCTTCCCTTCTAGCAAGGAGCCCGACTCGAGACTCCATCCCAGGACCTTGGCATCACTACCGAAGCCGAAAGCAGACACTTACCTGACTGAGCCACGCAGCTGTTTGGAGGGGTTGTTTGGAATGAAAGTCTACTAGAGAAAAGCAAGACTTCAGGATGACAGTTTCTCAGTGGCTGAGTTGTAGGAGTAGTCAGTTTCTTGTAAGAGATGCAAGGTACATCTCTCCCTGCTGGGACCTATAATTAATAGATGTTTCCCTCTTGATTGTTCTGTTGGGTCTGTAATTGACAGTTCTTCCTATAATTGACAATGCGTGGTAAGCCTTCCAACTCTGTGTTAGTGAGGTTTCCCTTTACTAATTTTCACAGTGGGTTCTATGAATTTAGCTATTAACCATTATCTCTAGTAACTGTGATATAGTCTACTGTTTCTGAGTTGTTAGAAAGATTTACTGAGATAACAACGTGCAGGACATACCTAACTCAGGGTCTACAGAGTGTTAGAGGCTCAATAAACATTAATTTGTCTTAGAAATCTCACTACTGATTAGATTAGTGATAATCTTTTGGTGGCTCTACTTTGTCTTTCCCAAGTTTGAACTTCACTTCGCTGGCCACCTTGGGAGGATGTGAGCAGCAAAGGAAAGCAAAGCTTTAGGAAGGCCAGTTTAGACACAACGTTGGATACAGTGGGCAATAGGAACAAGTTTCCAGAACAGAGAAAATCTGTAGAGGCTTCTTACAGCTGTCATATTGTGCTAAGGACCAGCTCTGAGATGACTGCAAGGGACCGAGCAAGGAAATAAGAAACAAGATTGGCTGGAGAAATCAGGAATGCAAAGAATCCAAAGTCTGGAGAGGAAGAAAAAATAATGAAACTCTAAGACCAAACAAGGCCACTAGTATAGGAGCTAAATTTTTCCTTTTTTTTTTTTCATCTCAACTTTATATCTGAACAAGCCCTTATCAATCATTTGCTTCTTTTCTAGATGGGAAAACTGAGGCTCAGAAATGGTTAAGGGTTACACAACTCATGTGGTAAGGATATAAGAGCAGGAAGATACTCTCTGCTCTGTCTTCTGTCCAGGCTGCCTTTACAGATTGAATTGAAGTAATGATTGGACATGCAAATAGAAATGTGCTGTAGATAGTCCAAATATTAGGATTGTCAAAGATGGACAATATGGTCCTAATTAGCCAGTTAGCCCAGGGCTGGACAGAGGCATTTGTATCCGGGCATTTTGATGACAATATCAGCAAAAGGAGGAAGTAGAGAAAAACATGAGCAAAGACACAGGGTTAAAAGAGAAGAAGGGATGGTCCAAGAAGGGAGAAGACATGCAGGTTACTGTCCTGCACTGTCCTCACAGCTGAGAAAAGGGCAGTTTTCAACCATACGGAAAGCATGTTATTAAGCATCATGCAGATAATTTTTAAGGGGAGCCATCTAGGGCAATGGAATGTTCACAGGCTAGACCACAAGAGGTAAAATGGGGCCCAGATCAGGAGTTGGTTACTCAGGCAGCCTACTTGGAATGATACACCTCTAGTCTGAGCCCTGGTCCTTCCCTCCTCGGGTCTGTCTTTGACAGTATAGCTGTTGGTGGTTAGTAGAAGCTAACCGTTCTACTTGATAGGAAATAACAGCTTTAGGGGATAAATGCATAAAGTGGATCCTTGAGGGTAAAAAGTACAGAAGGCCACTGGAGTTCGTGGGCCAGACACTGGTAGATCCTCTCTTGGCTCTCAATCATCACATGGGCAGCAGTAGTAACAAGACTATATTAGTTTGCCAGGGCTGCTATAACAAAGGACCACAGACTGGGTGACTTAAACAACAGCAAGTTATTGTCTCACATTTCTAGAGGCTAGTGGTCTGAAATCAAGTTGTCATCAGGGTTGGTTCCTTTTGAAGGCTGTGACGAACAACCTTTTCCATATCTCTTCCAAAGCTTCTGGTAGTTTGCTGGTACTCCTGGGCATTCCTGGTTGAAATGTTACTCCAACATTTGCCTTCACGCTCACATGGCATTTCCTCTGTATGTATGTCTGTGTCCAAATCCCCCCCCCCTTTTCTAATTTAATTATTTGACAGGGAGGGAGAAGGACAAGCAGGCTCCCCAGGGAGCCCGAAGCTGGACTAGATGCCAGGACCCTGGGATCATGACCTGAGCTGAAGGCAGCCGCTTAACCAACAGCCCCCCCCCCAGGTGCCCCCCAATTTCCCCTTCTTATAAGGATACTAATTATGTTGGATTGGGGCCCACCCTACTCCAGTAGGACTTCATTATAACTAATTATTAGATCGGCAAAGACCTTATTTCCAAATATGGTCACATTCTGAAGTAGTGGGGGTTAGGACTTCCATATATGAATCTGTCATGAGGGAGACAATTCAGAATTACCAAAGGCTTTATCATGTCAGAATCTGCCATTACCATGATCTTCTTTATAGCAGCTCAGGTCCAGAAGCCTAGGCACGCACCTCCTTTCATGTGCACTTTACAAACTCTGAATTAACAACACCTATATTCCCTTTGGCTCCTTTAACAGTATCAGTAGTTGGGTAGGGAGGAAGGATCCTTGGCCTGCAGTCCTGCCTCAGCTTGTCTACAAACTAGAAATTCGTCCTTCCAAGTCAGGGTACTGCATTCAAATCAAATAAAATGCAGAAAGAGATTAGAAGAGCTATAAAGCACACTCAACATTATTTTTATCATTTCAAGTTTATAAATCCAAAACCAAGAAGAAACCTGGTCATGTTTGTTTTTCCTGTTATTGATCAACCAATGTTTGAATCAAGCACAGGGCCTTAGGTGGCAAATTAGTCTCAAAAACCTTGCCTGGAGTACAAATTAACACTCCAGCTTTGTGTGGATGTAGAACAGAGATCGTATCCCTGTTTTAGATGTTCTTGTTAACTTATTAAGGTTAGATATTTCAGAAATAATTATTCCCCATTGGAAGAGTAGCATCTCATATTCATAAAGACAATAAGAAATTTTCTTTTATAGGTGTAGAAAGGTCAGCATGACAGATATTTGCATAACATTAGAACTACACAATCTCACCTAGTTAGAGTTGAAAGCTTGTCACTGTAGCTTGCTGGAAAATCGTTTTATCTCAAGGTATGTGTTTTCTACGCTATGAGTTGGCTAGGTTGCCATCAAGTAAGTACCACAGACTGGGGGATTTAAGCCACAGAACTGTACTGTCACAGTCCTGGAGGCTAGAAGTCCAAGATCAAGGTGTGGCTTGATTTCTTTTGAGGCCTCCCTCCTTGGCTTGCAGATAGTCATCCTCTCCTTTTGTGTTCACGTGGTCTTCCTCCTGTTCGGGCACATGTTGTACCCAGGTTTCCTCCTCTATTGAAGATACCACTCATCACAGATGCAGGCTCACCCTAATAGCCTCATTTCAACTTCAGTAATTCTTTAGAGCCCTTAACTCCAAAAACAGTCACATAATCTAAGATACTGAGTGCGGGGCTTCTACATAGGAATTTGGGGGGACACAATTCAGCGCATAGCATTCTGCTCTTTGATCACTCCAGATTCATGCCCTCCTCGTGGGCAAAGTATAGCTACCATTTTATGTTAGAAATCCAAAGCATATCTCCCAAGAATTTTACTAAAATGTAGGCAGTTTTTCCCTGAAATAATAAGGTATTAGGGGGTGCCCAGGGGGCTCAGTCAGTTAAGCATCTGCCTTTGGCTCTGGTCATGACCCCCGGGTCCTTGGATGGAGCCCCACATTGGACTCCCTGCTCAGCAGAAAGCCTGCTTCTCCCTCTCCCTCTTCTTGTGTTCCCTCTCTCTGTTCAATAAATAAGTTATACTATAGGTAATTTACTCACCCCCCCCTTCTCCTGAAGGCCTACTGTGTACCAGTCCAGGGGCTGTGGCAGCATCTTCAGATCAGGTCCTTACTGTAACAGCCCCCAATATATTCGTTCACAACTTGCCCAAGCCATGGCTTTAGAATAATCACTGGAGCCATTTCCCCTTCATCTTCATATCCTCAGTGCTCAGCACTTAGTTACAAACTACTCCCCTTCCTCCTTTCAATTACATTTGAAAAACTATTTTAGATGTCAATATGTTAATGTGTTGTGTAAAAAAAAGTTGTCTAAGGTCCTATGCCAATGACCTCACCTGCCTTAGTTTCTATAATTGTAAAATAATGTTTTAGAACAGAAATCTTCAAGGGCACTTTAAATTCAATAATTCCATGTCTAACTCGGGTTTGGGGAGTCAGAGAGGCCATTGTGGAAGAGGGAGCATTTGAGTTTCATCATGAAGTATAAATGAGAATTGGTGGAGGAGCATTTTGGGCCGTGCAAGGATCAGAGGTGACAGCAATCCTAGAGTGCTCCCAGAACCCAACCCTAGTTTCAACCTCCAGAAACAGGCAGAGACATTATTCAGACAAGACAGTGATTATTTAGTTGTGTGTCACCATTGATCTCTTCGATCACTGGCCTTTAAGTACTGGTTGTTCCCCTTCAACTGCTATCCTATTAAGAGTAGGCATGGGGATATATATTCTGCATCTCCAACTCCCCTGTACCTAACGCTTGCAATGATCTGGAAAAAGTAGGATGATCCTAGTAGGCTAATGGATAGTACTCATAATGGCTCTGTGAAGGAAGCAAGTGACCTATCGCAGTTCAAAGTGCATGGACGGTGGGATAGCTGTTGTCATTACTTAATACTGGGTTCACCCATAAGATGAAATTACACAAGAAATGGGTCTCCTTGTGAGACTTCGGTAAAGTTGTATAGAAGCGTGGGCTGTCATAACAAAATACCAGAGTTTGGGTGGCTTAAACAACAGACTTATTTTCTCACAGTTCTGAAGGCTAGGATTCCCAGATCAGGATGCCAGCAGGCATGGGTTTTGGTGCAGTCTGTCTCTCTTCCTGGTTTGCAGGTGCCATCTGGTCCTCATGTGGTCTTAAGTCTGAATATGCATAGAAAGAAAGAATTGTTCAGTGTCTCTTTATAAAAAAGAAAAGCAAATACCAGTTCCATCTGAGTAAGGCCAACCTTGATAATTTCACTTAAGTACCTCCTCAAAGGCCCTGTCTGCAAATATAGTCCCAGTGAGGGGTTAAAACTTCAACATGTGAATTGGGGGGTACACAATTCAATCCATAGCAGGCTGATACAGAGCTTTAAGTATTGTCTTAATAATATCAAATTCTAAGCAGTATAAGGGACAAGGCATCTGAACTCTAAGTAGTATTTCAAAAGCCAGCACCATTCTGAAAAGATAACCAAGTTTCTTAATTCTGTCCCAAAGATAAGATTATTCTACATTCCATTTTTTCCCTCTCTCTCAGCCTAGCCCATTTTAAAATAGATTTGCAACCCAGGAAATTAACACCTTCAATTTATTCCCAGAACAGATAGCTAATAAGTAGGGAAAATTAAAAATTTTCAGCCAGTTCGCTCTCGTATTTTATAACACATAGCACTTTGGCTGTGGAGTAGGTTAATTTGAATTAATCATTAGACTCTCTTCAGAGTTAGAAATGAGGTGGTATTTAAAGCAAGTTGCATTGTTAGTATGACAGCTAAAGTGCAGTTTTACATAGGCTTGGTACTTTGCACCTTTTGGGCCCCCAAATCTTTAATGACAAGGATGATTTCCAATATCAAGGTTCAGTAATTTGAGGGTGGGAAAAGGCTCATGAAAGAAAGTCTCCTCAGGAACACAGGGTAGGGGAATAAGAATTTTTACCTGCTCTGTCAGACTACGTCATCTTCCCTACGATGTTCGATCAGCCACAAACAAGTATGACAATAGACTGAGTTACGTCAATATTTTTGGCACACAGCCACTGTTGTGCAAACTTACAGGAGACAGTCAGTTGCCAAATCAGATTTTGGTGGTGACCTGCATCTCTGTTGAGTTCACCCGCCACACTGATGGCATTGCCAGATGTCCATCCTCCTGACCAGAGGGGGGGAAAGGGGTAGATGCTTCCTATTCAAAAATGTACTCTCTCCCTTCACAAAGGCTTTTAGGAATCCCTTGGAAGTGGAAGGACCAGGTTTGGCTGGTCCCTTAGAATTCACTCGTATCCTCATCCTGCTTCCGTGATTTGGTGAGCTGACCTCTGTTTCCTATGACAACATTTGACATTATCAGTGAAGTCAAGCAATTCCTTTTTGGGAGAAAAGCATAACACTTTACTGAGAACAGTTAAGCTATGTCACATTTTCCAATTTCATACACCTATGATTTTGGGATGAAATTGTTGACCCTCATTTGACATATTGTCAACCCAAATTTGACATAATTTGGGATTCTGGGGCATTTGATGCAGTGTCTAGTCCAATAGGGGAAGGAGGAATTCTTAATAATGAGGTGACTTTTCCAGAAATGTCAAATATGATCATCACTGTAACACTTAGATGTTATAAAAAGAGGAGATTACTGTGAAGCCCTCATTTTAGTCCCCTGTGAATCAGTAGCCTGTTTCATAGCCGCCTGCCTGCCAAACATTCAGACCTCTGGGTCAGAGACCATTCGTTTTTTCAGCTTTGGGGACCAGACCACAGGAATACAATTGGCCCCTCCAATGACCTACGTAGTGTAGAAGGTGGATTATTCTGCTGCAGCAGACCACCAGTGCGCAATCAGCTGGATCTGAGCCCTTGTGCTTTCTCTTTGTAGCAAAAACCAACTTTTCCAAAGGTGAGGATCACAGGGTACAAAATCTCTGGCTTTATACACGACAAAGAGTCCCATAGAGGAATACTCGTGTCTCAGGTAGAAATACCGCGCAATGTTAAGTCGTGGAGAATCCAGCTGGGGATACTTAGTTCAATGAAATCATCTCAGTGGAATGGGGCTCCTAATGGAATCTGAGATCTCTGTGTTTGGATAGCCTCTAGATTCCAGAACTTGACACACTTTAGCCCCCTTCTTTATATTACTCACTGATTCATTCAATAGGATGATTAGCTGGGTTGTGGGACCACAGTGATGAACAAGCCAGAGAAGGGATGGAGAGGAATAAAACGGTCTTGTGCATTATAGGATATTTAACAATATCCCTGGCCTCTACCCCCTAGATGCCAGTAGCCACCCCTTTCCTGGATGGAACAATAAAAAGGTCTCCAAACATTTTTACCCCCAGGTAAATGGAGGGACAAAATTAACCTTGGTTGAGGTAGGTTAAAATATCAGGAAACTAAGAAACAAAATACATATGTGTGTATCTTTAAGTTTCACAAAGGAGACATATATGGCACTAGGAAAAGAGAAATGCAGAGAATGGGATATAATTTAAGTTAAAGGGTTAAGGACAGTATCTTTAAGGGTGATAGTTAAGATCAGACCTAAAGAAGGATCATAGTGAATACAGGAGTGTTCCAGAAAGACCAATCGCCAGGCCAGTGGAGTGAAGGGACTATGGAGGGGACAAGTCACATCACAGAGGGGATTGGGGGCAGTAATAGGAGTGTGGTGGGAAGGCTTTGGAAAATTTCAAGCATAGCAGATAACATTATTTGACTTACATTGTCCATATTATCGGGAGAAATCTGTTGTTCTTAAAATGTATTTGGTGGAGATGAAGTGGAATGGAGTATAAGTCAGCATTATTACTCAATCGATTGTGGCAAGGCCCTCTGCATGTTTGACTTGTGCTTATAAGGAATACGAAGTAAAGGGATAATATGGATATCCTATGGATAATATGGCAAAATTAATTTGCAGTCAAATCTGATCTTAGATTCTATTTTATTTAAAAAGAAATGATAATGGTACAAAATGGCTAAGTGATAAGATGTGTGTAAAATGTGTTGAAGACTACTTTCCAATCTGTAAGATGGGGATCAAAATAGAATACATTAAACATCTGTTAATGTCATTGCTCTTGATAAAAGTAATTAAAATAATTATGTTCATATAGAATAAGACTTTAGTTGATTATCTCATCTTCATTAACTTTATTAGAATACAATTCAGCTTAATAAATTTTAAAGATCTTTTTGGCTTGATTCAGTGATTCATGAGTTGGGCAGGATCCCATCTAGCAGATGAAAAGGTGCTCTAAGGAGCTGTACGAATGAAAGACTTTTATAAGGAGAAGGGAGTGGGGACAAGGAAGTTATACTAGCAAAAAGTGGATGGATTGTAGCAAGGTCATTTTCCTTTAGGGAATGTCAGGGGTCTTAGTGATGATCAGGTGATTCCTGATTAAGACTCTTGGTTTGGTGATGTGGGGATTAGCATAAGTCACTTCATTTGGGGCCTGTTGTCTTACTTTAACAATTTCCTCCAGTCTATTCCTTAGCCTGAATTTCGTTACAAAAGTTTGCATTTAACTCATGTTAAACTTATTTGACAGGAGAGAGATCACAAGGAGGCAGAGAGCCCAATCCCAAGACCCTGAGATCATGACCTGAGCATGTTAAACTGATTTTTAAAACCGATCTATTTTAATTGATGATAGAGCAAGGGAAGTCTGCAATGGAACAATTTTACTCCTTAATATCAAGTATGGTGTTAAATAGCCAATCTTGAGTTTTACAGAATAACCCTAAGAACTATAAACAGAAAATAAGGTTGTGCTTTGATAGAAAGAGAACCAAGGTGGGGGGCACTGGGGTGGCTCAGTCATTTAAAGCTCCTGACTCTTGGTTTCAGCTCAGGTCATAATCTCTGCATCTGGCTCCCGGATCAGGACATTGTTTGCTTAAGACTCTCTCTCGCACCGCCCCTCCTTCCTGCAGGTTCTCTCTCTCTCAAATAAATATTTTGAGGAAAAGTATACTCGTATCCTGATTTATCACCTAGAGATGGTGGAATCAAGCAGTCATTCATCCACAAATCTGGATTGGTCGCAGCCAATGCAGGAGTGGAGGGGACATGCATTCTTACAATGATCATGTGACTAAAATGTCAATTTGGGGACAAATACCCTAAAGCTTTCCCAAAGACAGCACATCTTGCTAATAATGGCATCCATGCACTTCCTATGTGCCAGAAACTACTCATGACTATTCTATTACTTATTTAATACTCCTATCAATAAACTGGATATAGTGGGTATCTGATCTTAGATTCTTTTTTTTTAAAGATTTTATTTATTTATTGGGCAGAGAGGCAGGCAAAGAGAGAGGGAAGGGTTAGGACCTGTTTAGCCTAAGTGATTCCATCTTGTCTAAGCAGCCATTTTGTTGTGAACACAAGCTGACCTTGCCCTAAGGGAACAAAGTCAGCCTGGAGGAACTTACTTGGAAAGATAAGTCCAGGACACCAATGGAATGTGGTCTGTGGGCTTCTGATGACAGTTCCCCAGAAGAACAAGGGCGAGTCAGGCCAGGTGGGGGGTGTCCAATCAGTAAAGGACACATATGCCACCTCCCTCAACCCCACTGCTCCTGAAGTCAGGTCCGGTGGAGACGCCCAACCAGTAAAGAACACATATGTAACCCCCCCCCCCCCGACCCCACTGCTTCTGACCAATAAGGATAAGCTCACAGTCGGTTTGTGGTTTTGCCCTATAAAAGATAGCCTGTGAGACTAGGCGGGGTGGCTCTCTGCATCGAGACGACCCTGACCGGCCAGTATGATTCTCGATGCTTGGCAGGAAATGAAGCTCTGCTTGACCTTCGCTTTGTATCAGTCTCGTTCCTTTGATCACGGACCCTAACAGGAAGCAGGCTCCCTGCTGATCAGGGGGCTCGATCCCAGGACCCCAGCCCAAGGCCGAGACCTTAACCCACTGAGCCACTCAGGCGCCCCTGATCTTAGATTCTATTACGAGCCCTATTTTATAGAAGAGGAAACAGAGGACTTAGTGAGGTTCAGTAACTTACATAAAAATACATGGCTGGCAAGTGATAGAGCCAGCATTTGAAATCATTAAGAAGATATGCAGAGCAGGGTGCAGGTGAACAAGGATGAGGTGGTTAGGAGGAAAGAAGAATAAAACAGGAATTGCTATACTCCTCAATACTGAAGCCTATTGTGATCCTCCACTATTCCTAGCAGCGTGTACAAACCACACCAAACTGGCTTCAAGTTTTTGTGCTATGTACAGTAGCCTATTAGAAGGTGCTAGCAAAACTTTTCAAAGGATCACTTTCTTTCCCTACAAGGCATTCCCATTAGTTTTTTGGTATGAACCCCATGATTTATCAACAAGACCCTTTCAAGCTGACCTTTTCTTTTATTTTTTGCATCTTGTGTTATAGCTCATTCTCATCAACTTAATTACATTACAATACATAGGACTCTTTCTTAATTAGCGATGTCCTAGTCCTTGGGATATATGTGTAACCGTAGATATTGCCAGCAGCCTAAGAGAAAACATCCCAAATTGTCCCATGCATTATGCTTGCTTTTTGTTCACAAAGACACGGCTATTAATTTAGTATTCAAAAAGCATGGCAGATTTCATTCCGTAGGTATGTGGAAACTCCAGCATTGTGCTTAGTTATGATACGGTAGCATATCAAATGTCCACTTCCTGTTTCCCTTTCTTTTATGTGTAGAGTGACATTTGGATGACTTGGCTGATAACATAATAGTAATCTGAAAGAAGCAGTAGGTTTCAGCTCAGAACTGTGTAACCAATCTTTCTACGAGGCAGTTTACCAAAATTTCTGATCTGTTCACCACTGCCAACTGGTTATAAGCAAGTAATTTGTCACTCATGATCTTAGTTTCTCCTGGGCCAATTAGGAAACTATTTTCTAAGCAAACAGCACCAAAAATATCTACATGTCTTTTTCCCATTGCAAACTGAAAGAATATGCTATTAAACACACTGTCAAATTTTCATTAAAGGTGGGAATGTTTGGTTTGGATTTTGTACTTAGGAAAATAAAACAAGTATAGATCTTTCAAGGTTATTAGTAAGTGGTCCAGACTTTGGATATTTACAAAAAAATAATGGTTTTTAGGAGGTACAAAAGATCTCTTGAAGAGCATTACCTAATACCCTTGTAATATGGCTAAGTTGGAATAATCATGGGTATTCATGGATCAGCACTGCCCCGGAGAGTTTTCTCTGATGATGGGAATGTTCTATATGCACACGGCCAAGTATGATAGCCAGAGCCTCAGGGGGCTATTGGACACTTGAAATGTGATTGGTATAACTGAGACATGAAATACTTAAATTTTAATTAAATTAAATTAAATATAAATAACACATCTGGCTCCTAGCTACCATGCAGCATGGCCCAACTGTAGAGACTTTTCTTGCAATAAAAGTGAGAGGAAACAGCTAAGAATTTGTAACTCCTAAAACAACTGTCAGTGAGTAGAGGGGACTTGAAAATCCTAAAAAGTGGATCCAAAAGAAGTACATGGACTAAATCTCTCCAGTGACTTAACAAAACTTTGGCTGAAGTCAGGCAGAACTTGAGGGATATTAAACACTGTGTCTGTTTCATCAAGAACTTTGAGGCATGCGGCTGTCACATCAGCCTCATTCTTTAATGAAATGGCATCTTTAATTAACTTTTCTAGATGATATCGTCACTAGTGTTTAAGATGAAATTCATTATTTCTTAGCTGACCGCTATAGACTGCCCTGCTGCGTTTGCATGTAGCATCTTTAGTAGATAATTACTTTGATCCTTGTCGGGAGTTACACCGATCCAAGGCCCAGACTCCTGCGTGTAACACTATCATGATCCAAAGCCAAATTTGCTGCAAACCTGTACAAGCTAATTTGCCCTGCCACAAAAAGTACATATGATTTATTCATCATTCTAAAAATATTACGGAATCACAACCAGCAAATTTTAGAAAGGGGATTTCTTCAAAATCAGCTTATGGCAAATTTTAACTATGGATAGTTTATCTTCACGTGTGCTTAACTTTTGCCAGAAATACCCTTTCTTATCTTGTCCACTTGGGTAAATCCTATTCATCCTTCAAGATTTACCTTGAGCATCACTTTATGATTTTTTTTTTGCCCCATTTCACAGGACCTACACGTTGCTTCAGTCATGCTAACAGAGATTGTAGAAGTGAAAGTGAGTGTTTTTATCTTTCTCTGCCACTGGACTTTCAACCAAATGAAGGCAGAGACTCTGTCCTATTCATCTTTATTTCTCTGAATGTCTGATGGGGTCTGGGCATAGTAGAGACACTGCAAAAATTTGATACATATTCATTCTAATAATTGTGAGAACAATTCCATGGGTCAGGTCTCAGTAAAGGTAATAAGCAGAGATCTGCTTGTTTCTATCAGGACAGCAACTGGACACATAGACTATACAGGTTCTTATAAAAAACTCATGGCTAAAAGGGTATCTGTGATTGCATCGGGGCCTATCTTCAATGCCATGGTTCTAATGTATAGAAAGAATATTTCCACACACAGTAGGTTTATGTAGATGCAGAGAGAAGTCCAAAGTGCCAGTTAATCACTTCACTCATGTACAACCTGATAGAATCATGTATAAAACATCCAGTACCCAGGGTTCACCACTGTACTATGGCGAATTGCCAAACCCTACTCCAAGTGGCAAACCTTTCAGAATTTCTTGCAAAGCATGAAAATATTAAGCATTCTATCTACTAAAATCAACGGTTTCTAGACGAGATAATAATTTCCTCAAAGATCATACTCCAAAATGATCTTTTCCCTTGATTATGGAAACAACCCGTAACTTAGTGGTCATGGCTTAACAATTTTCCAAATGAACTGAGACATCCTAAACTTTGGCTCCATTTTTTTTTTTTTTTTTTTTTTTTTTTTGCCTTCAAAAGAATGGTTAGCAGAAATGCATGTGCTGGGGGAAGAGGATGTATTAGGTTTCTTGGTCAGGAGATGTTCTTTGACCAAAGAACTGGTTGCATTCTGCCAGCCATTTAGTCAAAAAATATATAGTTTTCCTTTACTGTGTGCTTGTCCCTGAGAATGGCAATTCTGACGTGCCAGGTGCCACCCCCAGTAAAATATCAGTCAGACACAAGCCTCCCAGTGGGGAAATAGAACTTGCTCTGCAGAAATTCTCTCTCCTGGGCCTTGGCCGGAGCCTGCCACCTCCGGGCTAGAAAGGAGGCCCATGGGGGTTTGAAGTCCTATGACACAAAGGCACCTAACTGAGGAAGCCCTCATGACAGACCACTCACTGGGGTGACAGGGTCGGTCCAGCTGCACGGTGGTGTTGCTCTGTCACCACAGCACGTACATCTGGTACAACAGCTAATGCAAACTCAGCAGTGAAACTCCGAGACACAGACCGGCTGTGGTGCTGAGCATCCTCTCCCATGGGAGCCTTCATGGCACTCTTCTGTGGTGGGCTACCATCACAGAACCTGCTCTGACAGTTCTGACCCGGGCCTCCTAAGAGTCCAAAAGCTATGTCTGCCCACTACCCGCACTGCAGTGGCCAGAGACTTAGCTGACCCCTTCAGAAAGCTTGCTAACTTCTCTCTGGCATATCTGAGAGAATGGACACACAGGATAAGAAACCAAGAAAAAGAAAATTACCCTGAAAGTATATTTCCACACATCCTCACTCTAGCAGACCCATATCCTTTTGGCAGGGGGTAAGGTCAAGTTCCAGAACACAAAGTAAGCTTCACAAAGATTACTGTACCTTTAAAGTATCCTGCGAATACATTCATTCAAAGATGTAGGAAGTAGAGGCTCTACCTAAATAGGACTTCACCATTATGAAATAGAATGACGGATGCTCAATTTTCTTCAATGATTTGCAGTTTATAAGGCATTTTGACACAATTTAGTTGATACCCAAAGTAACTCTGTAAGGTAGACATCATTATCTTTTTCAGAAGAGGACGCTAAAGCTCAGATTAAAAGATTGCCTCAGGATCACAACTTGAAGATAATGGAGGTGGGATTCCCACCAGCTCTTCAAATACTTACTATCCCATATAACCCACCCCAGTGCAGGGAGGCCTCCCAGGGAAATAACCCCCTTTTCTTTCCGAGTAAAAAATGGAGCTAGTGTTTGGATATCTCAGTTTTTCTGATATTCTGCTGCAACAGTATTTCTATTTTTAATTACACACATCAACACACACACACATATATAACTGTTCAAAAAGTGTAATACCCAGATCTTAGGTCTATTTGGGATGGTATTTCAGAAATGTGGACAGTGGTCTAACCATCACTCACATTAAGAAAAAGATTCCCATTGCCCAGAAAGTTCCCTTTGTCTTTCTACTTAGTACCAGTTTCCAAATAACCATTTTTCTTATTCCATCATCATAGATTAGTTCTGTCTACTCTTGAACATCACATAGATGAATTTATATAGTAGGCACTCTTTTGTGTCTACATTGTTTTACTCAAAACTTTCCTTGAGATTCAATTAATACACACAGAGTTCGGAAATCCTGGAGCACTTTGTTGCCACATCTTATAAAAAACCCTTGCCTTTATCTTTTTTGTTGTTGTTCCACCCCTAACAAGTCATCTCTTCTAGGCAGAGAGCACAAACAATTTATATTTTGTCTCCTACAATACCCCACACAGGATCTGAAATATACTTGACATAGGATAAATACTGGTTGATTTAAATTGAGTAAATGATCAACTCCGTCCTTGGGTCATGAGATGACTTCAGCAGAAAAGGTCAAATGTAAGCAGATAGCATGTCCTATGTGAAACTTTACGTCCCCAGGGCAGGTGCTTTCTAGAGGTGAGGGTTTTAGGGGGCATGACGAAGAACAGGAGGTAGAGCAATACTTAAATTGTAATCTTTGATAATTGATCAAACATGCAATGTCTTGGGAAGTGAAAGTCTGCATTGTGACATGCCCATATGCCTGAGACAGGTTACCATGCCCTGGATTCTGTGGATTTTTATGACCACAAATTTCAAATTAAAATGTCAAAAATTTTGCTTGTTCTCAAATAATGGGATGTGATGAAGTTGAAAATGTCACAAATTCTACTTGTTCTCAAATAGTAGAATGTGATGAAGTTGAAGAATACAAAGTCTGAATGCCAGTCAGGCAAATATTTGGAGAGAATACATATTCTGTTTGCCCTTTTAGTTTATGTATAAAGTCAATCTCAAGAAAGGCAGAGATATTATTTATAGCAATGACTAGAGCCTGGTACTTCAAGCTTCTAAAGTCTTAGGACTGAGTGCCAATTTAATGGGGCAGGGAAAAAAAGGAGGCTATAAAGCCTTGTGCAGTGTTGTCAGCTGCTTTTACGGAGAAAAAGGCATATTGTTTGGTCTCCAAGCTGAAGTTAGGACTATCTAATACAATGTCAAGACCTTTCACTTTCAACTATGCCATGACAATGACTATCACGAGATGTGTCTGCCTCAGACAGGCTCTTTGTCCATTCATAAACCAACTTAGACTTAGTAGAGGAATCTGAATTATAGGGCACTGTTCAGGAGTAGAGTTTTAGAGCCTCTGGAATGACAGAGAAGGAAGTAGCTGCTGGGCCTTTCTGATAAGACTCTAGTTGAGTCTTACTCAATCATGAACCAATTTAGTTAGTGAAGACCTAAGTTTCCATTAGTGACTGTTCACAGATGAAGCAATAAACCTAATTCCTTCCTCCTTCTTCCTAAAACTCTTTGAGATGAGAACTTTCTTGGATGTATTACTTCTGTGATTATATTGTCTGACCCTTTACTGCTGCAGTAATAAGTCCTCTCTAGTTTGACTGTGGGCTCAATTATATGTTAGAATGAAAAGGAAAAAAAAAAATAAGAGGAATTATAGACAAAAAGGAGAATTGAAAGTGTTCAAAGAGTGCAAATATGTTCTGGGTTGAGCCCAAAATAATACCATATAACTAAAGAGAAACAAGTAAAGAATAAAACCATAAAACAATAAGCTGTAGTTATAGATGAATGCTATCTGCCCTGGCTATATAGAAGAACTTGTAGGTAATAGTTCTCAAGCTTGACTGCATAACAGAAGCTCCTGATGCCCATCAAATCAAGAAATCAGGGGTAAGGGAGGAGGGGAAAAATATAAGTTACAGTAGATTCCCAGGTGATTCCACTATGCAACCAAAGGTGATAGCCTCGCTGTTTTCAACATAATAAAATGATAGTCTGATTATTTGACTACATAAAACAAAGATTTTGATAAACATTATAAATACCAGCAACACATGTAAAACATACCATATTAATGTCATCAATGCATAGGGAATACAAATTTATAAGGAAGTGTTTTCCACATTGTCCTTTCAATTTTCTATGTGCCCACACTCTCCCAAAAATGTTCACTTAAAATCACAATGATAAAACAAATGTCCTTAAAAACATGAGCATTTTCTAGAAAGGGCAGTTTGTAGATACCTCATAACACTTTCTACTGACTGCCTAGTCTTCTGTATCTAAGAGGTCCTTATATAAGTGCACATACCAAAATATCCACATCTTGGGAACTTTTTTTTTCCCCTTCTTCCGGCTTTCTGGAAGCCGGTTATAGGTCCATTACCTATAACATTGTGCAATGTTAAGGTGTACAATGTGATGATGTGATATGTGTGTATAGCTCATATATAAAGTATTTGATCTATGTGTATATGGAAATGATTATCACAATGAGGTTAATTGGAACTTAGGAATCTAACTCAGCACTTACCAAACTTAAGTGTTTATAGTCATATTTGGGGGATTGTATTAAATGTAAATCCAGGCCTAAGAAACTGCATTTGGAGCAAATTCCCAGTAGGTACTAATACAGGAGGTTGCTGGGAACACATTTTCAGTAGAGAGGACTAGAGCTTATATTCATCTTGAGCTTCTCTAAAGATCTCAAAAAAAAAAAATGGGTATGTAAGACATAAGTTAGGTATACACATCTATAGACAAGAGGAAATATTATAGTTATTCTCAATCTCATTCAAATAAGTGAAATATTTAGTTAAAACTTGGCATTTGAGTAGTTGCCTACTTTTTTAATGCATTGTCTGGAAAATGAAATCCTGGAGTTGCTTTTGAAAAAGAAGACTTTTAGTTAAGTGAATCTGAATGTTTGAGGGCAACTACCAAAGGGGCAGGGTCATAATGCACTAACCATGTCAGTTCAATGTGGACTCTGATAGAGACTGTGCCTACCAACAGGAGTTAAATACTGAAGTGCATTTTGTACAATACACACCCATAGCTCAGTCTCACTTGGGTTTAATAGCTGGAAAACTCAACTAAATAACCATGTCTACACTGTGATGTTGGATCATTACAGCCAAGCACAGTTCCGATCACAAGGTAGACATTCAGTAAATACTATCTAATCCATTTTACAAGTAATTAATGAAGCTAAGGTCCTAAAAAGATGATGTCATCCAGAGCCAGGGAGCACAGCACTCTGTGGGTGTCCAAAGACTTACTGATTAAAGGACAGAGAGGCAGATTAGATTAGTCAAAGGACCAAGGGGATCTGTAGGTCTTCAGACTCTTTAGA
Source organism: Nasua narica (assembly GCA_028533885.1). Classification (NCBI taxonomy): domain Eukaryota; kingdom Metazoa; phylum Chordata; class Mammalia; order Carnivora; family Procyonidae; genus Nasua; species Nasua narica. The sequence goes on from CM052799.1 coordinate 43,282,781, forward strand.
ATGTTGCTCCTTGTATTCAATTACATCACATCCTGAGTCATATTTCACAATTCAGATTTTTGGAACCAATACCTGGGATTCCAAAATGTAAATCAGGTCATTCTATTTGGGTGGAACACCAAAGAAACAGAGGCCCAGATAGACTTAGTATCAGAACTCTGACTTCAGTCTTCACTTCCACCATTCATTGCTCATTTGATCTTGAACCCATTTCTTAGCCTTCTGGAGAACTGGTTGCCAAATCTAGTGTCTACAGGAACTATGTAGAGAGCCTAACGAACAAACAGGGCAGTCATAGGGCCCAGGGCACAGTGGGGACCATGAGAAATGAAAGCACTCATGTTTTGCTTAAGGACAGTCATCCCCACCAAAATCTATCAAGAATTTATGCGGAGTGAAATAAGTCAAGCGGAGAGAGTCAATTATCTTATGGTCTCACTTACGTGTGGAGTATAAAGAAAATCATGGAGGGCATCGTGAGAAGGAAGGGAAGGGTGAATGGGGGGAAATCGGAGGAGGTGATGAACCAGGAGAGACTGTGGACTCTGAGC
>CM052799.1:43283431-43380621 GCA_028533885.1 Nasua narica
CAATTTCAAAAAAAAAAGAATTTATGACCAGATCTTGACATTTTTAAAGTGAAATTGGAAATCCAGAGTTTTACATTAAAATCTGTGACTTTTCAGTGTGATTCCGTCATGAGTTTTAAGCATTCTGCCACATGGGTTGGGATCTGTCCAGTGGCTACCAGGTTATGGACTCTGTCTTAAGGCCTTGTCTTTTTTTTTTTAAACTGTCAAATGAAGCTAATAACACTTAGCATGAAGGATTGTGTGGCAGGGGTCAGAGATAATATAAGTGAAAAGCGCTTCATAAAGCATAAAAGTTATTAATGTCATCATCCTAAACACTGTACCCCAATGCCTCATTGTTATACATGTTGATAAGGGAGGAGAGAGGGCTATTTCTTTTTAAAGTCCATTTACCCACTGACAGTAGATGCAGTACATCCATCCTTCCTATGTGAGAAGTGCCTGAATAATGATCTAAGAGGCAGGGCCACTCTTTGGTCTGGTCTTTCTACATATGGCCTTGAAGAGAAAATTGGCAGATTTTAAATATGCCAATTTTGACCCTTATTATGGTTCTAAAGTACAGTTAAGTATGTATGACGGCCAAGATAGTGATAGAATGCAAGAAAGAATACAGATGAAGCTAGAGATGTGCTTCAACATGTTTCTATGACTACAGATCTTCTAAGAAGTAATTTGCAGAAATGGTTAGTTTTAATAGCACAGACCTAATCCTCAGTTATCTCCTTGCCGGCATTTGATATACATTATGTGAGAAAGTAACATGAGCTTTCGTTATTCCTTTTGTCAAGTTATCTAAATAATTCAGTTGCCTCCCAGACAATTTCCCAGAATATTAAAAGGTACAGAAACTGAGGAACACTTCTTTACTCTGAGGTCTTTATTCCTCATCATGCTGAATACTGCAACATGTTATCTCATGTCAGACTCTTTGAAAAAGTAGTCCTGTGAATACCAGCTAGGGAGAACGACAGCATGAACCATTCATCCTGATAATTTACCATACAAACCTAACTGGTCTCAATTATCTTGGTTTTTCCAGGTGATTTTAGACTCATAGGATGTGGAAAACTGCTCCTACCACTTGTCATTCTACAGGCAGTCTGTGTAGCTTTTTGGTGTCCAAGGGAAATTACTTTTTTATTCCAGAGGAATTCACATGGACTTCACTCTCACTTCTGGGTCATATCTAAAGGGTAGAAACCTCCTCTTAGTCCTTGCTCAGTTTCTCATTGATCCACATCCTGCCAGGAATTCCATTCTCCCAGGGCTATCTTAAGCCTCATTATCACCCGATGCACCTTTCTGCAGAAGCCCTGTTCAGCTATAGATTTAGCCAGCAAGAGAAGCATGAAAAAGAGCAAGCCTCTTCAAGGCTGGCTCTCCCTGCCAAATTGCCCCCAAATGAATCTTGTATAGCATTAGGTGAGAAGAATAACTCAGACCTTGCCTCAAGAACTGGTCTACTTCCTCAACTAAGAGAGATGGATCCAAGAATTTATAGACAGTGAATTCCTTGCTGCCAACCCCTAAAAAGATGAAAGAATCATTAGGAAGTCTACATTCTCTGTCTTCTAGACGCATGGAGCCCAGTTGACCAGCCCGGCTTCAAGTTAGCTTGGTTCCCCTAAGTGGAATGCTAGAAAAAGCAGCCATGACTCTGGGAGCTGCCAGGAAAAATTGAAAATGAGCCCCATGGCCCCATTTATGACTGGGCTATCAGACTTTGCATTTAGCCTCTGCAGGTGGTAATCTTCCCCAATCTGACCCCAATTTTCCTTTCCGTGTCCAAAGCCTCCTGCTGTAGAGGAGTACATTGAGACAGAATTTTATCACACCCTGTCCCTGCATAAATAAGCTATTTTATTTTGTTATTGTCTGGGCAGCATCTGGTTGGTTGTTTTAAATCAGAAGGTCTTTTGGCTGAGCTCTCGTAAACATGTTTAAAAATCTATCAGAACATCATATCTCTTTATTTCTCTTTCTCTCTTGGTTTTGGGCTTAAATCTAATGAGCAGGTTCCCAATCTAATGAAAAAAGAAAAGCCTCAGTGTCATTGCAGGGGCCGTGTTCCTTGGCTATAACACTGGTTGTTTTTTTCCCCGTTTCCAGTGTGTGTGTGTGTGTGTGGATGGGCCACAGTCTATTTTCAAGCCATCACAGGCCACTTCATCCTGTCCAATGCAATATCCAACTTTCTGAAGGGCCTTGTTAGTGTCACAGAGTACACATGGGGCTAAAGACATGCTTGTAATTTGTTTTTGTCAACAGCCTTTGCCTGGTTCCCCAGGCCCAACCAAACCAGCTGCATCTCTCTCTGCTTCACGATTTTTGGGGGCAGGGAGAAGGTTATGTGTATATGTCTGCATATATTATAAGTGAGAGGGTGAGCTTAGAATCTCTGATGTTAGGAAATGCTTTGAGATTGGAGACCCTTTCCTAGGCTAAAGACGGTTCAGTCCACAGCTGGCTGTTTAATCAAGGATTCATGGGAAGTCTGTATTCTCAAGTTCATTTTCAAGGACCGAAACAGGAAAAGGGCCTGAGTCGGGTGCTGCATCCCCAGCCTGTGCTTTTAGATAAGCTGGGGCCAGCCAAAGTGCTGTCCCCCTGCATCCTTCTTTTGTCCTAATGTTTCCTTGGCTTTTCGTTCTGTCGGACCATAATTTGTGCTCCACAAGCATTTGCAAAGTGGGATTACATAGATGGACTAAAAGAAAACCCCCAAGTACGTATGATGAGATGCCTATCTTAGAAGAATCAGCCTAGGAAACCTCTTTATTCCCACCCCCCACCCCCCGCCTTGCTTCCAAATCAAAGTGTCTCTGCCTGAGCGGGACTTCTAACTCTGTCAGCTTTGAACCAGCCCCTTCTTGCTCTTGGGAAGAACAGGTGCATCCTCTTCTCTTCTCTTTCTCCTCCCCATGTCTCAAAAATAGTTTTTTCACAACACATCCACCTGAACTTCCTTGCCCAACTAATTCAACCAGAAGAGAGACTGAATTTTTGGAGAGATTGCAAAGAGGCTAGGGCCAGATTGTGCAGAAGCAGCATAGACTATGTTGAGGAGTCTGGAATTTATTGCAGATAGACTCTTCTATTGGCTTTCTTTTCTAAGTATGAATGTTACATAATTTCATTTAAAGTAAAAAAAAAATCATCTTTGCATTATAGAGGGAACAAGAGTGAAAATGAAGACCACTTAGGAATCCTCTAGGTGAGAAATGAGGGTGGCCACTGAGATAGACTTAATGGATAGACATAGATTTGGAATCAACAGACATGACGCGCTTCAAGCTGAAAGGTGGGGGCTGGGGGAAGAGGAGAGGGTAGAAAGACCATCACCGGCTTCAGAAGATGACCTTGCTCTTGAAGGAGATGGGGTAGAGCAAGAAAGAAATGGATTTGGGAGGTAACAGGAAAGGGGAAAAAGTACTAAAATCTACTTGAGATGGTTATTCTATGTCTTGCTTTTTGTGTATTTGGCTCTACAAAAAGAGAGTTTCAGCACAATGGAAGTTACTGGGCTCCTGAAGCTCACCGAGCATAACTGCCATTTCATGATGCTGCCGCAGTAGCTCACTAACTAACCTGGAAATAAACTGGGACAAAGCTTAATTGTATGGCAGACTCTCCAAAGCAGTGTATGACCTTTCTGTATTCTTTGAGTATAAGTGTTTTTGGACTCCCCGAGGAGGTTTTGAGAAAGAAGGAAATGAGAGAATCCTTTAACTGCCTTTTTCAACGTAGCTATGATTTTAAATTAACTATGTCTAGTTTGGTTTTGATGTTTGTAATAGGAAAATAGTTGGGATTTTGTGCGGAAGGAGTAGAAAGGAGGGGAAAATCTTGATAGAGAAAAGAAAGACGTAAAGATGTAGGACACAATGAGGATCAAGAAAAAGCGGGTTTCCCCTAATAGCCAAAGCACAGAGGTTTCATGCTACAAAGGTTTCAGAAGTTCTTCTGATCCCGTTGAGCTACGTTTCATACAAAGTGTACTTTCCTGCAAGATGACAGACTTAGTGACATTAGGAAACAGTAGGTCTGGGGAGGTGGTGAGTCCGAGTGTGGTGTTCATAGCGTTCGCTCAGCCTCATGCCAGAGTCCCCTACAATTCAAAGTAGAGTAACGATTCCAAGTTTGCTCTTTGGTTAATGGAACAAACCAGAGGAGGCACCTCTCACCTCAGCCTGTTTGTTTGACCAGGCCAAGCTCACTTTGCAAGGAAAGGGACTGCCTCTGATGAAATGAAGATTCCTTTCAAGTTACTATATAGTTCATTTGGCCCAGGGTGGTAAAACCAATCTTTTCAGTAATTCTTTCCACCAAAGACAAATTTTCCGCCTGCTGGTTGAGAGGCAGCTGTTTCTTTTGTTTTGCTAAGGGGCCCAAGGTAACGGAGATACTGCAAGGCCCCTTCATGCACTGCATTCACGTGTGCCCCGCACTCCCACCTGCCTCGCTTGCTCGCATGAGAGGATTTTTACACTGCTCCATTTTCCACAAATTTATGTGTCTTTCTCTTGGGAAGATGAGCAACATTGACATTTAGGTGAAAAATGATGGCGGAGTGAATCCAAGTGTTTACCATCCTTTTTCCCAAAACTCTTTCTCATTATATAACATGGCCTATGTAATTTTCCACAGAAACTTCTTTCTCCTACACGTAAAAAAAAAGGGGGGGGAGTGGGGGGTTACTACTTTAACAAGGAGAGATGTTCTCCACTCAATATGAAATCTGTAATAATTGGTAATTTTGTAGTAGTGCTAATAGTTTGTTATTTTTATAATAATTACACCGTATCATTATCTAGGCTTCAAAAGGAAAATTTGAGGACTTAATTAGAGGGTGAATTATTTGTTTTTAAGTTCTTTCCTACATTATTTTGATTTGAATGCTTATGTCTGCCGATCCAGTTTAAAGAGAAGGACTCTTTTATCCTGCGTAAGGAAAAGAGGGCAATTTGAGAAATGATTTAATGATATTTTGAAGTTCTGTGACATTAAGTAACTTTAGTGTTTCTCAAGGCCTTGTGTGCTATAAATACATGAGCCAAGAGGTGAAGACACTCCCAGGTATGGATTCTGACTCTGCCATCCCCCCTGGCTATACGACCTTGGCTAAGGATAGGAGTTCTCCCGCCTTCCCTTCTAATTGGACATCTGGTGGTAATGATGGTACCCATCTGCCCAGCACCTAAGGTGTGCAGGGACTCAGTGAGGCACGGAGCCGAGAGCCTACCATTGGCTATTACACCAAAAAGATGACAGTTCTTCACATTAGTCCCCATGGAAATTTCTAAATAATTCTTTCTGCTGGTAAAGAAAGGATCCCTTTCACCTTGCAGAAGGCATCCTGCTTGTCACCTACGAAGGCTCTGGCCCTGACTTGGTTTCAGATGGGTAAGATTATTAAGTACTGTAGCACTGAGTGTGAAGCGTGGCATTCATTCCAGTCTTACTGACAGTAAGCAGAGGTCACTTTCTTTGAAGGGAATGAGAAAACTCAAAGTCCACAGTAATTTCTCCTCATCAAAAGGACAGAGTCAGAGGGTCCTTAAAACATTACGGCAAGGGTGCTAATGAAAATTCATGAAAACAGTCTCCTGATCCCACCCCGGGCGCCAAATCAGGCTGTAGGTCCTGTCCGGGCTTTTGAAAGAAAACTGAGGGGAACGAAAAGCAGCTTCTTTGTCATTCAACACCTGCAACTTCTTAGCACAGGGTGCTCGCATCTGCTCCTGATAAATGACAGGGTCCCCCAGTTCAGGGACCCAGAGGGTTTCTTTCTTCTTCCTCAAGTTTAGCTTCAACATGTGAAATGGAGACCCTAGCCCTGGACCTTATGCTGGGGAAGGAATTAAAGCCACAGACTGCAATGAGACAGGCAGAGGGAAGGGGGTTGTCTTTTGTTCCTCAAAACAAAAACAAAACCCCCCAACCTGCTGCTGCTTGCTTCCAAATACATCATGCAAGGTTCACCCTTCAGTATTCATTTGCATTGTCTGTGAACTGCCAATTTATCTGTTTGCAACACCGGCCTCTCTGCTATTGCAGAGATGTGGGAATAAGATGATTATTTATAGGCTTCTTAATGCCTGTTTTGCTGGACCGGGGAGTCTGTGTGACTCCAAATGCAGATAAGCTGGGCAGTGGCATTTAGAGATAATAGAGTCCGACTCTATTTTACAGAAGCAGCAGCAACTCGAGAGAGGAAGAAGTTTTTGTTCAGTCCAGGGAAGAACAAAACTCCAGCCAAAAGGACTAAGAGCAGAGGGAGGGAGAAGATTCCGTTCCTTTGCCCAAGCATAACTACATGGCGTGCAGTCCAACCTATGAGCCCCTGCCTCCAAGGGTAAATAGTTTGAGTATCACACCTGTCTCATCCCTCTGAAACTGGATCAGAACTTAACAGGACATTTTGACCAACATTTGGGCAAAAGAACTTAAAATCCTGGAGGACAGTGTATTTACCTGAGGCAGTGGAGGTCTAGGTCAGAGTACCAGATCAGTGCCTGGGAATGGACTTACTCTGAATATATGTAAGTACACCAAATGAAGCACCTAAAAGATGGGGTCAGGACTATAGGAGCAGTGTGGCCTCCAGGTACTGCTGGCTCCGTCAGTGCTTCCCACCCCCCCCCCCACCTTAAATCATCCTGATGTGATATTGCTTCTACCTTATTCTCTGCCAAGAAACTCAGAATCATGCTCTAAAAACTCATGGCTAGTAGCAGTTATCTCTTCCTTTCTTCAAGTTTGCTGTTTGCTCTTTTTTTTTTTTCCCCTCTGAGCTCATCTAGTTTTATGGCAAGCCCCTTAAAATGTCTTTGATAAAAACCTTTGAGGAAATAGAGGGGACACATAAATAAGTTGCAAGGTAACTGATAGTTGGAGAATGCCCCACAACCTGCTCTTCACTGTGTCCTTTGCACAAACCTGCCTACCCGACATAATAAAGGGAGGTGGAACGAGCTTCATCTATCACTCCCACAGCTGTCGGGTGACATCTTTAGCCCTTGTGTGATCTCGACAATTACAGTATTACCAGTTTGAATCATGATTTCTACTTGACGCTGTCTTTTGCTTATTAATGAAAGATCCTAGAAACTTTTTTTTCTTAAGTTAATAAGTTATCTAATGTAACCAGAAGCTCTTTTCCCTAGATTCGTTACTGGAGTAGCACTGTTTTATACAGAAGACTTAAATTTCATGATTTAGGCTTGTTTTCAGGTTGGTGAAGAGGTTGAGGCCTGGGTCTTGGAAAGGGGAAGCCCCAGGTTTCAATCTGTGCTCCTCCATTATACAGCTGTGTGAGTTTGTTCCCGCCTCCTGAGTGGGTCTCATCTGAGGAAATAGGAATTGCCTGAGACCGACACCATGGTGCTGAAATGAGCTAATGTACACATCACATTATATAGAACACAGTGATGGGCTCAGAGTATATGCTCAAGCACGGTACTCATGAATTATTTGTTATTCCTATCTGGACTTCTAATTCTTTGTTAGAAAACAGTCCCACACGGTTGCCAATGTATATGTTCTCTTTACGGTCATTGCTATTACTCACAGAAAACTAGAAATTTGCCTCATTTTCCCACCTTTGTCTCTCTCACTCTTCATCTTACAGTGTGGCAGGATGTCAATGAATATGCATAGGGAACCGCTTACCATCTGCCTCAGTTGTCCTGAGTTAGATCAGTGATTTGACCCATGTGAACAAAATAAATTGGCTAAAGCCTAGCCTGTGACCCTCCAACTAAAAGGGCATTCAGGTTAGGTAGACTTTTGTTAGATTGTTGTCACACACACAATATGGTAGCTTTGCTTTGCCTCAATTTGATATGGAAGAGCAGGAAGCTTTATGCAAAATCCCCAAAGCTGAGAAAAGAAAGTCTATTCCTTCAGCTTCTCTAATGAACTCCCCCCCTCCCCCCCGGCGTTTGCTGAAAGTTTGTTTCTAAAGCCTGGAAGGAGTAAATCTCAGAGCCCCACATCTGTGGCATCGTAGTTCACCCCTAGCCATGTTAGCTTCCTCCCCTCTGCACGCTCAAAGCCTTGGCTGACTACAGACTAAATTGGGTCATCTCTTTTCTCTGTTTCTAAGCCTTGCAGGAGGGCATAAGGGGAAGTGCAAAGGTCAGCTTTGACAGCTCAGAGGAGAGAGACCATCATTTTCTCTGAATAATAGTAACCAAAACAACAATAGCTATTATTTCTTGACTATTTTCTAAATGCCAAGTGCTATATTCAGCCTTACATCTGTATTAATTCACAACCAATAACCCTTGAACTTTCTCTCCGCCCACCCCACCCCCCCCCCCCCCCGCCGCCAGCCACTTACAATGAGGAAACAGCCTCACAGAAATAAAGCACTTGGCCAACAGCAAGAGAGTGGTAGAGCAGAGTGAGAGGTAGCAGGTGGAAATCAGAGAGCTGACTAAAAACAAATGGAGACCTGTCTTTTCGGGACACTTGGGGATGGTTGCTCCAAACCAGGGGAAGCAATTATTGAAGTACCAAAAGTCATTTCTCATCACTGACTTCTTTCCTGCCTTTATTTATCAGCACCTACTATTTACTATTTAGAAAAAGCATTTTTATAACCTTGAGGAAAGGCCTGAGTCACAGATCAAGGTCATCTCATGTTCTGCGTAGGCTATCAAACTTAGAAGAAATCTGGGAGCAACCAGGCAAGCTCCTTTCAAAATACGGTTCAATAGCCACCAGTCTAGAAACCAGACAGTTAAAAGTACAAAATTCCAGGTCTCATTCCAGTCCTGCCCAACTAAAGAAGGTTAAGAGTAGATAGATCTTCATTTGTATTTTAGTTCCTGGGTGACTTGTATGCATGCAGATTTAAGAACCACCATCGGGGACCATACTTTTCAAGTTAGGGACACTAAGGTCTAAGGAGAAAGGCCTGTTACCTAGCATCCCCTATTCATGAGACTCAGAAGCATACATTATGGTTAACTTGAACAAAAATGAAAAAATTCCTCCCAAGATGACTGTGTGGGCAAGCACTGTGAAGCACATGGGTCTTATGTGCGATGGTTGGTACATCCATTTTCCCACACTGTTTTGGTCCAAGGTCCCAAGTTACCAACTTTCAATCTAACAATGAAATGATGCATGCGGCACTGCTCTTTGGGATAAATGGAGGGAGAAGCTGTGCCGGATTAGAAGTATATAATCAGTCCCAGAAATGCAAAATAAGACCATAATGAGACACTACTATGCACCCACTAGAATGGCTGAAGTTGAGAACACTGACAACCCCAATGTTGGCAAGAACATGGAGCAACTAATACAGGCATGCAACTAATACATTCCTACTAATGCACGGATATGCAAAAGTGTAGAGCCACTTAAAGAGTTCGGTGGTTTCTTACAAAAATTAAATACTATGCGACAGCAATTCTACCCCTAGGTATTTATTCATGAGAAATGAAAACATATGTCCTCACAAAGTTGTACATAGATGTTCATAGCAGCTGTATGTGTAATCACCAAAAAACTGTAAACAACCCAACTGTTCATAGGATAAACAGATGGTCATATATCCCTACAGTGGAATACTAATCTAGAATTGACTACATACGAGAACATGGATGAATCTCAAAAGCGTCATGCTAAATAGGGAGTAAGATGTATACACAACATAGTGCATGATTCCATTTCTATGAAGTTATGGAAAAGGCAAAACTGTTGGGATTAAGGTAAGCAAATCAGTGTGGGCCAGAATGTAGGGAGAAAGACTTGACTGCAAAGGGGCATGGAGGAATTTTATAGGATGCTGGAAATACTCTTTACCATGATTATGGTAATAATTATGAGATTGTGTGCATTTAAAATTGGTGAATTTTATGGTACGTAATTCTCCATCAGTAAAGTTGACCTAGAAGAGGAGGAAAGAAGGAAGGATGGGTTAGGGACTGACTGTTTGGGCCCTCCTCCCAAATTCACATGGTGAAGCTGTAATCCTCAATGTGATGGTATCTGAAGATGGGGCCTTTGGGAGGTAATAACAGTTACATGAGGTTACCAGGGTAGGACCATGCTGATGGGATTAGTGTCCTCTAAGAAGATGCACACGAGAGCTGTGTCGCTCTCCCTGCAAGCAGAGAATAGTTCACGTGAGCATACAGTGAGGAGAAGGCCACCTAAGCCAAGAAGAGAATTCTAAGAACAAAACCTACATTCTGCCACCTTGATCTTGGACTTCCCAGATTGTGAAAAGTAAGCTTCCATTCTCTGAGTCACTCAAGCTATGGAATTTTGTTATGATGGTCCCGCAGCTGACAAAGAAAATAAAAAAGGAAGGGATGGGGGGGGGTGAGAGGAGGGAAGATAAAACTAGTGTCCATTGGCCCCCAGACTGGCTGCAGTAGTTTCCGAGGGCTGCCAAATTATCAGAAACTTGGTGGCTTCCAACAGCAGGGATGGATTCTCTCATAGTTCTGGACGCCAGAGGTTCTAGATGCAGGTATGAGCAGGGTGGGCTCCTTGGAGTGGGTCTATTTCAAGCCTCTCCTGAAGATTCTAGGGGCTGCCAGCAATCCTTGGCTTCTGTGGCTCCTAAACAAACACATCACTCCCGTCTCTGCTGTTTCATTCACAGCACTTTGTCTACATCTTCTCTGTTCCTCACTTCTAAGGACACTTGTCATTAGATGTGAGGCACAGTGATCCAAGGTAGTCTCAAGTCAGGATCCTTAACGTTAACCTCCATAGAGACATTTATCCCAAAGAAGGTCACTTTCACAAGCACCAGACTGACATATGTATGTGTGTATTGTATAGTATATATTCAATTCAGTTTTCAAGTCACTACAATGACTTACTTCCAAATGACTTCTTGTCAGTGTGAAAATGTACCTTTCTGCCTTGGAGTGTCATTGAAAAGGGGTAATACCCACTGAATGGGATTTAGGGGGTGAGACTTCTCCCTTATCACCTCGGTTTAGGTTTACTAGTTGTCATGACTGTGAGATACTGAAGATTTCAGAATGAGAAAGAGACTAGGAATGCACTTCTGCTTCCCCCTTGCAGCATATGGATTCTAAGAGTGGGAACAACTTCTCACCCTGAATAGAAATCTGCTCATCCTTGCCCTCTTCCAAAATTTTGGACATGTGGAAAAATCCCAAAATAAGTGCATCCGTTTTCAGGGTTTCTTTATAAAGGAACCATATGCAAGACAGATCTGGGTGCCAACACTTACATGCGATGTGACCATATTTATGTTACATAAAGTACTTGACTTACAATCTATAATATGGGAATAACGTAAAAGCTAGCACCATACTTGGCATATGACAGCAACCTAAAGAGATTGGTCATTCTCCAGTGAAGATACATGTTTTTACTTTACGTTTTCTTTGTATCCTGTCAATACATGAACAGGATAAAATGTTTGTGTAATTGTACATTTCCTAGAACATACAAAATGACATATACTATAGGAATGGTGATAGAGGAGAAGAAGCAGGATACCCTGTGACAGCCAGATTAAACCCCATCTCTCTGAGCATCGGCATTCATTTATACTTGAGTCAAAATCCTTGATGCCTACACTTAAATGTGTAAATTACAGCCTACCTCAGAAATGTCATTTGAAAAGTAAAGCATCCAAAAAAAAAAAAAAAAAATTCGGGAAGAGTTCCTAGAAAAGCAAATGAAGTAATTGGGGCTTTTAGACTATGCCTTAAAATATCAGGACATCCTTATCAACTGAAGTATTAGGTCACCTAAAACGGGCATAATTCCCTACCAATTGAGCGGGTATGCGAATTCTCGTTACCTAATACCACTTGAACACTAAGGCTACTAAACACAGAATAACTGTTTACTTGGGTGAAGTACAAAGATCTTTTGAAAACAACAGGGGAAAATCTTCAGTGTTTTTATACGAACTAATGAGGCTAACCAGGTAATGAGTGCCAAAGGAACAGCACATTTGTGCTCAGAAAAGTAAAGCCTGTTTTCCGTGCTCCCTGCGTATGTCAACAGGAACAGTGACCAGAATATGTGGTTGTACAGTTCACAATTCCCTTGTGTGAACACTGTTATTCTAGAGTCCCCCAAGTAAGAAAAATGGTAAAGTAGAAAAAAATAGCAAGAATTAGGGGGGAAATATTCTCTTCAGGGAATACTGATTACTGGGGTCATAGCTTTTAGTATCAGAACATTTTGGATACAAACTAATGGAAATGGTAAATCTTTTATCAGATATGAACATCTAGGCCGGGCTCCTTAGTGATGGGCTTATGTTGCTATGTACCCGGTCCATAGAAGAAGAAAAGTACTAAAGTAGCTACAGCATGCTTTTGAAGAGGAGAAAAGTTCCACTTGATGTTAATTTCCAGAGTTTCCAGGCAGAGTTTGTGAAATACCAAGACAAAGAAAACAGTAATAAGAATTTTATTCCAGGAATGCCTGGGTGGCTCAGTCAGTTGGGCAACTGCCTTCAGCTCAGGTCACAATTCCAGGATCCATCTCCTAGCTCAGTGGGGAGTCTGCTTCTCCCTCTTTCTCTTTCTTAAGTAAATATTTTTTTTTAAATTTCATTTCCTTTTTTCCCCCAAATACACATTTAGTGAGTATCCATCACTTTGAAAGTCCGGCCCCTTACATTAATTGCTAGCAGAGTAAATAGTATATGTTTCAGAAAACCTCCAAGTCCAGTATAGTAGTGTCTGAGAGGGGGAGACAGATACAACAACTATTTTACTAATTTTAGTAGACGGGGCACCTTACTCTGCCAGAGAAAGTTAGGAAAACTTGAGGGACACACTCAAGGAGAGCAGGAACATTAGTCTCGATATATAGATCAGGCTGGAAGTTACAGCAAATACTCATTCCTCCCACTAAACAACCAAGTGAGAATTGGAGAAAACATTCTGCTCCCAGACGTGTGTCTCTATTAGATCATTAAGGACGTTAACCAAAAAATGATGATGGAGCCAAAGTTGTTAAGGATGAAAAAGCATTCCCTATGAATACAGGCAGGAAAAATGGAGTAGGTGTGTACATATCCCTATAAACACACCCTAAAATTTAAATGAATATTTGAGGTGTTAAACCCTGCTCGGTCTCATGGTGAATTTTATAAACCTAGTTCGGTAAGTTTCTAATGAATTTAGAGAATACAGTAGCAACACACCCCAGCAATGTGCACTATATATCATTTAAAAAGGGACTGTACCAAAAAGTAGGGGAGGAAAACCATTTGATTGTGTGAAACCTCAACTGTTTGGTTTTGAGAAATGAAGACTGGTTCTTTTGTTATTATTTTGTATCCTTTTGTTTAGAAAGAAGTTCCTTATCTTGCCAACTCCTTTGGTCTATGACATTCAATAAAAACCACAGCAAGAGATCTCAGCAACAAAAATAATAACCAGTGAAATTGACCCACAATTTTTAGAGAACTGGCTGATGTAAAGCAAGTTAATGATGTCCTTTGTGACAAATGCTGTATAAACACTTTAAAAAGACTATTTTTTGGAGGGGAGGAGTATTCTGTTAATGGTAATAATGTATCTTAGAATGATCATTATCATTGCTTATCATACAGTGTACAGAATAGCAAAACCCTAAATAAATGAAATCAGCAAAGTAATTTAAGGCATCTTTCAATTCTAACAATTTCGCATCCATTTTTTATTGCTGTCATTTATAGCATTTCAGCTTTTTCCTTTTGCTACATTTTTAATTTTTGAAAAGAAGGCATGAAAGTTCTATAAGGGTTAACACTCACCTTGTAAAGAAATACAGTGTTGGGGGTATTCCATGTCAATTACGTCTTTGCATTTAAGCAAAGGTATAAAAACTGGCTTTTAAAATAGTCAAAGTAATTACTATTTTCCAACCCAGTAACCGAATGCGCTTTTGTCTGAATTGCTCCTATTTCTGTCTAGCCATCTCCCTTCAAGACCTGCTCTGATCCAAGCCCAGTGAGGTGAATATTAACTGGAACTTGCTGAATCTTGGCAGTTCGCCCCCTGAGCAAAAATAAATACTGCTGCTTCCCCGTAAATCTCAGCACACCTGTTTACTCGGGTTTTCATGGGTGCAAAGGCATGCGGAGACATTGCATACTATACGTGTATTTTACAGAAATATACTTTGCAGCTGGGGGAAATGAGGTCTTTTGAGGAAGAAAGAGAGGTGCGTTGGATGAATGCAAAGACTCCAATGTCCATTTAAAGGCCATGTCCATTTCTGTGACTCCAAGAATGCTTAGTTTGCGACTATTTTAAAGCAATCACACATGTAATGTCCCATAGCACCAGGCTTGATATAAAGTAGAATATCAATAGACATGCATTCTCCTCACAGAATATATAATACGCCCTGTCTGAAGAGAAAGGGATCACTTACTGGAAACCCCATCTGTTCACACGTAGTGCACGCCATTATGCCAGACACCTGTTTGTATTTAATGTTGATTGAGGGCCTATGTAATTGGTTCAGAGCTTATAAACCTACAGAATTGATCAAAACCTGGCTGGCTCCATAGGGACGAGATCTCACGGAGATAGGGGTTGAACTCGTACTGTCAACATTTTGAGAAAGATTTGTTTTTGCCGTAGGGTATCCTCATGTCTTGAGGGCTCATCTCAGGTTTCATACAGACTAACCCCACCCCTGATCTATCAGTGGGCTTTTGGGAGTGGGGTCAGACAAACCTTTCCTAGTGGCCTCTTATTTCTGGTAGTAAATTATTTTAGGAGAGAGTTAAGATAAGCGAAGCATAAGCGCCTCATTTCTAATGCTTTTCCTAGAGAGAAAACTGGAGTTCCGGTCCCTGAGAAGGAATATTAGATAAAAACTATCACATGTCGGCTCAGTCAGTTAATAAGCTTCTGCCTTCAGCTTAGGTCACGGTCTCAGGATTCTTGGGTCAAGCCCCATGTTCTGTCAGGCTTCCCTGCTGAGAGGCAAGTCTGCTTCTCCCTCTTCTTCTGCCCCCTCCTCTCTCTCCCTCTCTTTCAAATAAATAAAGAAAATCTTTTAAAAAGGAATTATCACATGTAAGAGCATAAATATTAAATAAAACCTTATGATTTAGCTTTTCTAAACAATTTTGACTCCTTGTACTACTCCTAAATGATTTTCCAATGACAACGGTAAATTATACCTTTATAATGGTGAGATATGGTGGTCACCACCTTAACCACACCATCAAACAGCATCACCAGTAGCAGAAGACCCTGACATTCTGACCTCAATCGAATTATGATAGAACAGATAAATCAGAATGTGGACCATTTTATAAGATGTTGATACGGGCCTGGGATCTTCCAAAAAGTCAATGTCTTGAAAAACAACATAATTTGACAGACATGTCTATTGAAAACTATACAATATTGACAAGAGAAATTAAAATAAACCTAAAACATGGAGTAGTATATGTTTCTGATATGCTGGAACACTCCAGCACTTAACACTGATATGTTGTCAGTTCTCCGCAAATTATTTATACACTCAATCCAATGTCAAGCAAAATCCTAAAAGGCTTATAGATTCTGACAAAATGATTCTAAAATCCATATGGAAATACAAAGAACCTACAATTGCTAAAATAACTCTGCAACAGAACAAAATTGGATGTTAAGAGTTATAAGATCTTATAAGTTATAAGAGCTATACCATCTGATGTTAAGAGTTAAAAGCTATAGCATAATATTAGTGTAAAGAAAGGCAAATAGATCAATGATACAGAATAGAATCCATTTAAAAAAAAACAGAAAACCACAAATGAATGGACAACTAATTTTTGACACAGGTACAAAGATAATGTAGGAGAAAGGGTACCCTTTTAAACAAATTGTGCTAGAGGGATATAATACATATCCCCCCCAAAATGAACTTAGATTTATACCTAGTAGCATATTTTAAACTTAATGCAAAATGGATTATAACTCTAAAACTTCTAGAATAGGGACATAATCTCTGTGGCCTTGGATTAGGCTAAGATTTCACCTAATTTCAATAGCACACCAAGATTTAGATATCACACCAAAAGCACATTCTATAAAAGAATGAATTAACAATTACACTTCACTAAAATTAAAAACTTCTGCTCTTCAAAAGATAGTATTAAGAGAATGAAAAGACAAGCCACAGACTAGTAGGCACATCTTTGCAAAACATATATATGACAAAGATTCTATATCTAGAATCCAGAACTCTCAAATTTTAAGGATCGTAAAACAACACAATAAACAAATAGGCAAAATATTTGAACAAACATGTTACCAAAGAAGATATACAAATAGGAAATAACCCTATGAAACCTGCTGAATATTGCTGGCAACTAGGAAATTGCAAATTAAATTGACAGTGAGATTCTACTACACACCTATTAGAATGGCTACAATTAAAAAAGACTGACCACCACCAGGTGTTGGAGAGGATTTTGAGAATTGGAACTCTCATACACTGCTGGCAAGAATGTAAAATGATACTACCATTTTAGAATATACTTTGGAAATTTTTTTAAAGAGGTTAATCATATACTTACTATATGGGCCACGCATTCCTCTTAGTAATATACCAAAAATAAAGTGGAAAATGTGTTCACACAAAGATTTTGGTATGATATTCATCACAAGCCTTGTATTAATAGCCAAAACTGGAAATAACGCAGTGGTCCGTTCACAGATAAATGATTAAATAACAGTGATGTAACCATGCAGTGGAGTACAACTTAGCAATATAAAGGAATGAACTCTTGATATATTCCTTAATTTGGTTGAATCTCAAAATAATTATGCTGAATTTATAAAGCCTGACAGAAGAGTATGGTGAGATATATATATATGTGTATATATATATATGTATATATAATAAAATGTGTGTATACACTATAAAATGCAAATTAATTTACAATGAAAAAAATCAAAAGCAAATTAGGGGTTGCTTGGGGATGGGGGTGACGGGGAGTGAAAGGGAAGGATTAAGGTGCAGGAGGAAACTTTTGGAGCTGATGCATATGTTTACCACCTTGATTGTACTAATAATTTCACTGGTGTTTACATGTGTCAAAACATCAAATTTTACTCTTTAAATATGTGCCGTTTATCGTTATATCAATAAAGCTATTTTAAAAACAGAGAGAGACTGCTCTAATTTATAAGAATCTGAAGAAACAACCAAATGTAATGCATGAACCTTGACTGAACGTTGCACTGGAGAAAAACTTGTAGACTTTTTTGGGGAAAATGGGGAAACTTGACTTTGTTATCATGTATTACATGATACAGTGTGTTAGTTTTTTAAGTGTGATAACATTGTGGTTATGTAGTAAATGTCCATTTCCTTAGGTGGTACATACAGAAGCATTTGAACAGAAAGAAAGAGAAACCAATGGGTTGGATATTAACAAGTGGCAGACCTCAATGAGAACTGTACAGATAGTCTTTGTCCCACGTCAAAGTGCCTGAAAATTTTGAAGTTTTTTAAAATAAAATTTTGGGGACAACGTCGGTAGTGCATTCATGTATCTGGATGTAAAAAGTGCAAGAGGGAACATTTTCAGTTCATGGCTACACAATGGAAGTGGAGGAACAAGTTCTGGGGAGGGGATACATTTTGCTTGACATCTGCTGGCTTCGCTTAGTGCATGCTATAAATGCAGTAGGCTGCTCGGTCAGACTTTGAGGTCTATGCTGCAGAAGGGGCCATGGAACAAATTGTTCTGAGAAAATTCTTGATTGTGATTGGAACTGAGATGCCCAGAAGAATTCTAACTGATATGTCAATTCTCAAGATGGCCTCCTTGGGAACCGAAGTGCAGATTTATTTGGGAATAACCCTGGAATCGACTGCCACAAGTAGAAGGAAAAGAAATAGGATCAGAATAAGGGAGAAGTTGGGCCATGATGCAGAATCAGCAAGGTCTCAGCTAGTGGTGCTTGAGAAGCTCTGAAGCTGCCCTTCATAGCTGTCCCCTCCTGGAGCAAGGGGTCTTCCAGTGGTTACAGCACAGAGCCTTAGACAACAGGAGCCTCTCTAGCCACCAGCATCTAGGGGGATGAATCCCTCAGTTCTGCAGGGGAATCTTGTTGGGCGGTGCGACATGACACCCGCAACCCCCTGCTTCTTGTGGTTCTACAAACTTTCTGTACAAGTCAGCATGCCCAATTGTCTATAATGCTTATTAAGTAACTGGCATATAGTCATTCCTCACTTTTATACATTGTGAATATACAAATGATTTCCAAATTCTAACTTTGTTCAAATTACGTCTTAAATTTTCTCAATGGCATGATCTAAAGACTGTTTTTTGTCTGTTTAATGTGCAGAGAGTAGACACATGTTTCTGAGGTTCAGAGGTAAAGATAACAACAACACTGTTACAAATATATTTACAAATGGCCTTGTCCAAATCCGTTAACTACTAAGTGGTGGAGCAGAAACTAGAATCCAGGTTTGCTGACACCTGAGTCCAATGACCTCATCCCTACACCATTAATAAACCTGGTAGCCCTAATTCTTAACACAAAGAGTATCACTTTTCTAACCACAAGAGTAAGATAGCTTGTCCCAGAATATCTTCAATGTATGGACAACCCGTAGTATAGCTTCATAGTAGAAGGAACAGGTGGGCTAGTTCATTATTAAACACCAGATATTTTCAGCCAGCCAAATATCCCAAAGTCCAGAGAGATGTATACATAGTCCACACCCTAAGGTTACAGCCGTATTTGCCAGCCTGAGCAGTTTCCTCTCTCCTGGTTAATGAATCCCCTCAACCTCTTGGCAAGGGGAGGTCTTTCCTTTGGAGGTTACCTCCAAAACTAACTCTTTTTTGTGGCCATTGGGGAATAAATCCTTTTTGTCCTCTTCCTAATTCCTTGGCCCACTCTCACCAAGGTGTTACTTCTTGGTTCCTATCTTCGGGTACGGACACGCCATGTTTCAGATCCAGGCCACAGGTCCCTAAAGGGATCACACCTTTTCCGCTGCAGGGCTGGGTCTCCCTTTAGCATTATCTCTTTGTGTTGTTACTCAGACTCCCTGCCTGGAGGGGAATCCCTAACTGCCCTGTATTTATTCCACTTTATGATTTGCTAAACAGAAAGTGAAGGGAGGGAGAAGGAGTCCTGTCCTACCACTAAAGGAAAAAACAAAGATCCTGGGACATTCAATATACAATTGAATGAAAATCAAATGATTCCAATTTGCTTTCCTGATCATTCCCTTCCTCTCCCCTATGCAGTTTCCTTGATCGACTCTACACCTTCTCAAATTAGCCGATCGTCAGCAATATCCTCAGACATTGCAACCTGTTTGTGCTTCAGATAATATTTAACATGCCATTTGCATATTACTTATTTTTCATCCTGTTTTTCTGCCTGCTCAAGCAAACCTTTTATCTTTGGGGCATCTCCCTGGGTATAAGTGTCTGCACAGTTGGGAGAAAGGCAGCAACGCTGCATCCTCTTGACAAGAAGCAGGATTTGGCAAGGAAATTGGACACCGTTTCAATCACATGCAGGGGATATTTACACATTATTCTCGGTGGGGAATATGGAGTTAAATGTGAAACACACACAAATATGCAATCCGTGATAAAGAATGGGAAGCTTCTGTCAGTTCCCTTTAGAAATAGTTAGAGCTGTTTGTTTTTCTAAGCATTGGCAATTAAAGCCTTGGGGAATAAAAACTTAAACAGTTCTATGATCCATTCTTTTATTAAACAGACTTCTTAGTTGAATGTGCATATGGTAGAGTGTGCTTTAAAATCAAAAGACCTCAACTTACATCTTAGCTTTGTTCCTCATTACTGTGATACCCTGCTCATATGACCTTTCTGGAAACTCAGGATTCTGACTTAATAATTCTCTGAGGATATTCACTCTAAGAATAAATATCTACCCAAAATATATTTATAGCTCCAAAACAGTTTTACTCATTAGGATGCTTCTATTTGTACCTGACTTTGGAATTATTTTTTAACTGCTATCCTTCTTCATTAATTAAAAAAAATATTTGTGAAGTCCTTTTTTGTGTGACAGGTGTATTCCTGCCATCATAATGCTTAAATTCTAGTAGGCGATTAAGAGTTAGGATCAATGAATCCATGATTATGTTGATCATTACTGATTATAATACGTACAAAGAATAAAAAGAACAGAATGCAGTGCGAGAACATCAGGGAAAGAGAAAACTCGTTCATGCAGCAGCAGGTAGTCATAGAAAGTCTGTCAGAGAAAAATGCATGTAAGTTGAACCTAAAAGATGAATTAAGAGTTATCTGAGTAAAGAACTCAGGCAAATAAATAAAATTCTGGGCAGGGAGAATGGTATGTGCTAATTCCCTTTGCTGGACATGAGCTTAGAGCACTCAAGAATGCCAGTGTAGAGGGGCGCCTGGGTGGCTCAGTTGTTAAGCAACTGCCTTCAGCTCAGGTCATGATCCCGGAGTCCCGGGATCGAGTCCCACATCGGGCTCCCAGCTCCACGGGGAGTCTGCTTCTCCCTCTGACCTTCTCCCCTCTCATTCTCTCTCTCTCTCTCTCTCTCAAGTAAATAAATAAAATCTTAAAAAAAAAAAAAAAAAAAAGAATGCCAGTGTAGACTAGTCACATTCAAGAGAGACTAGCTAACAAGTTGGAACTGTAGCCAGGCCAGATACCATACCATAAGCCAATGGAAATCTTTGAAAGATGTTTTACAGGAGACCAGGTAAGCTGATTTGCAGTTTTTACAAAGATCATTCTGGGTAGTCTGTGCAGAGTTGTTTAAACAGAGTTTAAAAAATGGGTGTAGTAAAACCAGTTAGGATACTACTGTAGCAGCCAGGAAAAGTGTAGAAGTGTGTCATCATATCTTCCTTTACCATCATTCCAATTTTGAGAACTTAGAAATGGTAACCACTCTTCTCTGCACTTAGGTGTGTTAACTGGTTAAACTTATTTATTTATTTTTTAAAGATTTTATTTATTTATTTGACAGAGAGAGAGAGATCACAAGTAGGTGGAGAGGCAGACAGAGGGAGAGGGGGAAGCAGGCTCCCCGCCGAGCAGAGAGCCTGATGCAGGGCTTGATCCCAGGACCCTGAGATCATGATCTGAGCCAAAGGCAGAGGCTTTAACCCACTGAGCCACCCAGGTGCCCCCTGGTTAAACATATTTAAGTTGGGGTAGGAGAGTGCAGGAGGAAGAGAAGAGAAACGATTTAAGAAATATCTTACAGATAATATTAGCTAACTGGCTAATGGCCTGAATATAAAAGGTACAATGTGAGGGAAATGTAAGTATTCAAGAATAACCTTTAAAGTTCTTTGTGCACCCAGGTCAACGAGGGTAAAACTTTCTGAGATTTGGAAAATTAGTGCAGAGGCAGGTTGCAGAGAGAGAGAGAGCTCCGTTTTCAGTGTTATTTGAGATGTCTGTTTGATTGTATCAGCAGCCCTAAAGGATGGCAAAGGTCCCTACACTAAAGGTAATAAATCAAGTTGCATTTAAATAATAATAACCTTCCCAGAACTTTCTGCTGACATGTCTGCCTAAAATCGATGTAGGCATCATTGAATGAACTATGGAAAAGGCCTTTCATGTCTTATCTTCCCTCCCATGAATAGCATTTGGTGATTCCATAAGCCAAGACTGAAGAGAGAATTTGCCTTTAAAATTGTTTTAAGACTCATTCATCCATTTTTCTTAGAATTATAAACCAACTGTGGAATGGTTTCAAGACTCAGATGAGACAAAAGACCTTTAGGAATTTTTTTTAATTATTATACATGAACCTATATATTTTTTGGGTGTGGAGAGACAGCTATCTACTCACATGCTTGTTGCTTAACAGTTTTATGGGTCTCTTTTATACGTTCTAACCAAGTAGATTTTTTTTTTTTTTAAACACAGATGGTTTAGGAATTCCAACTAGGAATAAATGCAAGGTAGAAGCTTGGAGAGGAAATCTAGACCATAAAAATAAAAGAGGGTGAAAGATTGGCTTTTCATGGTCAGCTAGATCAGAATCAGCGCTCACTGGTATTGGGAAAGGTAAAGCTGGTATAAATGCCTGGGTCCCAGCACTCCCAAAGGGGGCTAATATCACTTCCAATCTCTTAGAGGGGCACCTGTGTGGCTCAGTCAGCTCAGGTCATGATCCCAGGGTCCTAGGATCAAGCCCCACATCCAGCTCCTTGCCCAGTGGGGGACCTGCTTCTCCCTATCTCTCTGTCTCTCTCTCAAATAAATAAAATCCTTAATAAAAAAAAAATCTCTTAGAAAAATTTTTAGCCAGTCCACTCTTACTTAGGGAGGGAGGCCAACTTTTTTTTTTTTTTTTTTGGAGAGCTCAAACTCACTGTAGGGTTTGTGCAGTGTTGATCCGAGTTAGGATAGTACTCTCATGGAGTTTGCATAAAATGAGGTAGAAGGTAAAAAAAAAAAAATGATCCTTTGTTCGTCACTTCCTCCCAACCAACCCATCCTTGTCCTTTCTTTTCTCCTTCCTAATATTATCTCTCACCTGTCCTTTTTTATCTTTTCACCTTTGTCCTTTTACACTGTCTAAAGAAGGTGGATTCATTAACTTATCTTTAGTGTTCCTTCTGAAAATTCCCAGGAGAGATCACAATTGCAAAGCCAAAATGCATATATGGCCTCAGTTAAGTCATAGTCAGCAGCTTTTTGTCAAATAAAAACAAAAACAAAAGGCCTCGTCGCTGCATTGTCATAGCAACCATTTCATATTTCACTGTAAAGAGACAATTAGGTACAAACCTGGGTGTTAGTGCAAGCTTTTTGAAAGAAAAAAATCTCATTCTTCCCAAAGGGGCAGGGTTGTTGATTTTCATTGTTACTTCTGGCTCCAAGGGAGTCATTATTGGTAATTATTTTACTTATTTATTAGTGAACACACGGAAGAGGATTTAGGAAATGTCAGTGGCTACCCCCTGGACAATACAGTCATATCCTCCCTTGGGCCAGTTTGGAGAGTACTTTTTCAGGCAGTGTAAGTCCTTGAGAACATCACATTTGCTCCTTCCTACTAGGTCCCATTTTGACTCTGCTCTGTGGAAGAAGGACGAGGATTGAGCCAAAGACTGAAAATGTACTATCTACTTCCTTATCACTAAGACTTACTTCACTAATAGTATCAGTATCAATCAAGTCACTTGTATTGGCCCCCCCCCCATACACAATGCTAGACAGGGATACAATAGGAGATAAACAAACATGCATCCTAGTGGGGGAGACAGGTATTTATCATACACACACACAAACACACACACACACACACACACACTTAAGTATTAATCTTATGATTGTTTTGAGAGTCTGTAACAGGGTGGTATTACCTAGTTTTGGTTAGAAAAGTCTTGGCTGAAGAAATGATGCTCACATGGAGATTTAAAGAATAAATTACACAAGGTAGGTGAGGGTGGGGAAACATTCCCATTCCAGGAAAAGGGGAAAGCATATGCAAAGGCCCTGTGGCAAACTAGAGCATGCCATATTCAGGGATATGAAAGAGGCCAGGAGACAGAGAGACATGATGAGCTATAAAATAAAGATGAATAAATGCCTTTGCTTTTGGCTTCAATTTGTCAAATCAATGAAGAACATATCATTCATCAAACATGTATTGAATTTGTTCCCTATGCCAGGCATGAGGGTGAAGATAAATTAAACATGGTCCTTGCCTTTGATTTGCTCACTTCTAACTGTTCTCTTCCACCCTGACTTCCACAAAATATTCTGGGTCTCTCCCTATTATATGAGACAGTTTATCTCTATATTTTATCTCCTCTATTTATTAGCTCTGAATGCCACACCTGGGCCACAGGAGTACCCCAGGTTCAGGAGTAGAGAAAGAAGTGAAGCCACTGAAATTGCTAGAGGAAAAAGTACTTGAAAAAATGGGAAGCAATCATGATTGTTCAGAGACAAAGAGCCTCTGGACATGGTGGCATTATCCTACGTTAAGCAGACATAAATTTTACCAGCACAGCATTTTGACCAGGGTTTAGAGTTGAAGAAGTAAGACCACTTATAAGTCATTTCTTCCTTGTCACAGTGGGGTTAGATGCCATTACTCACCTCATATTATAAGTAGCAATATTCAAGTTTAGAAAGGCTAAATGAGGTACTCAGGATCTGTCCCCGGCCCCCTGCCATTGCTAATAAGCAGCAGAGCCTACATCCAAATGCAGAATCCCTGACTGCAATTCCATGCACTGGTCATACATTTTACTGCTCTTGGCTACACAGTATCTATCTCCTAAACCATATTAATTGCTTTGTTCAGCTGCTATGAATTAGGCACATGCTATGTTCTAGGACCTACAGACCATAATTTGAAAGGTATGATCCATGCCATCATGGGGGGGGCGGTGGGAAGTCTAGTCACAAGATACTTATGAAATAAATACTTGACTGAATAATCACAAATCGTGATTAATGTAATGAAGGGGCATGATGTGTTCTATAAGCAAGCAAGAGAAGGAGGTCACAATTTACATTTGAGAGTCAGAGAAGTAAGACTGAGACCCAAAAGGCAGGTAGGAGGTAGTCAGGTAAAGATAAGTGAGGATAGCATCTGAGGCAGAGGAAATAGCATATACAAAAGCTCTGAGCATGAACAGAACATGGCATATTTGAAGGACTTAGAGAAGGTGAGGGAAGACAGAAGGGGTACCTGCAGAGTTCCTTGGGCCCTGTTGAGGATTTTATCTTCATTCCAAGTGTGATGGGAAATAGAGCAAATACAGCAGGACACCGGAAGCCCCCCAAAAGCACTGTCCTCAGCATTGAGTTGTAAGGAGAGAAAGAGAGAAAGAGAGAGAGAGAGAGAGAGAAAGAGAGAAAGAGAGAAAGAACGATCTGGGAACAAAACAAAACAACCCTCTTCTGTCTGACAAGGAGTCTAGGAAGGTTTAGAGGACACACTCAGAGCAGGTGTTGATGGAGGCCAGACTACGGGCTCCGAGAGTGAGTGGGGAGGAAATAGCAGTTTTGAGATCCCTGACAAAAGACCTTGCAAACAAAAGCAAAAACCAAAAGGATCCTGTGAAGTCAGAATTAAAACCATGAACCACTCAGCCCCTACTTCTTAGCCAGGCTCCCTCCCTTTCACTAAATTTCTCTCGGCAGGATAGGTGTTTCTTTCCTGCCCAACTTCAGACCCCTCACTGCTCCAGTTAGGGCCATACGCTGAGCAACTATTTGCTGACAATTTTCCGAGTGAAGCTTCATTGCGATTATGTGCTCCTTTGGGGCTTAAACCATGGGCTTGAACAGATGAGGGCCTTGAGGAGGAGTTCAGAGCCTAAGCTACCTCTGGATGGGGTAACTGGACTAGCTGGACTGGGTTCTAGCTGTTTAAGTGTTTTGTCCATCAGCCAGGGGCAGCACTCGGCACGATCACTAATGGGTGCCACAGCGCACTACCCAGCGTAGCTGCGGCTCGGGGGCCTGCATCCACCCACATGCACACCACTGCACTGGGGGCAGTGAAAAAGCAGAGGAGTAAAGACAGTACATGGGAAGCCATGAGCTAATGGAAGGGGGAATGAATTTCAAGGGCAGAAAGAAAGGTACCACAGCTCAGCATCAAGATGGGAAAGATAGGGTCCAAAAGGAACAGAAGAAGATCAACAAAAACAACAGCCAGAAATGAGAAAGGGAAAGGAGAAAGTTTTATGCTTATGATGATCAAAACTTGTCAAAGTTCAACAGAAAGCCATTGTCCATGGCTTTTAGAACTGAGATAAGAATACACTTTATTTTAATAAGAGCCTGACTTTGTCTTCTTGTCAATGACACTCTCTGTGGTCCAGTTTCAATGAACACTTTACAAGTCCAACTTAAAACACATTGACTCTGCCTAAGAAATGCAGATTGTCTCTTTCTTTTAGCTAGTAATTTAACATCAATTTTTTCATTTGATTTCTATCTCTTTGTGTTCTTTCGAACTATAAAGCTGACTTTAAAATCTGGCAAGATTAGACGCTTTGCACTTACAGAAATGGAGTATTACAAATGACAACTTCAAAAACAGAATACTTTAGGGGCACCTGGGTGGCTCAGTCAGTTGAGCATCTGACTCTTGATTTTGGCTCAAGTAATGATCTCAGAGTCCTGAGATTGAGCCCCTCATTGGGCTCTGCTCTCAGCGGAGAGTCTACTTGAGAGTCTCCTCTCCCTCATCCTATATCCCTCCCCCCACCAAAGTAGAATAAATCTTAAAAAAAAGAAAAGAAAAATAATATGTTAAGTTCAGACCTAATTTTTTTAATCCACTTTCTTTATGTGCAAAGTAACACAGAACATCATTGTCTTTTACCTAATGTATTCCCCAGCAAGGTACAAACAAGCATTTTCATATTATAAGAAAGAATTTGAGGTTGCTTCCTACAAAAAGGCTCTTGGGTTTGCTCTTGATGAATGTGGCCAAAGGTTCAAAGGGAGCCAATGGAATCTGGCAGAAATGTGTCTCTCCAGGCTCACTGTGGAGGAAATACTTTGCCTTTGTATGTTAAATCACTGCAAGGCAGTGACCTAACAGTTGTGGGGCTCTCAACCCAGCAGGAATGGTAAATATCCTTCTAGATAACACAACAGGGTCAACAGTGCCAGTAGTGGCTATATAGAAAACAGCAAATCTGCCCTGTAGTTATAGGTGGAAAAATATCTTGAAATCAAAATTTAGAAGTCAGATGACTGGTGGAGGAAAGAAATTCCTATGCCCAGCAAAATCAGAAGTGACTGTCTGGAAGAACTGGCTATTGAGGTGGCCTGGAGCTCTTGAGGATGTCATGGGGAGCAAAACACTGAATGACCAAGCATGTGTTCAGATGTACGAACAGCATCTCACTGGAATAGACACAGCACCAGACTTCTGCTCAGGAGAGCAAAGAACTGAGATGTGAGTGATTTCAAGCATGACACACTTATCTCATACTCTACAAACTGATTTACAGTCACTGAGAGTGCTTGTCTTCTGTCCATCCAAATGAAGAATAATGTAATTGTGTATAGATTTAATATCATGTCTGCCTAGAAATACTAAATGACAAAAACAAAACACAGTAAAACTAGGTCTTGCCCAGTAGTCATCTGCTTGTCTTCATTATTTATAATTCTATGCCAGACAGCTATGCACAAACTATGGCCTATACTATCTGGTACGTGTACCTCTTTATGTATATCCCACTTCCCTTTCTCCATGCCTCCCTCCCTATTACCTCATCAAAGATAGGAAGGCTAAAGAGAATAGCATGAAAATTATCTACAGATGATGGGACCATCAACTGTAATAAATACACTTGCATTTCCTGAGCACCCACCATATTTTAGGCACTGTGCACTACTTTTCACACATGATACCCTTTAAACTTCAAATGGTGAGAAGATCTCCATGGTAGTGGTAGAGCGAGGTAGGGTTATATATCAGAAACTGATATTTGGTAACAAATTGCTAGGGTCTGAATTTTGAGTCTATCACTTGCCAGAGGTGAAGGAGCTTGCCCAATGTTACCCACCAACAATCTGAGGCCAAGATTTGTAATCACTTCTAATAACAAAGATCTTACTCTTTCCATTACGCCATTCTTTTATAAGATACAACTCTCTCTAGCCCGAAAAACAATTGTTTTTCCTCCCATAATTATACTGAATCCTTTGTCGTCATGTAATACTTGATAACTAAGCCAAGAGTCCTCAGTATGTTTGTCCCTCCAGATGACTGAGGAAGTCCCAATGGCAAACATCCTGTCCTATCCTCAAATATATGTCATTATTTTTTCTTCTCAAAAACATGCTTACTCAAATTAGGAAGCAAGGGGTGCAGGTGTAAGGATAGTAAACACTGGTCTCAACTGCCAGGAACTTTCATTTAATTCAGTCATCTGAATGTTCCAAGCATCTGTCAGGTAATAATGTATCCTTCCTATTTTATGGGACTCCATCAGACACATTTTTCACTTTTATTACACAGACTTTGGGATGTTGTGAGGATTATGAAACTTCTCCCTTCCCACCTGAAGACTCCATTAAGGCCTTCTTCTCCCAATTCTCACCTGTCACTTGGGAATGCAGAGAATTTACTATTTCTCATAAAAGATTCAATGACAGATAAAATAGGAGTCTGAGAATACTTTCAAACAAAAGAGAAGCAAACTTAATAAAATGCCTGCTCCTTAAAAAGGTCATGATTCAGATTTCATAAGACAGTTATTATGAAATGTACGAATATGAAGAAATGCGGCATAGAAAACTATTTTGTGTTATAGCCAATTAATAAATCAGTGGTACTAATACACTTGACTGAGTGGTTGCTACATGCTATTCACCTTTCTATGTATTTCACAATGGTCAACCCATTTGGTCCCAACAACCTGCTAAGAGAGGTACTATTATTATCTCCACTCTAGAAATAAGGAAACAGGGGCACACAAATAATTACAAAAATAATGGTGATAATACTAACAGACTACAAGTAATAGCTTTCCTCTAAACAATGTTGAATGCCAAGAATTTATGGTACCTAATGCCTGTTTCAAGTATAGAACTTTTTATTCAATCAAAATGTAATAAGCATACACTTTTTAACAGACATTATGTTTATTATCCAGTCAGTTCTGCTCTAAAAATCACCATGCTATGCAAAATTGTGCAATAAAAGCACAAAACTTATGGGAAAAAATTGGGTGGGGACATAACACTCAAAAACATCACCAGTGACATAAAAAAAAAAAAAAATCTAGTAAAAATGGTGGCATGGTTTTATACATGTTAAATAGCTAAGCGGTGCATAAATGTTACAATGAATATGGCATTTTACCTTAAGAAAAAGGAGATAAAGTTTGCTCCTGGAAGGAAGTGCTAGAAGCGTTGCTACTTGTGATTTATTGTAAAATTGTGCAAGGGGACAAAGGAGATATTTGAGGTGTGTGTGTGTGTGTGTGTGTGTGTGCATGCACACATTTTGTGTGTTCCTGCACGGCTTGATACAGCTGGCTGTCGTTTACTGTGCTCATCTAGTGTTTTTTGGGGAAGAAAAGTCATACGTGCACAAACTTTGTGTTGTGCTCAAATTATTTCCTAACATATCTATCTGCTAGGAATGCATTTGCATTTTCAAAACAAGGCTTAAAGCACAACTAACTGGCTATAGTCTTCTGAGCAGACTAGGTTAAGTGCTCTTTGGAGCTGTGCCTATGATGAGGCCAACAGGAGAATTGCCCTGACTGGGGACAGGCTTCATGTAGATGGGGAAGGCTTTATGTAGATGGGGGCCACTGAACGAAGCATCAAATATAAACAACGTGTCAGAAGCACAACAGGTCAGCAAAGGAAATGACAAGAGGAGGGGAAAACAGGGGCCAATATACATTGTGGGAAAAAGGACTTGGTGAATAGTTGGTGCATTAGTTCGTTCTTGATTGGCTTCTTCCTGCCACTAGACTATGGCTCCCTGATGGAGGGAGAATGTCTATCGTCTTCCAAATGGTATACTTAGTGTTTGGGCCGGTGCAGGCATTTGTCAGTATCTCAGTAAAAATGGAGAACCAGTACATGGATGAATGCACCAACAGTGGAAAAGTCTTTGACATAGCCTGTCTAGAAAATAGAACTAACAGTGAATTTACATCATGGGTCATGAGTTAATAATCTCTTACATCTATGGTTTGACATCCTCAAATAGTTCTAGGACTCTTTTTCCAATATAGTATTTTTACTGATAAAGGAGGTAATTCATTAGTGTAAATATATTATTAGTTCATGGATGTAGTATATACTTCTAAGGACATCAGTAGTGATGACGAGAGTAATTCAAAAATCTGAAAATGAGTTTTTCCTAGTCCAGTTTTGTATCTGTCTCTGTGCCCTATAAATTTTTTCTTTACTTCTTTCTTTTTCCCATTATTCTTTGGACAGTATCTCAAATACTGTGATGTTCAAAGTTTGAAGCCTGTCACTATTACAAAGTTTAGTAGCTTGCCTTGAAATCTCTCAAAATAAATTTACACAGAAGAGTTGGCAAATTTCAAAGTTGTTCATGAGCACTATCTGACCACTTTTCAAATTTCTCTAATATCTTAGCAATAAAAAGCTAGACAAGGAGAACTCAAGTAACCGCAGTGCTACACCATTTTATGCAACAATAAAGGCATCTCTTCATATGGATTGGCATTTTACCTGATAATGAACTTAGACTAAGATGATAAAGATTCAGGTGGGCTTTGCCTGGTATTGAACTAAGCATATACCTATATACTCTAACGATACACGTGCTGGTACATTTCAGTCAGACCAGACATGAATAGGCTTGGTGTTTTAGACGCTACAACCTAGTTAATAAGACATATGTAAAAAGTTTTAAATACGTGAAAATGGTTATGAGTCTTCATCTTGAGACCTAGGCCCCAACAACCTAATCTAAATAAATATTAGGCAGAATATAAATAGCAGTTATAATAAAAAGTAGTTATAATAAGTAGTTAACGTTTCATGGGTACTTATTTTCTAGGCATTATGCTAAGCATTTTTCATATATTTGTTAGATCTTCAAAACCACCATATGAGGTAGTAATTATTATTGTCTTCATTCTACAGACGAGGAAACTTATGGACAGAGAGAAGAGTTATACCCCAAAATTCCACGGATTAGGCTTTAAAATAACCACTATTCTAGAATATGTGCAAAACGTTTTGTTGGCTTGACTGTAAATTTCTTGCCTGAATGCTGTTTGGTTATATAAGCTGAATTATAGATGATAGGTGTTAGAAAAGCCACATTCAACTAAGGAGCAGAAACTAGATTCTGGAAATTCATTTAGGGTGATGATAAAATTGAGGCCTAATTATCAAAACACATGGAATTTCCAAGGCAATCTGCATCCTTCCCACAGGCCTGAGTCATTGAGGATTGGCCAAGGTGGGGAGACTTAGCTCCCCTGGGGACAATCCTCAGAGAGCCAGAATGGGATAAGGTTTAGTTGAATGTCAGCCCTGGAGAGGGTCTTAATCTCAGTAAAACTACGTGCCAAGGGCCTCTGTGTTTTGATGAAAGGGGCCAACGATGGTAACAAAAGGGTCAGCAATGCTAAAAGGCATTTAGCAATGCCTTGACCTTGCTAAAGAAATTATAAAGAAGATAAAATATTGTCAAGTACCCAAGGCCAAATAAACAGGGTAATCTATTTTCCAGTAAGCAGCAGGTAAACTAGGAACAGCCTCAAGACTAAAATAAGTTGTAATTTGTTAAAAGAATGTACTAAAAGTTGATCGTGGAATATACACAGTCGAGAGATGAGCCTCCCACCAAAGGCCAAAGAGACAGTGACCTGGGCTCTCTCTTTGGCCTGGTGGGATTGAATCTTTGTGGACCAAAACCTCTGGGGTCCCTGTAGACTAAAGCCTGCATATCTTTATACCTATAAACTTATTTCAAAATACTTTTATAGTATTGCTGGGTCTGACCCTAAGTACTTTACAAAAACTGATTTGTCAACACAACATTATGAGGTAGGTACTGTTATTATCACCCCCATTTACAGACGCAAAAGCTGAGGCACAGACAGGCCAAATTCTTTGCCCTAGGTCACAGAACTAGGAAATGGGAATCAAACTCAGGCTAGATTCAGATCCTCATTCTTAAACACGATGCAGTGTAAGGAGGAAATGTGCAAGCAGGAATTTGGTCAGTGGCATTCATGTTGGTTTTCACATACTTATGAAGTGTCACCAGAGACTGCAAAACTTTCCACACAAAATATCAAGTCTTACTGGGCTCTAGTTTGAGAATAATGAAATCAAACACTCCATAAAATGAACATCATAGCTTTTGAGGTCTTAAATTACTAAGTAGTCTTTGTCAAGAAAATGTGTGCACACACACAGAGATACACCCATACAGAAGCTTATGTATGCACATAATTTACAGTTATGTTTAAGTAAACTATGATTTCTTCAACTGTAAAATTTGCTCATGAACAGAGAAACAGAAACAAAACCATAGGTCAAATTGTATCATTTTCTTTTTCGGATTGCTAAACCACGATTTGCAAAGTCCTCATTAGTAAGATGACAGCAGGGATCTTGAAGGAAGCAACATTGCCTAGATCCTTAAAGCCCTTGAACATGGTAAGCCTTTCTTAAATGATATAGGTTAGCATAGTGGAATGGAGTTCAAAGTCTAAAAGTATTTCAATAAGAAAAGATAAGCTTTTAAAATACAGTCTGATTCACAACCAAAAGGATCATTAATTCAATATTGTTTTGTCTATTTTATATTCATTATGTATTATACAGTTAGCCGCTGGCAGCTCCTTAAAACCATTCAAAGACATGCACAGTCAAATTAACGTTTGTTGGAAAACTGTATTCCTTCCACATGAGATGCCAAAGTCTCTTTTAATTCTTCACCAGAGCCTCAGTTTGGAATACAATACAGAAATATCCAGGTAGCCAATTGGTCTGATGAAATTCTTGTATGTTTAGAGAAAGACTGTTTGAATCACAGGGAGATTAAAGACACCCATTATACAAACAAGTGAGATCCACTGTCATGTTTATTTAAGTGCCTCCTGTTTGTCACTACTGCAGACACAACGATGCACCAGACACTTGTTCCTGCCTTCACGGTACTCGTAGCCTAGTCAGAGAGAGATGGCCAGTCAAATGACTGGCCAAATAACATAATGTCAGGATGGTTTTGCCCTATTAGCAATTTGTCAACATAAAAGAGCCAACATCACTAGATCTTGGGTCCTTGCCATCAATGTTTTGTAAATCAGAACTAAGCAAGAAAGCCTTACTTTTCAGGGCAACTAAACTCACTACTTTGTAGGTATGGTGAAGGTGAACAGTAAAAAAAATAATACAAAAGGGACATATATTAACATAACTTTCAAAGGTCCCAGAGTCTTTGTGGAGCATGAAATCATGCAGTATTAATCCTTCTGTGCATAAATGGAAGATAAAAAATAACCACCCTTACTCAAGATTACAGATTTCTGTAATTTTCATGTCTTCATTCTGATCAAAAATACTTCAACTCTGACTACCACTGTGAATATCTATGCAGGAGACTTCTCCAGGGCAGGCAAGCACACAGATTTCACGCAAAGGCATTTGATCAATTAATATGTGCAAAAACTCTGCAATGAATGTGCCAAGTTATACGGACTTTTTTGTATTTTTTTTAAATGAGAAGGCCCTGGAGAAGTCTATGCTTTATGCCTTCTCTCCTAGCCCAAGTCATTTTTGATGTCATGTGTTAGGTATTCAGACTTCCTTTGCAGTCATTTTATTTGTAATAGTGTCTTGTGTGTTGTGTCTCCTAGCTCTACATACAAACTACCACACTTACAATCTCCATGAACCTAAGTGCGTCAGTGGCTCTGGGGATGCTATACATGCCGAAAGTGTACATCATCATTTTCCACCCTGAACTCAATGTCCAGAAGCGGAAGCGAAGCTTCAAGGCGGTAGTCACAGCAGCCACCATGTCATCGCGGCTGTCACACAAACCCAGTGACAGACCCAACGGTGAGGCTAAGACAGAACTCTGTGAAAACGTAGACCCAAACAGTAAGTAACTTTCCTTTCTTTTCATCTTCCCCTCCTACATCAGGAAGCTCTAGGAACTGTGGTATGAGTTTGCCTTTCTTTGGAGAAATATGGTGTCCATTCTTGTCTTAATAGAGTGGGTTCCTGGGTGAATACTAGCCTTTGCTCTTAAGAGTTTGTCTTATTCTTGCCCCAGTTCACTTTTGCTCCCTGTGGGAAAAAAGCTTTTAGAAGCTCCGCTTCTGAAGTGTGAAATCTCCCCCTTCCTTCCTCTTCATTGGTACCAGACCCTCCAAAAGACAGAAGCATACCTGTCGGGTTGTGACCCACCTTTCTTGCTCTCCTCATGTTAGGGAAACAACTTCCCAGTAGGTAAGCTTTAACACCTGATTGAACTGTAGCAAAGGGAATAAAACGGGAATATTTAATGACTTTGAAAGCAAAACTTCTTTACACTGGAACATGAATGTAGAAAAAGTTATAATTCTTCACTAAGCAAGCTTTCTAGAAACAAGAAAACACCCAAGTATACAGGCTGAGGACCACCATGGTCGTGACATCCCCACATGGGAAAAACATCTACTGTGCCACAGTAGCAGAGTTTCATTCCGTGAAAGACAGAATATTAAGGAGATGGGATTAAAGGTGAAATGTCACATCTGATATGCTACAAGGCATATTTGCAACCCTGGGTGGCCTCTAGGCACCCCTGTTAATGACTCCAAAAAGATGGACATACACATACCACTTTGTAAGAAAACAAGACCATTTTAACTAGAGGTTAAAGACATAGAATTCCCATTGGCCAATTTTACTAATACTATGCTGGTTAGAGTGCATTTTAGATTAAAAACACTACTTCCAGGATTTGTTCTCTAGGAACCAGTTGACCAGCTCCAAATATAATGTAGCAGAATCGAGTGTTCGTAACACATTTTGTTTTACAAAGTAGAGGGGAATTCAGGTTGTCCATTAAACCCTTCAAGACATTTTTCAGTTATGAACTCATTTTGTCATAGACAAAGGCTTCTCACCAAACAGAAAGGAATCCCTATTATAAAAAAACTCTGAGGCAATCCTTCATACTCTGCAAGTGAGAGAGAGCTTTGAAGAGCAGGAGGCAACAGTTTGTTCCTGACAAATACTGTGCAAAGATCCATGATCTTGGCTCCTCTCCATTTCTAAGCAGTTGGCTGAGTGAATATTGTGAACCTTGTGGAGAATATGTAGACAGGGTTATAAAGGGTTATATTGTTAACAATATCGTGGGCTTCACTTGGACCTTTTAATAGAAAGGATTCTGGGACAAGACAAGAGGAAAGACAAAGGCTACACGGAGAGAAAGGAGACATAGGATGAAAGTATAGTCTCTGTTCTTGCGTCTTCAGAGCAAATGGTCAACTCGGAGGAGAGAAAGTAGATAGCAAATCCTGTGGTATTTGGGGTGAGGTTGGAAGAGGCTCTGGGTTGAGACAGACCTTGGTTCAAATCCCAACCACTCCACTTCGCAGCTGTGTGGCTTGGAGAATCACTGAGCTATCCTAAAGCTCAGCACCTTCGTGTTTAAAATGGAGATACTAATACTTATGTCGTAAGTGTGTCATAACATTATGCATTTAGAAAATAACATATCAGTTGTTATTGTCCTTTTATTCCTTAAAAGGCAGAAAGTGTGTAAAATGTGATTAAAATCACATTTTAATGTGATTGGTTATGTGGATGTGATGGTACAGTTAAATGCTGTATGTAGATGCAGCTGATGCCCAAGAAGAAATATTTCCATGAAAATATATGCATAAGCATCTATTTTTATGAATACTTATGTCGATAAATATACCTGCACATTTTTACTTCTGTAGTGTTTTATTCTAGGACCCCTTGCCAGACTTTCATTTTATAAAACCTTTATCCTAGAGACACTCCATTAAGTGTTGTACATTTATATCTGAGCATGCACGCATGCACACAAACACACTCAAATTTAACTAGATATACCCAAAAATTAATAAGCAGAAAATATGGTCAAAAGTCTATACATATCGAAAAAAAAAAAAGACCACATTAGAAGTTTTGAATTTGAATAATTCAATACTTTGCTACTTAAAAATATGTAGCTTGCAAACAACAATATTTCTACTATTATTAACTTTTAATGATTAGGTTCTATCCTTGCTGTAGCTGTTTTGGATACAATAATGGCTGTAAAATGCTAATACTAACACGAACACTGACTCTAGTACTGATAGTAACACTAAGACTACTAATAATATTGCATCAGCTAACCTTTGAAATAGGCATTATCCAAAATGCTTTGTGTGCAAGATCTCTTACCGCTCACAGTACCTCTGTAGGAGAATTGTTATTTTTATTGAAGAAACCCAGGCTTAGTGAGATTAAGTGCCGTTACCAAAATCACACATCTAGTTGGCGGTGGAGGTTGGACTGAAACCCAGGTCTGACTCCGAAATCCACGCCTACTTCTCTCTGCTGCTCCGCTCCTTAGAATGTATGTGTCATGGCATAATTCCAAAACAGAAATTACTCTTTTGGCTTCCTGAACTGATGATTTACGTTGCATATAATGATGTGTATGGCAGATTCTTTAGTTAAATGTGCTGGGAAATGTATTATTGTTGCTGTGTTGTCTATAAAGATAGGAGTAACTTGAGCTCAAAGAAGGCTGCTTAGGTAGAGGCCTCATCTTACTTATTCAAAAATTTATATAACTTATCATTGATGCCAGGCATGACAATTGTTCCATTTGGAATTCCATCTGGAATTCATTTGGTGCCTTCCCATGTAAAAGTTTTGTTGGGTTTTGTCAATGATTTTTTGGTGTCTACACAATGTAGCAAAAATAAACATTTCAGGGGAAAAATTAAATCAAATACAGTCCTTGTCTTATAAGTAGTCCAAAACAATTTAAAAATTGTTTTAGTTCTTTTGGTTTTGTGTAGACACTCCCCAAAGTACCGTAAGTAATTTGAATAGATACTTGCTTAACCATAGGAGGAGATTCATGTACCTCCAAACATTGGCGTCTCTGATGACCCAGCTCCCAAAAGTCCCCCTCAAAAATCAAGAGTTTATCCACACAAAATCTGCCTGATAGAACCTTCTGTAGTGGTAGAAAAGTTCTAATCACTTGTGGCCAGTCAGCACTTGAAATACAGCTACTTGAGGAAAAAATGTTGTTTATTTTAAATAATTTCACTTTAAATAGCCGTCTGTGTTTGTGGCTACTATATCAGAAAGCTCATCTCTAGAAATTAATATGTCTTAACATATTAATCCAGGATTTTATCCAGGACACGTATCAGAAATGTCTCCCAAAGTTTTAGCAGTGATGTTGACTGGGGATAAAGTCAACTTAAAGTGCTGAAACATTTGAGCTGAGACAAAAATACAATCAATTAGTTATTTCAAATGATCCAGAAGGAGCAACTAATCCAGAAATAGTGGTATCCTAGATAGCAATTTTATTTAGAAAACCAGTCCTGAGTAATGCAAAAATGTATGTATGTAGGCAAAGAGCAGTAATGAAAAATTCAATTCATGGAAATAAACAATAAGACTACCTGATGTGAGGGAATGTTACTATATTCTATTTAATACCAAATATAGCTCAAATATTTTCAAATTCCTGAACTTTGGTAGCAGAGACAAAGGAATTATTTGCTGAAATTAAGCTGTCTGGTGAAAAAAGAAACAAAAGCACACACCATAGACTTGAAAAAGGAACATGTCTTTCCAAAGGGGGAATTCTGTACACTATTCTCTGAGGAAGGGTAACTGAGAGGAAGTTGGGTTTATAGGATGAGCTACACAGTAAATAATAAAACAGCAATGTCCCCTTACTCATTGTTGCTCTAAACACTTAGTCTCAGTGTATTTCAATCTTGAATGTTTCATTTCTAACAGCTCTGCTCCATCGTTGCAGCTTGCCATCTGGTGCATGCGCGCTTCTACTCATCTACTGCAACTACATGTCCACATAACAATGAATTTGCTTGTTGGCTTACTATGGTCAGAAATTAAAACTGCCCCAGCACTGCCTGAGTTTTTCCCAGGAAGCTCAGTTTTCCTCTTAGATTGCTTCCTCTGTCAAAATTCCATTGCTTACAAGAAAAACTTCATGTGGAATGCACAAAAAGTAAATCTTGAAATTTTTACATATCTGTACACTACTGGCATTAGATATTCAGTATTGGGCGAGTGCTAGTTGGCTTTTGCATTGGGACTGAAAAACAGTAGGAGTTCTAAGGGCTTAGCTCAGCTACTTGTTAAATTATTACGTATACAGGCAAGATTTCTATTGCTAGAGGATCAGAAGAGCCTGACCTACTTCGGATAGCTTTAGATCTGGCCACCAAAATGCCTTCTCAACATTCCTTTCTAAGAAGAAAGGCACCTCAAGCTCTGGTTCTCAATCTGCAGTCTGAATTCAGCATATTTCCCACACTTTCTTTTGCTGACTCGGTAGATGTTTATTCATGGCAAACGTGTAGATGCCAAATAAATAAGACGACCTGTTGTGCTTGGGACACGGTTTATCAATGGCCACTAGGACCCTTTTCCAGTTGGATGAATAATATTAACTGAGGCAGCATGGCTTTATTGGGATGGGTGTATTAAAAACTGCTGCATTCTGCAGCTAGACTGGTCAGAAACAGAAAATGTTCTGTGAATTATCTTCTGGCCAGATGCTCTCCTTGTAAAGAATTGCAGCGCATAGTGATGAGCAACCCTAAGCTACCTTTGTCCTAAACTACCATCCATTCTCTAAGCCAATGTCCCCAGGTAGTGCAGACAAAGTCCTCAAGTACCTGCATGGGTTGCAGATAGTTGAGACTCTGGAAGGTCAGTAGCAACTGGGGATGTCAAGCAGGTGGACAGCTTGGGTTCCCACTTCTAGGATGTGGGAATGTATGATTAACTGACTGACCTAGTGGCTAGACCTACTCTAGACCAATGAGTACATTGTATGATGAAGCATATTTTAGAAGAGTAATTTGTACCTAAAATAGGAAATCTAAAATAAGATATTTTAAATACAAGTTTGTATTCTGATGCTGTTTTTTTTTTCATTTTTTACTACCATTTTTCCACCTACTATAAGGAAAACATATACATGAAAACTTGTGCTGTTCTCAAAGAAGGTAATTATTACATAAAATAGTTGAACTGTCAATATAAGGAGACATTTGAATAAAAAATATATAGATATATACTGCTGGAAAATGGATGTGGGCACCAAACCTACATAAGTAATGATGCCTAGAGAACTCTGGAACCCGCTCCTATGCTGTGTTACTTCGTTACGGTTTTTGTTTTGTTTTGCTTCTCCATTTGTTTGGAACTCTAACATTCTCAACATTATGCTATTTGTTTCATTCTGCC
Source organism: Nasua narica (assembly GCA_028533885.1). Classification (NCBI taxonomy): domain Eukaryota; kingdom Metazoa; phylum Chordata; class Mammalia; order Carnivora; family Procyonidae; genus Nasua; species Nasua narica. The sequence continues at coordinate 43,322,386 of CM052799.1, forward strand.
GGACTAACCATGCAGGCTGGTCAGCATGGCTGGATTAGGCTGAGGAGAAAAGAAAAAAAAAAAAAAAGGGATGGCAAAAGGAAGAAAGGAAAGCTCTGACCAGAGAGAGGACTTATTTGGGAGCTGGTTCCCTCAGCTGCTACAGCTCAAGAAACTAAAACCCTTAAGTCAAGAGGCACCAGCACTCCCATGTTCAGAGGTACCTGAATTGTGGTGAACTGGTCTACCAAAGGCTACTGAATGCACTGAAAGAGTGAGCATAATGTCTATGGTCTCTATCGCAGCCTCTTCTCCAAAAGGGAAAAAAAAAAGAGTAAAAGAAATATTGTGTGCACACTTATTTTATACATACCTATATATTTACTTTTCCTGTAGACTGTATACCACCAGTAAGAAAGAGTGTACAAAAGTCTGTTACTTGGTACACTATCCCACCAACAGTATAGCTTTTGCCTGCTTTCTAAAAGGTAAGAAACAATCTAATTTTTATTTATTTGTATGTTCTTGTCTCTACTGAGAAAAGAAGTGTTTCCATGAAAACTGTGCATGATTACCTGTAAACCTATGTGATGAAATGTGTTTTCAAAGATGATCTGCTTGCTAAACATAGTGCAGACAGCTGCTATGGGTCACAAGCTTGGTTTCTTTTCTGGAGAACGTGCATGTGGGTGTGTGTACTTTTGTCTTTTCTGATCAGGTAGCCAACAGTGGTGGAAGTGGTGCTGGTCACTCTGATATTTGGGTTACTTTAAAATTACTAATGGTGAGAGATTATTTTTAAATGTATGTTGTCTTATTCTGGTTTTAGAAGGCAATGTGGAAACTTAGAGGCAACAAAGGGGGGTGTTTTACAAGCCTAGCAAAAATATTTGTTCGGGTTTATTTTTAGTAAATATATTCCCAGAAATGTATTCATTCAAAAAACAATGAATGGCCTTACTATCTCAAACCCAAAAAAGTCTCAGTCCCTTCTTTGCAGCAAAGAAATAGAAAAGGCTTTGCTGGATGGGTTTGATCATGTGTTGAAGATGAACTGTGGCTCATAGCTCTGTCTTAGAGAAACACAGAGCCCACTTCAGTCATGTCGCTGAAAGTTTCAATGAAAGATCAAAAATCTATAATGAGTTTTAACTTTAGTCAAACCCAGAAATTTACCAATAAATACCAAAAGTATTCAAACAAATGGTGAATGGTGTGTTGTGTGAACTGGGCATGGGAATGAGTAGACATAAGAATAATCATTGATTCTTCACTGATGTTTATTATTTGGGGCTCTTGCTAAAAGATATATGCTATGTATGAATTTATAGTTATTGTTACTCATTATTATTACCGAGTAATATAATGTGTTGTTACTCCTTCCTAAAGGAGGGAGGTAGTAATTGTTACTTATTATTACTATTACTCATTATTACTTTATTATATTATTATTATTACTCATTATTACTATTACTCATTATTACTTTATTACATTATTATTATTACTATTGTTACTCATTATTATTACTACTACCTCCTTTACAGCTCCCTCCCTACACAATAGTATAAAACAGTGGTAAAGAACCCTTGTATTGACAAACATCCCTATCCAGCTGAATGTCAAAGTATTCCCAGTTGTGGGAAAATAGATGGTGGAAAACATGACATAGAGTTATTAAAATCATGTGGTGGCTGTGAATAAAAGGTTGCCTTTTGATTTCCCTTAAATCTGCCATTGTGCTTAGAAAATAGAGAAACCTATCTGTAGAAAGATTCCAAGAAAGAGTGGAGAGGTCCTGCCATGGGAGGGGGAAATACTGCTTCCTAACATGGGCTAGTATTCCTCTTTTCTATGTTGCTAGCATCCAACTTTTATCAAAGCAATTGCTGTCTTTTTTTTTTTTTTTTGTCCATTTAGCACTATAAGACAGGACAAGAGTCCTTTCAGAGTAATTACATTTCCTGTTGATTTTAGATAGCTGCCTGCAACTCAGTCTTTAATTTGGGATATACTGTTCACACATATCAACATGATCTGTCCTAGTTTTTAAATAGGGCATTCTTTTCTCCCACTGAATATATAACGGTATTCCATTGAGATTTCAAGTTTTTGTACTCTAAGGGATTGTCAAAACACTGTAGCTCATCATTTGAATCGTCCTTTTACATGAGACTCTCTGAGAATAAAAGAGAGGGAATTTTCCCTGGGTAAAAATGATAGATTTAATCTCAATCCATTAAACATTCTCTAAGTTGATGACTTTTGGGTTAAAGGACACAAGATAAAAATGTTCTAAGTCAATTTTTCTGTTAAAAAAAATACTTGTACGATGTGCTGTTGCAAAATAACTTTTGACTAGGATTTTCTTGTTTCAAAGATTTTGCCTGGGTGCTCTCCTTTTCTGCCGATGGGAAGGTGGCTTTACAAATTAATGACAATGATCTTATACTGCTACTTAAAAAATATTTGGGAAGTTGGTCCAAGTTACATTTACTCAGAGAGGGGAGTGATTTACCTTGTCTGGGTTACGGTAAGATAGGACAACTCTCAAACAGGGAAGGAAGGCGCGGAAAGTTCTGTGTTCAAATCCATTTCTGTGTTGTGTTTAGGCAGACAAAACAGGAATGGAAGATTTGTAGATTTGAGTAAACTTCTGTACTCCTGGGCTAGTAAGACTTCACTTTCGGCCACCACACCCCAACAAAAGTGGAATCTACAGAGCAGATCAAGCACCTATATTTGTAGGGGGTTGAAGGAAGGAAGTTCAAATTCAGGCAGAACAGAACCTGACCTGGTTTGAAAACGCACTTGACCCCCTGCCTCTGTCTCACAGACGCCATAGGCCAGACCGGCTGACTCAGCACTGCCAGCCAGCTCTTGTCTCAATGTTTGCAGATTTTAAAACTCTGCAGGTTATCCGTCTAATGACATTTGTTTTAAAATGCAATTAAGCAATAAAAACACAATCAATCTGGCCTCAGTGTCAGGTCAGGAAACAGGTTGCTTTGTTAGGAGGTAAATTTTCACACTGCAGGATGGTGTTCTCATTTTAAAACTTGAACAGCTTAATTCAGCCTCACAAATAATAGCCCTGAGTCCTGTTTTTACAAGGTATGTTCTTCCTAGCAAGCACACTGGTTATAATATTATTGACATTTCACTAATTTATTAAATGGTATTGTAAAAAAATCAATAATCTCATCTCTTATAATTACTATAATGGGGTTAGCCTACATTTTAACGCTTTGCAGAATTCTGTAAGCCACGTTTTTATATCATGTTGAGACTCCCCCTCTTACTTAATATTCAGTGTGGTATTTCTGTGCTAACCAGAGACTCCGTCAATTTAAAATCCATCTTGAAACACTCTGTAAGTATAGCATAGCACAGAATATATGTTACCTGACCTTTGACATAGAATCACCTTAGAAATAAATGCAGCTATAAATCTTGTTGGCCTATTTCTTTCTACCTAAGAGCTCCGTGAAACACCATTATTTCTCTCATCGGGGTTTGATATCTCAGCATCCTCAAAAAAACAGTATTTGCCACCTCGGTTCTACAACCTCAGTTCCCCTTAAAGACCAGGATAAAAGTTCACATGGCTGGAATGTGTACTCTTTCTTAGCATTAAAGGAACATGTGCATCTTACCCCAAAGCCATGACAGTTACATTTTATATTTTATCACAGCACTATGGCATCTGGCCAGGCTTTATGAACTCTAAGGGTATTCTTCATTCGGGTCCATCAAAGACACGTTTGTCAAGTAGCACTCCTTTGGGCCAGCCCAGAACTGACCGGGAATTGGGGACAGAAGTGAACCATACCCACGGGGAGGCTGGATCTTATGGGAGAGTCAAAGGAAAGGAATTAGAATTCAAAGTGACAGAAGTACGTCTTAGACGAGGTCCGTACCAAGTGCTAGCAAGCTACAGGTGGACCGCATCACCCAGCAGGTTTTGTTTGAGCTGATCTGAAAAGATGCAGGGATCTTAGCAAGCATAAAGGAAAGACACTCAAGGCAGAAAACAAGTATGCACAAAGAGCCAGAAGCACACAAGAATATGGTGTATGCTGGGATTAGAAAGCAGTTCTGTGAGGCTCAAGTACTGTGTTTTGATGCAGATAGTTGTAGGAGATGACATGCAGGAAAGTGGCCTGTGTGTAGAGGGACCGAGTCACCTTTATCTTTGTGCCTTTAGCACAGGGTATGGCAAATACTAGGTTCTCAGAAAATGTATAGGATGATTGGAGTTTATATAATACGTCATATACCAAAGCATCCTAACTATACCTAGTTAGGTGTACCTAACCATACCTAGAACATAGTATGAACACATTAAATAATATTTATTAATAATAAGAAAATACTGCATCTACAGACTGAGCAAGTGGAGTGGTAGTCTTCCAGAAAAACCCTCTAAAAATTATAGACTGCCTTGAAAAGGCAATTTTTTGACTGTGATGTCCCAGGTTTCAAAACTATATGCTGGTTCTTACATAAAACTCTTAAAACTGACGGTCAATGCTACATCTGCACATAGATAATTAACCACGGTCTCTTTTGATGGGCTAACCCTGTGTATAAAACCAACAAAGTTCTATGCCGATTTCTTTCCTTTTATGGCCTACGGATATCTATTCTATTTGTCTTTCAAAGGTCACGTGAACTTCACATTTACCACTGGAAATGGATCTTGTGCAGGCTTGATTTAAATGGTTAGAGCTTCTAATGTGGTAAAAACAAAAACATCAATTTGATGGTTTTTCTTATTATTAAGTTTTCGGTTTTTTTTTTTTTTTTCCAAACTGGCATTTAGAACAGATTTTGTCTCTTAGGCCCCAAGTATCATTTGCACTTAAAAAGAAAACAGAGTGTATCCTAAACCAAAGTCAGTTAATCTCTACAATCTTTCTTCTTCCCAATTACTGTGAATGTTCATCCTCTCAGGACAGAAGGGATGGTGACTCTCATCTCTGCCTCCTAAAGACGTGTCTCAGCTTCACAGAGTTTTTGTTTTTTGGTTGGTTTTTGTGGTTTTTTTTGGCTGTACAATGGAACTTGGAAGCATTTTAAATTAACTTTCTCTAGGAATCAAAGGTAATCATTATTTCTCTTTATGATCCACATGAATATTCTCATTTTTTTTCTTTTCGAGTTTAAGAGTAGTTTTGAATGCCCTTATATCTCTGGCTTCTTTCAGAGTTAACCTCCAAGGGCCCCAGCTTGCACTAGGAGGACTGAAGAATTTGTCCACAGCCTGTCCTCGCCGAGCTGCCTCGAACCCTTCGAAGAACACGATACGAATCAGCAACCCCACTTCCTGTAAGTGTTGGTCCAAGTAGTAGTTATGACCTTGAGCATGCTGTTTCTTTTCTCTGGCCAAGAATAAGGAAAACTTCACTAAGTTTCTGCTCCAATATTTGAGGTGGCATAAGCTTTATCACCTCATGGCCTTCTGGGATCCTAGATAAGCCCCGTCCTATGTGATCTTCAGTGTCCTCTTGTAGAAGATGGGAGCATGCTTTTCTCCAGGGGAAACCACAAAGATGGCATGGAATCCTTTAAATAAAAGCCTTCCTTTATAAAGGCTGTGCATATATGAGGTAGCACTGTTAGTACCTGCCCATCTTTCTGTTTTAATTGGATTTGCTTTCCCCTCCTTTTTGTGGTTACATTTTTTGTTTCCATAAACTATCGAAGTTGGAAGGAATGACATCTAGATTGTCATTGAAGTCAGGCAACCTTTTCTCTAGGTACAACAAGCTCTGTTTCCAAGATGGGTCACTTGGGTCTTTTGATGGGTCAGTAATAGTCTTTCAGCTTGGTGAAATGGACAGGGAAGGCTATCAGTCACTCAGCAAGGCTGCTGTGGAGCAGGCTCATACCGCCTGATACATAAACCACTCCGTATGATTAACTTCGACAGGTAACTCCATGCTGGCTGGCAAGCTGAAGAGCATTTTAAGTATAAATAATCATTCTAGGGTATGTCTTGAGTGACAGAATAATGACTGAGTGGAAGAGAGTCCCTTAATCTTTGCTTGTGAAAACACATTTTGTTTCCTTTCAAGGTCAAGATACTACAACAGAATCAATTAACAAAACCCCTCACAGATCTTTGCTGATACTTTGAAGTTTGGTATTTATCAAGCTTATATCAAATATAGAACTTCCTTGAAGGGCTGGGCTCATTTATCTCGGTCTTCAAAGGACCTCTCATGGTGCTTTATAGCAATTTAATAATTAATAATACTTTCATTTATGAGGATAATCATTGGACCATATTATCCCTATTGCTACAGACTTACAAAGTGCTCAACCATTCATTAAGACAGGACTTATTGTCCCCACTTAACATATGGAGAAACTGAGGCTCAGAGCAGGTCAGCAACTTCCCAGTGACACACAAGTGCGCGGTGGCACAGTGCATGTCTGAACATGGGCTTCTGGCCAGCGTCCTGTTTAATCAACTGTTCTGAAATTAAATAGGATGGAACACAACACTTCAATGTAGATAATCTATCTCATCAACATTTATTGCTCTCATCAGTTGATTCTAGAGGACTTCAAGGGCTTCAAGACAGAAAGCATCGTTTGAGGTCAGAGACACTTTGAAATGAGATGGGCCCACTTCCGTTTTTTTCTTCCTGGATGGTACTGCAAATGATTGAACAATTTGGTGTTGTTTCACCTATTCTTGGATTCTTTTGGTGGTCTGAAAAATTAAAGACTGTGGTTGTTGCCTCCAAGAACATGGTCTTCCAGAGTTGAAAATGTTAATTCTTGAGAACTCACTGAAATCCACTAAACAACACTCTCAAGGCCTAGTGGTCATCCCAGACTGAGTGCAGCCTGTTTAGCGTTAAAATGCCAAGTCATCAGAGATTGATGGCTGCAAGCAGACTCCACCTCTGCATTCAGGGCCATGAGAACTTCAGTAAGTGAAATTAAGCTCAGAAAAGGATTGGCTCACATTAAAAAATTGACACTTCCCTGGCACAAACATGTGGAAGGAAAGTCAATTCCCACCATAGTTTCATCACCTCTTCTTTCTCTCTCTGCTTTTGCCAGAGTGAAGCTCTATAAAGAAACTGTCCACCAGAGTCATTATCATCTGCTTTAGCTGAAAATTTGATTAAGCTGGCCTCCCAGGGTTAGCATGAAAAAATCTAGATTTTTGTTCAAGGAACTTAATTTATCTTTTCCTCATTTTGGTCATGTTTGCAAATTTCATTTGCATTTTAATTTGCAGTGGTTGCCACAGTCCAGACTAAGACTTTAGCTGTTGTTTCTATTCAGGTGAAAAGTGCAACCACAAGTGGCCATCTGCATGGGCATACAATCAGGCAATTGTCCAAGGCAAGTATCGTTTTGCATTCTTCTAAGTATCCTGAGCAAGCTTTACTACCCAACCCACCAAGTTATGTAATGGAGAGACCCTCTCTAATTTCCAGGAAAAGCTTACCTCCTCACATACCAGCAATGTCCTTATCCTCACAATATTTCAAAATCAGGAGAAATGACACCAAAGGAGACTTCACCCCATTAGAACCATCTCTAGGGACTTTTTTTTTTATATAGGAAAGACATCAATACCAGCAAATGGGGAAAGAGATCCCCTACTGTGATCTACTTTGATGTGACCCTTTCAAAGGCAGTCCCTCCCTGGGTATTGGGTTCTCATTCCATCCTGGGTAAAGTGGCAGGTATGGTAGTATCAGTGGGGATTCCTACCTGACTCCCCTACAAAGTAAAAGAAAGTGAAATGGGATCAGTGTGTGACACCCTGCCATTTCTGCCAAGTGGATAAAATGCTCACCTTTTAGAAAAGGTCATCTGTGCCTCAGTTTCCTCATATGTAAAATATAACCTTATAGTTTTCATTGTGGTGAAAACTACATAAAAGTAAAGCACTGAGAACAAAGTTTGGGGGCACCTGGGTGGCTCAGCTGGTTAAGCATCTGACACTTGATCTCAACTCAGGTCTTGATCTCAGGGTTGTGAGTTCAAAGCCCTACTTCAAAAAAAAAAAAAAAAATAGAAGGAAAAAGAAAGAAAAGAGTTTGGCACAATAGTTATTCAAATGTTAGCCATCACTGTTGTTATTAGGTCACCTAACATTAACTGAATTTTTCTATTTGTGTTTCCTCTAGGAAAGAATTTGGAGATTCCAATCTGATCCTTTTCCATGTGATCTCTTGTACCCATTCTAATTTTGTACCACACATAATAAAGTTTGAGAGTGTCAAGTAATCTATCTGTATCTGATTTTTGTCTAGAAAGACTTGCAGGATTTTCAGATTGAAATATCAATACATCTCCTGTCTTGTCTTTCACCTGTTTAGTGTTGATCATTTCTGGAGCAACAGTGTCTTAAAGCCAATAGTTCACTGCACTATCAAGAGAGAAACCTGGGAGGCCACATTTAAATACACTTCACTTCTGTTTAATTTCATAACACAGCACATATTTCCTTTCCATAAATACATTCAACACGGTCACCACCATGGCAATGTTAAAGTATTACTGTTAGTACTCAGATATTTAAGGAAATACCAAGGATCAATTTAAAAATTCTATTTATGGCAGAAAATCTGCCAAGAAGAAATCTTTTGAAATGCATTTCAGTTTATATTTCAGTCTAATTTATATCTTTTGTTCCCTACCCTGCTGCTCATCAAAATGTCATGAAATTCCCCAGGGTTCTGACACACATCCGGGTTTGGGAACTTTTTTTTTTTTTTTTTTTTGTCTTTAAACCCTGCCTGATAATCAACACATACATTATGGTGTTGATGTGATGGTGATCATTTATACAGCAGAGTGTTTTCCAGGATATTAAAATGACTTATTTAAAAAAATACTCTGGTTGATCACACACATGTCATCAACCAGGTTCCCAGGAAATCATCTCTAGCTGTCTGCTAGCACTGTGAGAAGCTATTTCAAGGTCTCCTCTCAAGAGAATCTTCCAGAATGGTGTTGCAAACTAAATAAAGATGAAGCCAATTGCTGAGCTCTATTACTGGAACCAGAAAACATAGCACCATCTTTGTTGAAGGCTGTCTCCATGACAACCCCAGATAAGAAGCTGGGTTAGTGTTTCTTGTTCCTGCACAGGACTACAGGTCATGGCCTTCTGTAGGCACAGTGAGGTGACACATCTTTATGGAACAATTCTAAGCTACTCAGTAGGTCACCTCTGCATTTAATTAGCCCACAAGTTCAAGGAGATCAAATATTTTTACATTTTCATTGATGCTTTTCTGCCCAACCAGGTAACAAAAAAGATCAGGATAACCATTGTTTCAATTACCACTGCTGTTAATGAATTCATTGTGATCTTAAAGAGAGGCAGCCTGGTGCACAGGTTAAAAATAAGGGTGCTGAACACTTCACTCCTGGACGCTCAATACAACTTTTCCCTGCTCTAGATTGCAATGTGGGTGTCTTGCTTACTCTCTATGCATTAATTTCTTGTCTACAAAAAGGGTATAATAGTAGCAACTACCTCATCAGGTTATGATTAGTCTTAGTGTATATAATATGCCTAAAACAATGGTTGATATGTAATATTATACCCCATAATTACTTGTTACTCTTTTTATGAATATCACCAACTAAGTGGTAGCTGATTGGTTCATATGGTAGCCACTAGCCACAGAGAGCTATTTATGCTAATTAGAATTAAAGAAAATTATTTGGTTCTTCAGTTGTACTAGGCACCTTCCAAATGCTCAGTGGGCACACATAGCTAAACACTACCATACTGTATGGCGAAGATAGAAAATACTGCCATTATCACTTAAAGTTCTGCTGGATAGTGCTCTGGGCCGTAGCCTATAGAAAGTAAAAAGGAGCATAGCAACATCCTCTCTAGAAGTGCTATCATTTGTTCTTAGCACTTTCCATTGATTGTGAAAACAGTCTCAAGACTCTCTCTGAAAGCACTGGAATCTATTTTTGTGTGGCATCTGGTAAAGGGTGGCTTACACTGTGGAATATACAATAAATACTGTGAAGAAAAACAACAAAATTTCCATAAACGGTTTTCTCTCAGGTGGGAAGGTTCCCTGTTCTTTTTGTTTGTTTGTTTTTAAAGATTTTATTTATTTATTTGAGAGATAGAGAAAGTGAGAGAGAGCATGAGAGGAGAGAAGGTTAGAGGAAGAAGCAGACTTCCCGTGGAGCTGGGAGCCCGATGTGGGACTCGATCCCAGAACTCAAGGAGTTGCTCAACCAACTGAGCCACCCAGGCGCCCCTCAGGTGGGAAGGTTCCCTGTTCTTTTATAATGTTCTGTATTTATTGATTCTCTAGCTGCACATAATTCTTGAAAATCAAGCTCAGTGGCAACTCTGTAGACATCACATGTTATACAGTAGAACCTATAGCTAGTGGAGAGGATGATTTTCTTCATCACCATCCAATTGGAGGCAATGTACATATTTATTTGCCACACCAATGTTGCTCCACAGCAGAAATGTCAACTTAAATATTCAAGGATGTGAGCACAGGGCTTCACCCAATCCCAAATAACTCATTTTCAGACACTTTTCACTTGTGATTACCCAACTTGGCAATTCTAGTGTTGGCTGAAAAATGATTGGCCTCTCCCATCAGAGTCAGATTGACATCGCCCGGGACTGGTTTGTCCCATGCATGGATACTTGCTTTGTCCTATGCGTTGGTTAGTCCTTGGAAACAGTGCCTGCCAGGTGCTTTGTAAATGATTGACAATAAGGAAAAAATACATGAGAAAAACAAAGACGTCTGTCATTTTCAACAAGCAGAAGTTTTATGTGAATGAAGAACAGTTCATGATGTTATGCAATGTCTAAAGGAGTCTCTGCTATCAATTTATATTCTAGAGAACTTTTACTGCCAAACTATCACAGAAAGCTAGGCACAAGAGCCCATGTAACATACTAAGTCCCAGAGCAGCTCTAGCACATGAAGAGAGGCCTCCCCTAGCTTCTCAGATGCTCATTCCAGAACTCAGGATGCAAAATGGCTGCGTAAGGGAAAGTAAAAACAAAAACTGTTTTTGAACTTTCCAGACAAGCTATATTTTGTCTAATGGGGGGGGGACATAAAACAATTGATTATATTGATTTCTAAATATTGTCTGAATAGCATAATGAGTCAATGTTCCAGAAGTATAGAAAAAAGAAGAAAAATCTACAGAATTTTAAAAAATTGCATCATCATCAATTAACTGTGACAATCAACTACCCCTTAAAACATTTTATAGTTTTATTTTGCCATGTGCTTGCACATACAGCATCTATAGATAGACAACCTACAGCTCATGGGGGTGAAGAACATCATCCTTGCTCTTTGTGACAAGGTAGCTTTAGAAGCCATTCTGACCCCCTTTTACATACACCCGCCACTCTTTAAAGAGTTGAAATATCTTTAGACTAACAAGTGTGTTTTTAAGCCAGGGGCAAGGGGGCCAAAAATCCCTCATGATAGAAGATTCATATTTATAGCACAGTCTGGAAAACAAAACAACAATAACAAAAACCTCTTTTTCCTTCTACCTGTAGAGGATCATTAGCCACTGGCCATGTTTCCTATGGAAAGGTAAACAGCTCAAGCCAGAATCAGAAATAAAGACAGCTTAGAAGAAGTAATGAATTATTAATACCAGATAACAACTTAAGCTGTATATCTCTCTGAGGCTAGGAGGCTGGCATGGCTGGAGAGGAGTGTGTTGTGTCTGATGGGAGGAAAGAAGATTCTGCCTTGCATTTCATTTAGCTTCTGCTGAGTTCATTATAAAGACAATGCATATGCCCCCATTTAAATACAGGCTTTTTTTTAATATAAGCTTGCAAAGCTTACTAAAGAGGTTAAACCAAGTCTGAAAAGAAAGATAGGTTTACTGTTTCTTTTGTCTACTGGTCTTCTTGTCAAGAGAGCCTGACCCCAAACCAGCTGACATGATTTATGGAATATTTACTGTCGTTAGGGACTGGACATGTAACGCTCAGACAGAACTAGCTGCAGCTCCCTAGGTCACAACCCAAAGAAGAAGGAAGAACAACTCCTTGTCAGATGTGATCCATGGATGCATTACTAGAAGTATGTGCTGAGGACTCAAAGTAGTCATCTGCTCTCATGGATGGCAAGGGGATATTCTAACTGTGGCTTAAACAATGAGCCAGCGTGGGAAAGGGTGTTCCACACAGATGGATCATCCTAAGTAAAGTCCAAGTACATGAAATGGTGGCAACAATATTAGTGACGGGGCTGGGTGGCAGGTAGTGACTACCCCCCATGTAAAAGCCACTATTTCAAGTACTTAACATGTATTAACTCACTTACTCATAACCACCTTATTGTATATGCATCATTAAGCCCACATTACAGATAAGGAAAGTGAGGCACAGAGATTTTAAGTAACTTCCCAAAGATGTACAGATGACAGAGAGAGGTACTTAACATATATGCTTAGTCATCTGGGCACAGAGGTCCTGCTTCTGACCACTGTAGTGCCTTCCAGTACCTAGGTACATTGAGGAAGAGCCATTTTCCCACATAGCTAGACCACAAGGCTTCTCAACCATGGCACTAGTGACATTTGGAGCTGACTAAGTCTTTGTTGCAGGGGGCTGTCCTGTGCACTGTAGAACGTCTAGCAGCATCCCTGACCTCTACCCACTAGAGGCCATAGTTCTGTCCTACAGTTGTGCACATCCGTCCGAAATGTCTCTAGACACCACCAAATGTTCTCTGAAGGGACAATTCATCCAGTTGGAAACCACTGGACAAGCATATAATGTGTGAAAATGAAGCAAGGCAGAAAAGTATATTGAAACTGTGACCATCCTCAAACTCTATTCTGAAGGCTATGGAAAGGTACCCTTAGAGAGAAAGGTGCCATTTGGGGTTTCTAAACTGAGGAGCAGCAGAAGAGATAATCTTTAAAAGCATTACAACAGTAGGTTCTATGAGATACAACATACACTCCGAGTTCTCAGCTTAGGAACAGAAGGTTTTCTCTGATTTTATGAACTGTATGTTCAAAAATCTTGCAGTTAAAGATACGAAAGGATAATCTGTAACAACAGTCCGAAAGTTGAGGCAACCATTTCACCCAGTGGTTCCTGGAATGCAGTCAGTCCCTAACGTGAAAGCTTAAAACTCGGTTTTTTTCATGTAGGAAAATTTCTGGGTCTGGGGGAAAAAATGACTACCCAGTCCGTCTTCTTAAGAAGCTCCAGTATCAGATTCTATGTTATTGTGTTAAGTGTGAACATAGTTACGTCAACTTCAGAGAGGCCATTTCTACAGTAGGATTTACTGGACACTTACCGACAGTGGGAAAAATGGAAGTATTCTCCCTGCGAGTCTCTAGATGGGCAAAATTTCAAACCAAGGGGTATGTGTTCAGAACAGCTCATTTATTAGCGGGAAGAAAGATCTACACACTTTCTAAGTATTCTACACTAAACATGTTATAAAACAAAAGATGGTTTTCAAATGACCGAATTCAGAATTATGCCTCAGGCGGTGAATAAACACTGGCCTAATTGTCCAATTTCATCTGTTTGTCAAACATCAGCTTTCTTTTCTATTCCCTGTTTTGACTCTCAGTGCATTTTTTCACTGGAAAGAATTAGAAAGGAATGTTTTCCGAGCTTTCTTTACAAGATTGCCATGGCCATCTTGAATCTAGTGCAGCTCCAGGCTCCTAACAAACTTCATAGTTTCGAAGATGGGTTTCTCTTAAAAGGAATAACTTGATTGCCTGTGAGAAGTTATCTAATCCCAGAGGAAGAAAACAATGCATCTCTGACAGAAAAAGACACCCTTAGGGTCGGAGTCAAGAACTTCAGAATTAGAGATAGTGTTAGTTCGACAAAAGTATCTTCCCATATCTGTTAACAGAAGGATTTGAGTACCCTTATTAATGAGGCTCTTTTCAAGTTGGGTAAGATGACACAAGCTAAGGCCCCAGGCTGTGGTCCGATCTATGGCCAACATTCAGTAATTAGTATTCCTTCCCATCTAGAACTTAAAAACAATCATTGAGGACTTCCACAAGATCAGACCTATCTTGGAACCTCCTGGAGATTCTTCCTGCATTCACGTGGGGGAGTGACCTGGCTTCAGCAAGAGTACATCCCAACTGCGTGAATCTCCCTCAACTCAAGGCAGTAAGCTGCCCCCACAGCCCATCTCACCTTGGGCTCAATGCTAGCTGGGAGGGTTAGGAGGCTAGAAACTTCAACTCCAGCCTCTCCGAGGCAGCAGTTCTCCTGGGAATAACATCAGGCCCTCAGCTGGCATTGTAGTGGGAAAAAAGACATAGCGTTGTCTTCGACAGCTTTGTTTTGAAAGAGGTCTTAAAAGAGAATGTTCAAGTCTAGATCTGGCATTCAACTAATGATTTGAAATTTTAAACAGCCGTAGTTTTTTCAAGCTTTACCATTTGTATATGAAGGAGACTGCTAAGCTTTTAGATTCTTCATAAATAGTAAATAGACTTAGACATAAATATCCTGTAATATGTGCTTTGTTCCTTTTATTTGGAGGCAAGTTGCAATTTCTCATTAAACACGATAAATCAATACACAGCAGCCATTGTATGGGAAGAACAGCCAACAAGAGGTACAGTTTCCGTACTGATGAAAAGCATGTAAAGACATCAACCCCCAAACATCTGCCAGCCATTGTTGGGAAAAGAGAATACTGAGCGATGCCTTGTGGCATTTTAAGGATGGCAAACATCTGGCGTGAATGTGAGTAATTTTAAGATGTCAGGAAGAAATTCAGATCACAGGATTAGGTGATCAGCCCTCATCTCATAGGTGACTCCTTCCTTCCCTTCAGAAGTGAAAAAAGCATTCTCCAAGAAAGATATTAACAATAGAAGGCAAGCAGCCAGAAAGTGCAATTGATAAATGCCCAAGAGGGCAGGGAAAACAAAGCATTTTCCCCTCTTTACTCCAGGGAGCAGGAGCATAGAATTGGTTAGACTATTTGGAGACCTCCAATGGAGGGCATGGGGTTGGTGCTGAGAGCGGCCCAAGACATGCTCGTGACAGTAACACTGCGAGGCAGAGGCAGAATGACAGATGGGACCTTTGCTAGCACGGTGCCCAGCCTTTCCCAGAAGATGCTTTTGTTCTCAATGCTGTTGATTCTCCTTGGCCACTGGGGGCCTGGTCTTGAAGCTCAGATATGTGGTTGCCTTTATGTCAAGCCATCCCTTCCGGCCTTTGTACGAGTTTGTAGGAGGAGTCTACTTAAACTGGTTGGTGGTAGGTCCCTCACTCAGAAAATGCCCTCAGCCTCAAGTGTGGATGGTCAGTTAAAAGGAACTCCTAACAGGAGAGGTTCTTCACTAAAATTTTTTTTTGGAAACCAAACACTGAGTTGAGCAGAACACATTCATGTATTATTCATGTAATGAGACCTGCTAATCATATCTCTAAGTGGACAGTTTCCGACACTAAGGTCTATTAAGATGGGAGCTGATTTTTTCCTCCTCGTTGTAATAGCTTCAGTAGCTAGCATGGTTTCTGGTGCAAGCTAGATGGGCAGTCCAATTTTGAGCTAATGCATAAAATACAATGAAAGTTGCAATATGTGCGTTTCCAAGGAACATTAATTCAACTACATGGATTCTATAGAAGAAAAAGGTAAAAGGAGAGGAGGAAGAGAAGGAAAAGAAAAATTGCTCTCCTTGCTTTTCTTGTTCAGTCTAGAGGCAGGTGTCCCCTCGTAGGGAAAAGTGAAGCCTCAGCGAAAATGCAGAGAGAATCCAAATAAGTAATTCTGGACTTTTCAGCTTCTGCAGTCCCAGGTCTTAGCAATTAATGAATAATTTAAGACAGTGCTTCTCAAATTTTAATGTCCATGTGATCATCCAAGGATCTCATTAAAATGCTGGTGTGGACTCTAAAGGTTTCTCAGACTCTGTATTTCTAACAAGCTCCTGGTGATGCCCATGCCAATGGCCTTTGGACCACACTCTGGGTAACTTGGATTCAGGGGACTGTGCAAGAAAATTTTAACCAAGCCCATCTTTTACCAGGCTTGCCGACTTTAAAACCTAACCCCAATAAAAGATGAAGGTTGACCAGATGCAAGCATTTTAAGCTAACCTAATAGGATCACTGAATTGTTAGTGAACATGAAAACCTGGTATGAGTCAATTGACTATTGCTATGGGAAGGTGTTTCAGTCTCTCTGAGGAGAAAACATAAAAATATGGCAAGTTATCATCTCACCTGTGAGTCATTTTAGGTTAGTCTTGCAAGTACAATGGTTGAAATCACCTCAAGTAATAGAAAGATAAATAGTAAAATATTCAGCCCCCGTTTGCACTGTCGTATATACTGATCTTAATTACAGACTACAGATTTTCATCTAATTGCTAACAGTGATCGGCTCTTGAATAATTAGGAGGAAGGGGTGTGACTTACGGTTGGAACAGCCTCAGAGTACAAAGCACTTGTTTTTCAAATGTCACTATGACATTTCAAAAAAAAAAAAATTCAAAAGAGAAATAACAAAAACAGTACAAATACTAATCCAACATGGAAGTCTAGTGAAAGGGGCCCTGTGCTCACCGACTGAAATAAAGACACTCTGTGTTTCTTGGGGCTGACTGCCCACTGGAGTTACGTGGAGTGCCTTTAGCCCACACCTGTGCCTGGACCTCACCACCCAGCACTCTGTGAAGTTACATCAGATGGGGTCTAAGCCGCGGTGGTCCGAATAGCTCCCCAGGTGAGTCTAATGGCAGCCAGGCCCAAGAATCCTCAGAGCTACTGCAGAGATTCTCAAATTTGGTCCCAGAACCAGCAGGATCAGCATCACTTGATCATTTATTAAAAATGCAGGTTCTCATAGCCCCATCCCCACCCCTAATGGGCTGAATCAGCAACTCTGGGATCGGGGTCTATCAGTATCTGCTTTAATAAGCCCTCTAGGTGAGTCGGATGCATGCTACTGGCAGTTCTTTCCTGAGAAGGATAAGGGTCTCTGTCAATGTTCTTACCTAAGAGGTCCTTGTGAGGGCCCACTGGAAGATCTCATGTTGAGACTTCTCCGTTGGATGGCCTGCGACCTAGGCTATGGTGTCAGTTCTAGAGTTGGTTCTGCTACTTCCAGTCTGGGAGTCTCAGCAATGGAAGAAAACTTAATGTCATTTAATTAAAGGTCTAATTGTCACTATGCCATTTAAAAAATGTCATCTTGTGTAATATGCTCAAATACCTCTAGTGATAGGAACTTACTACCACGCGGTCCCATCTTTTCCACCTTCAGGTGCTTACTAGGCACAGAGTCTAAGTATTTTAAAGATGATTCACTGATGTGTGACAATGATCCTTGGGATGGATCCTATAATCTGCACAAACTGAGGCTTAGAGACGTTTCACAGTTGGCCAAAGTCATACAGTTTCTTACTAAATTTATATCAAGTTCTTTGTCTTGAGAATTCATTTGCAGAAATGATAATCAATAATCTGTTAAGAAAACTGAACTGTTGCTTTACATTCTCTTATCTCTAAAATAAATACTCCTTGTTCCTCATAGCCAATATCTAGCCCCTTCATCGTCCCTGCTGGGTCCTATCGATCAGCACACTAAATAGCAAGACTATTAATAGACTGTTTATGTATTCCATCTATCCGTTAGGACAGTGTTTTTTCATGTCATGGCACATGTGAAAAATGATAACACTGGTAAGTCGCACTTGGTAAGTGAGAAGATTTGGGGCGGGGTGGGGGAAATCTATGCAAGACTTGCTGAAAAAAAAAAAAAAGACTTGCTGAAAAAAAGCGCATATTACTTATAAGGATATTACCAAATACTTAAAGGTTTTATAGGAGAGACTGAATTTGTATCTAACTTCAAAACCTAGTATTTTCTTTTTTTTTTTTGTTTTGATAATAACTTGGACTTACTTTCGTGAACAGGTATTTCCTATCCACTTATATGCATGAAGTGGGTATAAACAATCCCTGGTTGAGACTGTTTGATGATGATCTCTTCAAATTCTTGATAGAGAACATAAATGAAAAACTTTGTGTAAGTAGGTGATACAAAGTTTGACAGCATTTTTTACAATATTTCAAAAATGTGTAGCATTTGGGTTTATATTTCAAGAATCCAGTATCTTCTCCTTTATTGAAAAAAGTACTATTAAAATGTCCTCTGATAATGTGAATGGATTTCGAATCCAGTGCAAGGTTTTTCTCTCAAGTGTTTTACATAATAATGATGCTTTAGTTTGCTGATGCACATGTGCTGTTAGGGCAGTTATCATGCAGCTAAACAATCTGCCACCAAAAGGGTACCTCAGTCACAAACGGAGAAAAGTATCCACCATTTATGTGAATGCAAACATATGGGGTCACCAGTTGGATGTGGACCTGCCAGGAGGCCCACCGGGCCATGTTGTCCTGCTCTCTCCAGCTGCCTGGCTTTCTGGGCACATGAGTGAAGTTCATGGGGCTCTTTGTCCACCATGGCAGTGGCAAACACTATATCCAGATGGAAGAGCACCTCATTACCCATGCACAGGGAAGAATGGCAAGGGCTGGATCTCATTCATTGTGCCCTTCACCTATAGAAACAGTCAGATAAGTCACCAGTTCCTTCTTGTTTAAGAAGCTTTCAGGGGAGACCTAGACCCCAGACAATGCTCCTGGTGGCTAGACATGCTTGATAAGGTTATCCCAAGCTTTAAATAGCAGCCCCAAGGTCTAAAGGGATCAGTGTGTGTGTGTGTGTGTGTGTGTGTGTGTGTGTGTGTGTGTGTATTAAGATTTTATTTATTTATTTGGCAGAGATCACAAGTAGGCAGAGAGGGAGGAGGAAGCAGGCTCCCTGCTGAGCAGAGAGCCCGATGCGGGGCTCGATCCCAGGACCCTGAGATCATGACCTGAGCCAGAGGCAGAGGCTTTAACTCACTGAGCCACCCAGGCGCCCCTAAAGGGATCAGTATCTTACAACATCTGCATTCCTGGAGTCCATGATGGCAGCAAGTTGGCCAACTATCATACCCATGCCATTATTTTGAACATCTGAGGCACTTTTCTGAAGAGTGGCTCAGGACATATCCCCTAGGGAAAAACATCTGCAAGCACCTCCTGGATGCAAATGATGATCCTGAGTGGCTATATTTGTTCTGTAGTCACTCATTCCAACCAATATTCAGTCTCAAAGGGACAGCTGCCAGCGTCCTGCCTGACAAGTGTTTTCCGAACAGAGTCCAGTCTGAAGCCCACCTACACCAAAATGGTCAGGGACTCTTGGGAAAAGCACAGTACCATGGATCCCACCCCAAATTTAAAGAACTCAGTCTACTAGAGACACAGATTATAAAATAGTAGCTAACAGAAATGAAACTGCAACCGTGAAAACACTCTGAACAAGAACTACAGGGAGCTATGAAACTTAACTATGGAGACCTAGAGTAGCTTTCTTAAGAAAGGTTTTCTTAAAGGGCGTGTGGACATTAACAAACAAAAAGAGGTTCGCAAACTACCTAGGCAAAGGCATGTTCAAAGGCCCTGTTACAGATGCATGGAAAAGACTAAAGGCTGAGCAAAGGCGAGTGTGACCAGAGGCAAAAGAACCAGGGGAAGTATGGTTCAAGAGAGCCTGAAAAATAAGTGTCAAGTCCCATAGATATTTGTAGAACAAATGAAACATTTTATCCTTGTTCTGAAAGCAGCAGGAAGCCATTGAAGAGTTTTAAGAAAGGAGGTGAGAAAATAAGGAATAACATGATCTGATTTACATTTTTAGAAGAAATCACTCTGGCTGCTGTTGTAGAGGATTGGCTATATATAATCATCCAGAATTTAGCTTGAAGATATTTATTAGTTGAGGTGATAATGTTGACTTTGACTACATAGGGAGTAGTAGAGGCAGAAAGAAGTAGAAGGGATAAACTATGTCAGAGGTAAAAGCAACAAGATCTGGTAATGATTTGGTTCTCCTCCCTTAAGAAAATGTTGGTGACTTGGATGGCAGTTCTTGCCTATGTACTCACTGACTTCTATGTCCCCAGACATGGAAAAACAAAGTAGGTTGGTTACTTTTACAGAGCTGTTTTACTCAAATTCAGTTGATTTTATTCTTGATCATTTATCTGTACTATGAAGTAAAGGACAATTTCTCTGATGCACAAAGCCAATTGATTTTGAGAGCTTTATGAAGAGATCTCTGTGCCCATATGCATTATATTCATAACCTCATGCAGGAAGTCAAAAGTAGTTTATATGTGTGATGAGTTTAGGTCAGCTACAAAGTTAAAAGGGAGCAGTCCTTAAAATTGTCCCAGGTATGACACCAACTGTAAGCTTAAAGGGTTCCCAAAACCACCCTTGGATCTGATACTTTGCTGGACAGACTCACTGAAAGTTGTTATACTGAAAGTTTATCAAAGGGAAAGGGTACAGATTAAAGTCAACCAAGAAAAGAGATACATCAGAGACTCCAGGAGAAGGACCCACACTTGGAGCTTTCATTGTCCTTTACCCATGGAGTCAATGTGCATTCTTTTTCTGGCATTCATAAGTGAGAATACACACAGAGGATGGTCAACCAAGGAAGCTCATCCAAGCCTCAGTGTTCAAAAATTTACTGGGGCTCCATTTTATCTGCAAGATTGATTGGCTGACTGTGCATGTGACTGAACTTAGTCTCCAGGTCAACCAGGCATGGATGACCCAAAGTCCCCACCCATAATCACAATGTTACTATCTGGCTCGCCCAAGGCACCAAGGCAAACAAATGTTACTTCCCAGGGGCCAAGAGCAAAAGGCTAGACTTCTTCTTGGACAAAGTTAAATTCTTTACATGATAATATGCCAATGACATAAAAAATTGATGATTTATGTCACAAGCAGTAGAAATGTAATTAATGTCAATATTGCATTGAAGTAGAGTATGGGCTAGTAGAAATATGCAATTTCTCTTAGAAACAAATTAAATGATCCAAGGTCAAATTCCACCTTGCCCAGAACTAGCTTTGTATCTGTTAGAAAGCTTCTTCTAAACACTTCTCTATCTGTTCTTCCTTACTGCCCTCACAATTCTACTCCCCTGTGGTCCACTTAGGGGAAAATGCATTTTTTGACATTGCCTAAAAGGGAAGTTGGCCCCATTTCAACATTTTAATCTTTCTCCAAATTCTGAGTTTCTTGGTTGAGTCATTTCTGGCTAAGTCAGTTAATGGGCCAGATCCTAATAACTTCCTCTCCTATATTTGAGGAAAACCCACAAGGAAATGGAGAGGCAGGCCAGTTTCTTCTCTGGCACAACTACATACACTTTGCCATTCAATAAAATCGAGCAGTTTCCATGGAGGTGACACTTGACATAATGCGTAAACGATGGTACTATGCATAATGTTAAGTTAGCACCATGTTAAGTTGGCTTCATCGCTGATATTCCATCTATTTTTTTTTTAATTGAAGCCATCTATTTTAAAGGAAGATGAACATAGTACTTACAAGATACCAGCAGATGGTAGAGCCATTATGGTCACCAGAAATTTGCAAAATCACTAAGGCCAGATGCCTCCAAAGCATTCCCAGGAACCAATTTGACATTTGCTGTCTCTGTCGCAGAAATTCTGAGTCCCCTTTATCTTTTCTATTCCCCATGGGCTCTCTCTCCAAGACAGAGCCATTGTAAGTGGCTTTTGCCAGTGACTCCTGTGCTGTATGTTCCTGGTTTGGCCTCTTGCCACTTAACTTTATTCTTTGCAGAATCTGGTTTCTGTAGTACAGCAATAGGACATGATCACTATGAAGGTTTTAATTTTCCTGATTTTCCACGCTCTGTAAAGCAAGCTTGTTATTGACTTCCAAATTCAGATAATGGAAGTTTGGGGGATATATAAAATTGGGAATCTCATGAAGCACTTGTCTTGGCTAATTTCACATAATTATAGGATTTTACAGGACATTAACAAGCCTCTTCTGTCATTTTATTTCCCTCACCAAATCTCTTTTATTTTTACTTTTTATCTTCAATCCTGACAACACATATCTTGTTTTTGTTTCAGTGCATTTTGGTTTCTTCCCTTTTTAATGCTTTCTTGTATATTGTTATCTAGAATGAGACCTAATTTCTTTTTTCTTTTCTTTTTTTTTTTTTTAAGTGAATTGACTTAAGGTTGATGTACAGAAAGCAGTGAACGAATACTACAGGGAGTAAGCAAATATGGCAAAAAGTTAGGTGGTAGAAGGGCTGATTGTGTGGAAAACACAGAGCACTACAGGGGCAGAAAGGAGGAGACCTAATTCTGCCTGGAGCAGTTAGGGAAGGCTTTCTAGGGGAGGGGAGAGCAATTTGCATCTCAAAGGCTGATAAGGCATTAACGGGATAGAAGTATTCAGTCTGTTGGATAAGGAAGGAAGGAAGGAGCTAAGTACATTTATGTTTATAGATAAAGAAACAAGTTACTTTTAGAGTATGGAGACCTAGCCTAAACTTTGAGTCACAGGAACAAGACATTTGCCTGGAAGAGGGACAGCCATGATCAGGATGGAGAATCTAATGTCAGTAATGGAGGTTAGAAACCATTCATTTTTAATAGCATGATGCCTGACATCCTGTGGTTGGATCTATCTCCCAGCTCACTCAGCAACCTGGTATGGATCTAAAAAATTACCTGAAGCCAGGTATGAGTTAGTTTGGGGTCAGATGTGAGTTAGGTTGGAATTCTTTTCTCATAAGAAATACATATAATTATATATCAATATAAAATATAAATATTACACACAAATACATAAAATTAGATATAATTTGAAAATCATATGCACGTATGTGTATCCAGTTTATGAACTGTGTTCTAAAAATGGCACAAGGATACCAGGAAGTGGCCCAGAGGGTACGGGGGTGGGATTAGCCATGTGGGCTGTAGTAGAGCAGCCTCTCCATCATCTGCATCTATCTGGGCTTCCCAAGCAGTATTCATTTCAGTTAGAGTCCCAAACAAGTTTGAAAACTAATTTCAACAAACACCTCAGTGTTTCTCCAATTTCTTGCATTGGTCTGGAGAAACTCAGGTTAAGGGCATTTCCCCACAATCTCTGAACCCCTTTTCTCCATAAGAGGGATCTGGCATCCACAAAGGACAGTAAATGTGTCGATGCAGATGAGCCATCAGACCGTCCTGGGTCCTACTTTCATTCTCCATATGCCACCGTAGAAGGCACATTGGCTGTTCCTCCACCTCCACTTAACCTTTGCTCCCTCTTTCCCCAGTTACCTGTAGATGTTCTAAAAACTCAAACAGGCCCCTGGAATCTAATTGCTGACCCACTCCACTGTAGTATAAGAATTATACTATTGCATCCATTCTAACTTGGGTTTACATTTTTAAAAGAGGTTTGGTGTATCTCCTCATAAAGTCTATTAAATATTCATAATCAGCCTCATTATCTGGGTAAAATACATGATGCCAAAGTTTTGAAGCTATTCTCACTTAAAAAAAAAAAAAAATAACAACTCTCCAACTTGAAAGTCCGACAGGACCCATTTTTGCTGCAGCAAAAGGTTTTGCAGAAGGTGCAACCCTGTCACTCATACACACAGTAATCGCTGGAGATTACTAGTCATTTTCATTATAGGTAATTTCAGGGTGTGTTGTTTTGCCTTGTCACTCACATTCCTGGGACCTTGCCAGAAGGTGTCACAAGGAGTAAATCAGGAAGCCAACCAGAGCTCTAGCCCCACAAGATAAACCTAAGGCTTAAGT
Source organism: Nasua narica (assembly GCA_028533885.1). Taxonomy (NCBI): domain Eukaryota; kingdom Metazoa; phylum Chordata; class Mammalia; order Carnivora; family Procyonidae; genus Nasua; species Nasua narica. The sequence goes on from CM052799.1 coordinate 43,346,117, forward strand.
GAATATTCCATCATCTGCCTAAGTATTGACAAGGTGTGGGAAAGGTGGGACCTTGATCCTGCCTCTGTAAGCAACACATATCAGGAGATGCTCAGCTCTTGCCTTCACTTGTCTCGGCTTCTGTCATACTCTACAGAATCTGTTTGTCCAGGCTCCTCAACATGGGGCATAAAACCCCTGAAAGATCTTGCCCCACTTTCATCTCCCCAAATCCCCAGTGTCATCATCTTACCACACATTCGTGCTGAACATTTAGTCCCTCAAAAGTCCCACTCTCTCTCCAAAAACCTTTCACCCTCTTCCCTTATCTCAACATCAACTTCATCTTAGCTTGAGTACTCTACTGATCTTCACTCTTCCTGAGACATTCTCTAAGACTGGAATGCCCCTCCTGAATACCCCGGTACAGGACCTTCTCACACTTTTATGTGGTTGCCCAGTTTCATTCACTCACACAACCCATCTTGGTGAATGATTCCTAAGTATCAAGCACAACAGTATCCATGATAAATCTTACCCATGCAGAGCTTACATTTAAGTGGAAAAGAAAGGCAAGAAATGGTTATGTTTACAGAAAATCATCATGGTGGTGTAGAGAGATAGAGGATTGCTATTTTAGATGAAATATCCCTGAGGAGATGACATTGAGATGGGACTAAATGATGAGAAATCATAAGCCATGCAATGATCCCTGGGAAGGCATTCAAGACAGAAAGACAGAAATGGTACACTGTGCATAGAGCAAGTGCAAAGGCCCTGAGGTAGAAGCAAATTTGGCACACACCAGAATGGCAAGAAGGGTAGTATAATACCTGGGCAGGGGAGTAAAAGGGAATGAGGTCGGAGGTGCAGGTAGGAAGAGGGCACAAAGCAATCTCTAAGGATATCACCAACCATGTGATGTTACCTGAACCACCTCTGACTCGCCATTCAGAATAAGATTTCTCAAAAACATGATGCCTAAAAGGCACAGAAGACATTTGGGAAACATTCTGCTCAGTCGCTAAAGGGACAACAACGACAACAACTCCCTCCCTGGGTTCTCTTGACACCTCACCTGTGTGTCACATATTTGAGGTCATAGTCACCCTCACAGGTGTCTATGAAATCTCATTGCTTTTCAACAATCAACTCCATCTAAAGGGCCATAACTATGAAAAGCATAAACTGACAAGTCATTCTCAGATTTTTAAATATTTTATTAAAACGTGAGAACAACAACAGTCTATGTTCTCCCTGCTCTTTCTGCATCTACTTAAGTTACGTAACTAAACAACTAAACCCAGGAGACCACACTGCATCCAATTTACAGGCTCTCCAGGAAAGCCTCATTCTCTACGAGCAGTGCAGGCCTTCTAGGCCACCACACTAGGGACAGGATATGGAAGCACCAGAATATGGGTCTCTGGGCTCCACCTTTTATAATCTGGGTGGCTTTGGGTAAGTTAACCTCTCCAGACCTTAATTTCCACGTCTATAATATAAAAACAATGAAAGATATTTTTCTTAGAGGTTATTGTGTGTGTGCATGTGTGTGTAGGAATGTGTGTGTTATCTGAAATAGTACTTATGCAGTATTTAGACTTGATATAACTTATTCATTTATTGGATACATTATGCTGGTGCCCCAAGTAAGTTACCCTTTGGACTGAACTCTGCATGAAGGTCTATTTGTTAGGACAACATAGTCTCCCTCATCCTTCTTTCTTTGTCCCTCCCTCACCAAACCCTATTTCCATAAGGTCATATTCACAGGTATTGGGAGTTAAGACTTCAGTTTATCTTTTGGTGGGGGACACAGTTGAACCTTAACATGTCCCCTATGGAACTCCAAGTGGTTACAGGATTAAGAGTTCAAAGCTCTGGAGCATTTAAAAGTGTAATTTCTAAATAGTAATAATAATAATAATAATAATAATAATAATAATAAAATGTTTAAAAGCCTGAGTTCCACTTTGACTTTGGATTACCACCATGACTTTGAATCAGTTCTCTTAATTGTTGTTTTCTCACGTGTATAATAGGACAAATAATAGCTGGCTCAGAGAATAGTGTAGGCATTAGTGCCAAGTAAAGTTCTTAGGATAATGCATGGTAAAGGATGATGGTTATTAAAATTGTTATACAAAGAAGCTGTCAACACGGGGTTAGTCCCTGGGCTGCATGGGTAGCTCCAGCCATAGATGCGACTTCCCCGGCAGTGGTGAGAGTTGGCCTTCCACCAGCCGGACCCAAAGCCTGGTTCCTGGGAAGCGAACTGCGAACTTGGCAAAGAAGCCTATCTGAACAAATAGAAGGACATTTCTAAAAACCATTCCCAATGTCTCTCTTTTTTCCCTGGAATTAGGCAGAGGGGCCTCTGTTGTCAGTTCCGTGATACAGAACTGGAAGGCAGGGAAACCAGTCTCCACTAAGCGTGCACATCCGAGTTTCTGAATCCCATTTCCACGAGCATGTGTTGCCAACCTTATTTAGTGAATGAAGCCAGAATGCAAAACAAAACATACGACTGAACTGTGTCACCCAGAAAGCTTGGAATTATTTTGGAATGCTTTATTAAACAAACCAGACTTGGCGAGAAGATGTTTTCACAGGCCATCTTTAAATACATGTAGCAAAGAACAGAAAACTGAGATAACCATTTCGGCATCTCAAACTGAAGAACAAAATCCAGCCCAGGTCTATTTCGGTTATCTCAACTTTCATACCTTGAACAGCCTTGTAAAAAGTGCCAGCACACCTTTTAATTGGGTGTGCCAACATGCCCAGGAGTGATAAACAGAACATGACAAGGATGTAAATTTCTAGAAACGCCCCCGATGCCTTGCTCCACTCAGTGTTGGGTGTGTGAGCCAACAGCAGCAGCACTGGGGGCTTGTCAGAAATGCATCAACTTAGGCTCCATCCCAAGCTAAGTGACTCAGAAGCTCCATTAAAACAAGATCTCCAGGTGATTCAGAGGCACGCCATAGTTTGAAAAGTGCTCTTTGGCACCAATCTGCTCTCCTAACCTTCCTCATGCTGATTCATGTACGCGTGTATCTACTCAGCAGCCTAGCTGTATGAGCCAAGGGCCACCAACGCGTAACTCCCCCGTGGAATTCCCCTACAGAAGAACTAGCTGGATCTTGAGAGGCTATACCTCAGTCGATCTCTTCCTAAATCCAAAACAGACACCGTCACAATCCACCGCTAACACTGCTTGTTGGTGGCAGTGGCGGTAAAGAGCATCTGAACTGAAGCATGGCTTTGTTCCCACCCATGAAGATTTGCCGGTGGAAAATGCGAAATCAGCCTTGATCCCAGGCCAGTGGCAAATCAACAGCCACCCAGCTGGTGGCTCCTCCTCCCAGCCAAGCAGTGGTTGAACCCAGGCTTCTCCTTGCCAGACACGTGGCATCTAAGGCTCTCCCCGGACAACAAACATGCCTTTCAATGTCAGAGCGAAATAGCCCATTTCTCTTCCCTTCTGCCTCTGTGGGCTTTAAAGGGATTCTCGCTGAAGGGCCAACAGGGAACTTTGCAACCCTAGCTGAACTGGTTATTCAAGAGTCAAAGCGCTTTGCGTCCACGCCATTGAGTTTGGACACTTTTCCCATGGATCAGGCTGATACTCTGCTGTAGCACTTTAAGTGAACACCATGACAAACATAGGTAAACTAAGAATTAAAGGCAGCCTGATTTCCAACATGCTGGTCCCTTGCTCCACACCGCTGGGGGAGGGGCGAACTCGCTTAGTCACAAGTGGTTTATGGTAAGTAAATGAATGTCAAATATCGCCCCTCTCCAAATGCAGAGAGGGGACTATTTTGAACTTCCTAAGGACTGTATCGTTAGAACATGTGCATTCAGTATGTAAACCCTGACAGCTATCTGAGGCATTTATCCCTGCCCGTAACTCATACTATCCATCTATTACTGACTGTGCCTTTCTAAGCACTGGATGTGCTTTTCGTTCATTTGTTTTGTCTTGTTGTCCATCCTCAAGTTTTGATCCTGTAGTTTTCTTACTGACGTATACAGTCTTTTTTGAAAAAAATATTTAGCAAATATAAACATGTTTATAAGAAGGTTGTCACTTTAAAAAAAATTGCCTTGCAAACTAAAAAGAACAGCCAATAACAACAAATTTCTATGTAAGGGGATTGGCAAAATATTGCATACCCTTCCTTTGAAATTTTCTGGGGAATGTGTAAGGAATTCTGGATACAAATAAAGTGCTTCAGCTCTAAGTATTGCTTATGACCCAATTGCTCTGTGTAAGCAGAGCAGTAAACAGTTCCTTAGGTATAAGAGTCTCAAGGAGAGCCATTATGTAATTTACTAGAGTAGCTAAGCATCTGTAACTGTTGAGTGATTACAGCACATCAAATATGATCAATATCCATTTCTAAGGAGGCATCTTCAGGGTCTCAAAGCCCGATATACCACATATTCAATGTCAGTACTACTTGTACTCAGAAATGGTGTTACGTGCTCTTCAACTCTGGGGACTGCAACAAGAAAATACTATTTGCTCTGTAGGGATAATGACCTAGTTGGCCATAATTAAATAAGAACGATGAAAGATCACTGCCAGACTGTAAAATCTTTCAGAGCAAGGAGAGTATTTTCTTTGTTTCATAATTAAAATAAGGTGATGGCTAGTGAGAGAGATGGAGACATCATGGTGATCATCTGGGCTCCCTGCAAGGTCCCTAAGGGAAATATGTTTGTATAGTTTATGAAAACAGCAGGAAAACAGAATTATTTACTCTTAGCTGGATATTTATCACCAACGCATATGTTAGAGCTGATGTAAAAGCACACGGAATATTTCTTTTGCCAAAGCTAAAAGTGAGGAAAACACAAGGGAATGAGATATTTCTCCTAAGACCTATGATACAACTGGCTCTCTTGTCCTCCCTAGGCAGCAGCCCTTGGTCCATTTTTTCTGGATGACATGAAGGAAGAGTAAGAGGATCCAGAGACAGAGGAAGAGCATTCTGGGCCCTTGGGAAGAGGAAAATATGAACTGCCACATTCCCAGAGCATGACAATCTTTCTGATAACCTCTGGAAACTCTGCCTCTTGGGTCTGTGATTCTGGGCGATGATGTTGAGAACTAGTACATGTCTTTGTTAGGATGTGGGGGACATTGAGATGGGATGGAGAGGAGCCTAGATATACTCCCAGAGTATCAGACCCAACAGCTAGATGTTCAGTATATGTTTCCTGTTGAATCTGAATAAGATCCAAGGAGCTCTAACAACACACAGCTCTCAGAGCACCTATTTCTGTAGGAAGGATGCTTAAGAGGCACTCTTCGGCTGCCCAAGGCAGTACAGTCAATACCACATTGCGGCATAATTTTCAAAATGAAACACCACACACGCCAAAGGTTGGGAATACAAGAACATCCTAGAATTAAAAGGTCCATCCCCTTAATAAGCAGACCTGGATTCTGGAATCCCTCATGACTCCAAAATAAGCTTATAAAGGAATTCATCAAACATTCCTATTAAATGGGTGGCTCGTCTCTTGTAACTAAAATAGTGTATTTCTTTTTTTATTATCATGTCCAGTTAGCCACTGCGTAATGTATTGCTATACCATGTCTGCAACTGCTTCTCTGACAAAGAGAAAGCAATAAGAGAGACAGAAGGGAACAAAGGCTTACTCAGCAGGCCCAATGACATCATAGCAAGTGCACATGTTTACTAAGTACTTTACTGACATAATCCTTGGAACCACTCAGTGAGGAGATTCTATCATCATCATTGAAGAGTTAAGTAAACTGAAGCACAGAGTATTCACCAGCCTGCCCAAGGTCACACAGCAAGTGGCAGAACAGGGATTCAGACTCCCAGTCTGGCCCCAGAGACTCACTCAGACTCCACTCACACAGATTCTGCATACACATAGAGAAGTAGGATGGAACTTAAAGGTCACAAATTCAGCCTACCTCCTTTTAAAAAATCACTTGTTTCTCTTTTTTTTCCTTCATCTCCCACTACATTGTGTGTGAGTGTGTCTCCTGTCCTCCTTTGCTCATTTCTGCTCCTCCTGCAGAGATTACAGAAACTCGGCAGCCCTTCCCTAGTTCCCCTACATAGTGGCCTCTGATCCCTGATAGTATCCTCTCTTGCACCAGCAGGCTCTCTCCTTCCAAGGAACCCATCACATGCTCTCTGTGCAGGAGCATGAGAAAACCCATGTCTAGTTCAAGGGGCTGGAGCTTTGTCCAATACAGAGCTTTCTAACACTCTATGGAGAGTGTTTTCCTAGTTCAGAGACACACGAGATGGACATATCAATGTACATTTGCATCCCCCTCCTGGTACACAAGCTGTCTCCTTCTTAGGATACATTCTAAAAGACTGCTCCTTTAGCCAGCAATTCCCCACACTGATTGCATAACTACCCAAGGGATGGGATACATTTATTGCCCTCATTTTCATTTCTTTAGCCTACAGAGAAAATAATAGCTTTCAGAATACAGATTAGGGTCTGTAAATTGACCATTATCCAATTCCATTTCCAGCAGAAGTGATACCAATGCTTAGTACTTTACATATCAACCTAGGGCATATATTAAGAAGTAGAAAACATCTGTAGGCTTTTATGAAAAAGGAAATATATGGCGTGGACATTACAGGGATGGCCTGAGTTTGCTCACAGAGTACCACAGAGGATGCAGAAATGGAATGACATTAATGGTCCCAGTCCAACTTGGATACATAATATAGTTCATATGGACATCCTAATCCTATGAATTGAATGATGTTGCTGGTTTATTTTACTTTTATGGTTGGCTCTGTTACAGAAATTGATATTTGGAATGTATTTACAGGATATCTAAACAGCTGGTTGAAAAGTAAGTGGATTCACTCAAACTAATTCCAGTAACACTAATTAAGTAGTGAGCAAGGGAAATCCGGTACTCGAGGTTTATTGAATTTGCTGGTTGACGTGCTGGTAGACAACCTGTCTTTGTTTCATCTTTACAGTTGAAATTTGTGTTTCAAAATATAGCACTCTGTTTCCTTGGTGAAGCATGCTGAGCATTATTTCATCTTCTCTTGTCATGTGTGAGTTTTGAAATGGCCTTGGGTTCATTTTTCTGACTATTGGCATTAACTCTAGAAAGACTTGCAAGTGTGGAAGTCTAGAATGAGGGACATCTTCCTGGGATTGTCTTAATTTCCTAAGAATGGATTATTCTTTTCCATTCCTCTTCAAAATGGTGATTAGGTAACCTGATTTCTTTTCCCACATGTAAAAATGGATGAGTTAAAGATGGGTCAATTTGAGTTTTTATTTTGACATCACCCAAAAAATGAATAGAAAATACTCTAAAACAAAATCAAAATCAAACTAACTTCTTTGCCAGTTGACAGAAGCAAAGCACAGCCAGCACAGCCCTCTTGCTTGACTGTAGTTTTGAAAAAGTGAATTCATGTTGACTAGAAAATTATACTAGCATTTATGGAAGGTCTGGAAACTGCTGGTGCATTTTTTCTCCCTCAGAGATGAAGAAGAGTCAGACATTCAGCCATAGGATTTTCTTGCAATATGTTTCAATCTATCACCTGTTTAGATCTTTAGAGCGCAATGGATATATTGTTCAAATGCAGAAATTACAGCAGGTTAAATGCAAACCTCAACTCATGTACAAGTGCCCAAGATAAATCATATTTTTATCCCAACAAACACTGATACATCTTTGTTCCTGGACACCTGTTAGCAGCCTGTAGCTCATCAGGTATAATGGCCCATCAGCAACAGGAGGGGAAGGGTTTCAGTGCTAGAAAGAAATGAGATTCTCTTTCCAGGCATGAGCTTTTTCAGAGGCAAGAAGAAAAAAAAAAAAAAGAGTATACACGACAGCAAATTCTACCCAGAATGCTTACTATGGATGGAAATCTGCTCTCAGCTTTTCACAGTCCACTTCTACACTTTATTGGTCCTTAGCATGGCACCCCAGTATGCTAGAGCATGCCAGCAGAATGGACCTACGTGTTGTCACACCCTCCTCATTCACTTTCTCCACTCTCCTGATGTGCAATAATTCCATTTTCTAAGATGAAGTGGATGAGCAAGAACGAAGTTTCCTATTTAAAGAAGAGATTCACAGTGGGTCAGACATGAGTTCTCAGGTTGGGTGACCTGGATTTGTTAGCTCAGTGGTCCTGGGAGTTAGATTTAACCACTCTGTGCCTCTCTTTTCCCATCTGCAAAATAGGGAGAATGAAAGCATCTTCACAGATCACTGGTGAAAATGATCTGTCTATAATGCTTGGTTCCATTTCCAGGCAGCAGAAGCACATGATAAATGTCAATCATTACAATTATTAAGCAAATTCTCTTTAATCAGCATTTCAAATTATTCCCTCACTTTGCAGTCTCTAATAGCACTTGAGACATGCTAAGTCTCTACTTCCCTCCTCTGTACATTTTTCTTACAATAGACAAAAGAATCTTCCTATCATCATAAGGGAGTGGAAGGTAACTGAAAAGGAGGCCTTGGTACAAGACGGCACTGAAAAGAGTAGAGAACAATTATCCCAAACCTCCAGAAAAGCTCAGACCTAAGAAGATAGCATAATGAAAGGTAGCCAACAAAGAGAGAGAATGATTAACTTAGACACCAGGAAATTGGGAATTGAAGCAGCTCACCGAGAGCATACCAGGAGCAGGACTGGAAATGGAAATGAAAAAAGTCAGACATCTACCCATGCAGAAGACCTAGGGAGGATACCTGGCTTGGCCAACAGTCTGGACTTCCTACTTGGGAAGATGGCATCGACATCTGTTCCAGAAAACAATTCCCTGGGGAGACGGTCATATAAAACTGACAGATGGCAAGTGACTGACTTTAGAGCAATAGTCTTTGGTGACTATTTTGCTAACATTGGCAACCTTGGTGAGTGCATAATTAGTGTAGGTTTTCTGCCAGGTTGGAAGTTCTTTGAGGGCTAGGGTTTTACCTTACATGTTTGGGCACCTATACAAGCCCTAGAATCTGGAATGGATGATGGCTCGTGTTAGGGACTTAGGAAATCTTTACTGATTGTTCTACACCCTCCCAGTGAGGCAGGTAGTTGTGACGGATGGAATGGTGTGAGCCTCAGGACAGTCTGAGGTGACATAACCCTGGGGATTGTAAGTATCTTCGAGAATACTAATTGTTTGGAAGTATTCGTCACAACAAAAGAGTGCTATTCTCTGTAGCAATACAATAACCCACATTTTCAAGATAGCCCTGGTATTAAGAATTTTCTTAATTAAGTTAAATTTATTTAAAATAATTTATTTTATTTTAAATAAATTTATTTAAAATTTAAAATTTCTTTAACCGAAATTATTTCTTTACCCAAACTCCACTGACTAAATTAAAATTAAAGTATTTGTTTAGCCAAACTCTATTATCTAGAGACCATTCTTATTTTCTGAAGTGATAGAAAAAACTACCTTTTAACTAAGCACATGTTTTTTTTGCAAAAATATAATCTCCTTACATACCACATATAGGTCGGGAATACTCCTCCCCCAGGGCCTAACAGATTGCACTGAAGATGGAGTTCAGAGCTGAGCACTCTCCAGTACGTAATAGCAAAACTGGCAGTCCCAAGTCTCATATCCATTTGTGTTTAAATCACATCCTATGAGACATGTTCATTCTGTGAAACAGGTCACCAGCTAAGTTTAGATATGACCATTCTTCTGAATTCCACTGTCTTGTGTAGATAAGTAGTTTTCAGTGATGGTAAGTATGCTGGTCGGACAGTGAAAGAGATGGAGGTGAATAGTGTGTGGGGTAGGGGTGAGGGGGGAAGGTGATGATAACAGTATCTTCTTAGGGCCCTGCACTGTCCCTAGTTTCACCACCCTAATTTTGCCAACAACTGAAAGGCAAGGAAAGTGGGGCTTCGTGGTATATTACAAGATACCAGTTTATGGAGCAAAGCTGGGATTTAAATCCCTGAAGGGTGACACAAGAGACCTCTCCTTAACCACAAATTCACATCTCTTCCCCTATCACTAACTTAGGTGATACTACCTTTCTCTTCTTTTGGGGAAGGCAAAGTCTGGACATTTGTCAACTTTTGTTTTGTTTCGTTTTGCTTCCAGCCAGAGGCTTGTCTCCAAATTTACAGAGTGGACTGGGATCACATTGTCCATTTCAGACCTATCCTCCAAGTCCCTACAAACTCTGCACTTCTTTCTTAAAGAATCTATCCTGCACTGGTTTCTCTGGGGAGAAGGAAGGTGGTTCTGAACAAAGGACTATCACGTGTCAGATCTGCTGTCACGGCATTTCACTGTCTGTAGGGATGCTTCTCAGCCTCCTGGAACCTAAGCATCCATGCTACCAATTCAGTCACTGAGACTTCCTAAGCACTTCAGAGGATGTAGTGCCGCGTGCAACAAGCTAGACATTCATGGGGATTAGGGGATTGAATTCTGGGGAAGAAACCAAGGCAGGACAGGTGCTAGACATAAAACCGAGTGAGGAACAGAGATGTTCTCCTGACTTTTTTGAAGATGACTATGCCTCTCTGCCTGGTACATAGTAGACACCTGGGAAATGTTTGTTAAATAAGAAATTAACACTAGCTTGACATTAGCTCCACCTCTCTTACTCCTTTCTTGTGTTATCGAAACCCATACTTGGAAGAAGGTAGAGATATCTGATATGACATTGGATGTGTTTGGTAATCTGTCTAATCCTCAGGTGTCCTTTGGTAAAGTAGGGATAATATTGCTATCTGTCTCGCAGGGCTTGCTGGAAGTTTAAAAGGGTTTATAAATATCAAATGCTCAGCAGAGTTCTTAGAACATTTTAAGTGTCCAATAAATACTACTACTATCAGAGTATAAGCATTTGTACATCCGTACGTTTCTTAACTTTAGGGAAAGAAGAACTACTGAGAATTTTAAAAAAAATTAGTGTTTCATCATCTCAGCAATGTTTGCTGAGATTAAGGATTCACCCTACACTGTGATCAAGTTGTAGGACCACACCTGAGATGTAACAGGTTGTTTTGGGCATGGGGTACATGAATGTTCCCTGGAAAACATGGAAATTTAAGTGACCACTGCTAAGTGTGTTTGCTAACCAACCTGGGTCATATGGACCCAGTCTGCTTATACATTCATGTATCACAGACATGCATGGAAAGCTTCAGGCTCAGTCTTTTGATAGAATCGATTTGGTAGTTGCCTCAGACTTCAATTTGCTTTATTAGTGCAGACACCGCTCAAATCTTGACTGCAAACTTAAGGACTAAATAAATAGGGTTCACTCACTTCAGCTCATCTAAATGACATTGTTGTCGTGCTCATCAGTTGATATCCAATTATGAAATCAAAATAGATAAAAGCAGTACATAAGTAAATGCACATTCACAGGATCTAGTAACTGATTTTGCCAATAATGTAATGGTACTACAGGAAAGGTTCCTAGAATCAATGAGTACCAGTTCCAATATTGTACAAAAATGACATGGCCTGTATGTAGGAGTAGCAACAGCCATTGATTATGTGTACGAGTTTGTCCATACAGTAAGAAAACTGTCATTTTTGCCATAATAGAACCTGCCAAACTCCTGCTTCCCCCTTTGGCTCCAGTCGACTAACAGTCTCTCCAAGTACAAGAGCTCAGTGTTACACTTTTGCAGAGATGAAGCAGTGGCTAATGACGGCAGTATAGTTGGATGGAAGTGGCAACATGTTGACAGTGACTTGACAGATTCCTTTGTCAATGAACGGAGAAATGCACTAGGTGTTCTGACAACTCCTTAAACCTCCTCAAGGAAAGTTGTTGGCACCCTTTGAGCATCCAAACACCAAACAACTAATTTGGTTTCATTTTACAGGGAGCCTGACCTTCTGCTGTGGAAGGACCCCTTTCTTCCAAGGGAAAGGCAGTACACACACAATGAGTCAGTGTTATGTGTGTGACATTCTCTAAACGCATCCAGAGGAAAGTCAGATCACAGCCAAACTGTGTTAAAATTATACTAAATCCCATTTTAAGTGTCTTACATGCATTAACACCTTTTATCCTCTTAACACCATTGACACTAGCATTATGTCCATTTTTTCAGATAGGAAACAGGCAGAGAGAGATAAAGTAACTTGCCCAAGATCATAAAACTGAGTGGTGGCTATCCTGGTATGTCTGTCTATCCGTCTTTTCCACTGCTCTACTTTTTAGTCTGGTGGCTATTTTGATGACCGCTCTTGAATTAGATCATCAGGGTTCTACACCAGGCCACAGGAACAAATGCCATTTGTTTTCATCTCTTCCCTGAGATACAAAACTGTCTTGAGGGCACTTCTTCCTGGTGGCAAATGGTGTTACATCTTGTTACCCTACAAAGATAGGCTAGCTCTCAGACAAGTAAATTTTTCTTTGGAGATGAAAGGTCTCAAGCTTTTTAATCATATAACTTCTCAAACATTCAGAAAAGTAGAAGGCAAGTAGCATAATCCACCACCAAGGCTGAACAACTAATATTTTCCCCTACTTGCTCCATCTGTACCTATGTAATTTTTGCCTTGAACCATTTTAAAGTTAACTACCAGTAACATGAATCTTTATACTAAAATATGTTAGCTCATCATAAAATGCAGACAATCTCCAACCTTACCATTATATAATTATATCTAACCAAGGTCACAGTAATTCTCTAATTTCATTTAGTACCCAATCTCTGGTCTGCAGTCTTCAGAGTCTCTCAATCTCTCCTGATAGAAGGCACCCTTCCATTTTCTCCATCCAGTTTCTCCAAACCCAATGCCTTGAACCCAGCTAAGTGCTCATTTCCACAAGACCCTACTGATTTCTAGGGACAGGAATTCCAGTCTCCTGTCCAAATGCCTCACGTTATATCACAAGTGGTCTGATCTTGAGTACAAAGAAGACTAGGCAGTGGGGACAGGTCCATTAAGCATTAGCATGGCAAAGAAAATGTTTTAGCAAAGACTGTAAACCATCAATTTAAAATTAGGAATTTGAAAGGTGTATCTCAGGAATGTTAAATCATCTTAAGCTCCTTGAACCTAATCTATGCATTGAAGGGTCATTATCAATCCACCCTATTCAAAGTAACAGATCGTCAATGTGTAAGACAAAAGGAGAGAAGACAAACATTTCTAGAGAGAACACTCAAGTTGGAAAGTATGGAACCATGAGGCACCTATGGTTGGGCACAGACTATGTTACTTGGATTGGTCATGGAGCCTAGAGTGGTAAACCAGTTTGCTAATATTAGCTGTCAGCCATAACCAATTTCCGGGATACTCTTCTAGTACCTCCAAAGAAGCCACTATTGTTACTCATGGATGGCGTGGTTAGGCATCTGTTCCTTCCATCTTTTATCTGAATACAAATTCTCTTGTCTGTTCCCTCTTGTAAGCAGTGTTACTACTTACTATAAAGTCAAAATTCAAATGATCCTACTTTATCCAATACAGCTTATATTTTTGGGGGTTTTGTTTATTTTTAATTCATGGTCCAGTCAAGGCTCAGGCACTGCATTTAGTGTTTTTGTCTCTCTAGACTCCTCTAATCTGAAACAGTCCCATATCTTATTTTTGTTCATTATGATACTGACATATTTGAAAAGTCCACCAGCTTTCTTTTAGCTTTTAATAATTTGATCCATTTCTTTCAGACTTCCCAGTACACAGTTTTAATTATAGAGCACTCACAATTCTGTAACCTATTCTTTGTGCTAAACATTATTAATGCTATGGCATAAGCTTTCCCAAGTTGCTTCATTGTAACACTGGAAAAAAAATTACCTTTTATAGATTTAAATGTCCCATTTAGAATGCTTTAGAATTTATTTAACCCCTGCCTAGTGTTAGAAATTTAGATTCTTCAAAACTGCAAATATTATTGTACCTCTTCACGAACATCTTCACGCATACAGGTGGTCCTTTTTATTTTCTATCAACATTCTTAATACATTTTTTTGTTTAAATGCTTATTTTCCTAGTATTAATTCATATGATATACTATTTTACTTTTTTATTTCTTCCTTTCTTTTTTTTTTTTTTCCCTAAGTACACTCCATGCCCAATGTGGGGATTGAACTCACGACCCTGAGACTGAGAGTCACATGCTCTTACCAACTGAGCCAGCCAGGTGCCCCTATTCTACTTTTTTAAAAGTTTATAATTTATCTTGAAAGAACAACAACAACAAAAGCACCTTGAAATTCACTGTTGTTTAATGTTAATGTATTTGCTCATAAAAATTTATTACTGTTAAATGAGCAAATTAATAAGAAAAATTAATAATAAGAAAAAAGGAACATTCCATCATTACAAAGTTCTGATGTTGAAACTGGCATAATAGGTTCAGGTCTGAATATGAGCTGTTGAGATTTATACATAGTGGAAGCCAATGTATGACACCTAACTGTTACATACTCAAGCTTTACAATCCATACCCAAGTTAGCCACAGGAGAAACTGGTCTATTAGACTGAGACCTCTTTGAAGACAGGGACATGCCTTATTCCCTCTGTATTCCCAGCAACCAGTGTTTAACACTTAGTAGACATTTGCTTTTTATTTGTTTTAAACTGAAGTTTTGGCTGATTTCTGTTATCTGTACCAGATTCTAATCCTTCCATCTTCCAAAGCCAGTATCCCAAAATATATAGCCTATGAAATACTGCATCTTTGTTCCTTAAGAGAGATTCAGTTCTCAGGCTCTGTCTTTTGCCTACCAGGTTAAGATGAGGTAGACTCTAAGAAAGGAAGGAAATGTTAAGTCTTCATCTCTTTCCTTTGCCTTGGCCAGGTCTTCTCTGGTTTCTTCTCTTTGAGCCCCCTGGATTCTCTAAGATCTAGAGTCACATTAAAAGTCAACCTAACTGAACTTAGTAACACTTGTCTGCCTTGTCACATACACCACCCCCTCCTAAATTAAATATCAATCAATCAATCAAATAATCAAGTAGTTCTGGCCTCAAGGCACTTCCCCATGACAATGGCCCTAAAGGCTCTTTCCCATATTTTCATGCCTAAGAGAATAAAGTGTTAGCAAGGGCATTGCTGGAACTATGATATGCTTCCTCATCTAGAACCCCACTGTAATACTGTCTTGGAATTCCACTTATCACAAACACAATCCTAATCACTCTATCAATTCCTAGCTGATCTCTCTGACTGCACTTACTGCTCACTTTTTTATTCCTAACTCATCCTTCAGGTTACTGTTGGAACATTCTCTACTTCTTTCAAATACTGATGAACTTCCCACAGTTCATCTTCATAACCAGAACACTACATGTAATATAAAAAGCCCTTGCCAATCGGAGATTAATCTCCCTAATCATCTGCTCCAGCATTCTTTCTTCTCTCCATTAACCCTGTCCTCTTTAAATACTCCACACATTTTGACATTCTCTCCAAAAACTCGGCTTTTCCAAAAAACGTGCCTTTGCCAATGTCATGTCCTCCACATGGAATGTTCTTCAATATTGCTACCCTGGACTTCTGGGTTCCCTGGCAGAGAAATGTCCACAATTTACTACTCGAGATACTCCTTGCCCTTTGAAACCTTCCTTGAGTTTATGATGGCACCTTCTGCCAAGTTGGAATACTTCATGCCATCCACCATTTTTTTTATTAACATATAATGTATTATTTGCCCCAGGGCACATGTCTGTGAATCATCAGGCTTACATATTTCACAGCATTTGCTGTAGCACATACTCTCCCCAGTATCCATAACCTTACCCCCCCTACCTCCCAGCCACCCTTAGTTTGTTTTGTGAGTTTAGGAGTCTCTTCTGGGCAAACCACCATTTCTGATCACTCTCTTTATTCCAGCCATCCTGGCTTTTCAGATGGCGAACTTAGGGCTTTGCACCTGCTATTGACTCTATGATCCAAGAATTTTCATAGTTTCTCTCTCATCTCCTTCAAGCCACTGCTCAAACGTCATCCTCTCTGAACCTTAACTAT
Source organism: Nasua narica (assembly GCA_028533885.1). Classification (NCBI taxonomy): domain Eukaryota; kingdom Metazoa; phylum Chordata; class Mammalia; order Carnivora; family Procyonidae; genus Nasua; species Nasua narica. The sequence goes on from CM052799.1 coordinate 43,362,088, forward strand.
CACCTTTCCTAGGAGAGCAACCTCAGCCTAATATCTAACCCCTTGGTCAACATTTTTTTTCAGTGTTTGTGATTGCCTGACATCAGCATAGAGTTGAACCTCATTATTCATGGGTTCTCTATTTACAAACTCCTTTACTTGCTGAAATTGATGTGTAACTCCAAAATGATTACTTGTGGTTTTATAGTCATTTGCAGATATATTCAGAGTAGGGAAATATGTGCATCATTCAATGCACACAATCTCAGCTAAGGCTGAACAAGGTGATGCTCTGCCTTGTTTTAGCTCTAAGGGTGAATTTATAGTTTGTTTAACACCTAACTTTTGCATTTTTGTGTTTTTTGTCAGTGATTTTGCTGCTTAAAATAGCCCCCAAACTAAAGTGCTGTCTAGCATTTTTGAGTTCAGGATGCATGTATTATTTAACTTTGTTCAGGCATGAATTATAATTCTGTTGGCCATGAGTTAAATGATACCAATCAATAATGTATATTAAATAAGGCATCTTCAAACAGAAGCAAACATAAATCAATGTTATGTCTTGATTGGTTAATAAAATGTTGTGGTCAGAGTCTCATAGGAACCTAACCTTGTATTTTTCCTAGGAGCAATGGTTTAATATTCAATAATTCAGAGTTTATGGCAACTTTATAGAATATGACAACAAATAACAAGAATTGGCTGCATTTACCTTTTTTAAAAAAATTATCTGTCTCTCCACACTAGGATGTAAGCACCATATAATCAGAGGCTGTGTAGCTCTGTGACATGGCTAAATTTCCCTGCCATATGTTTGACACATAATAGGTGGTCAATAAGATGTGTTGAATTTCACTGAAGCAGGAGCTGTTCAAAGATAGAGACTATTACCCCCTACTTCTGTGCCACTGGTTTTTAACTAAACTACTACTGGCACACCATAAGCTCTTAGTAATGGTAAAATAAAGAAAATAGAAATGAATGAATGGACTGTGAATGTCCTACCCCAAAATAGCAAGACCTGGATTTTAGCTAGAGCTTTTCATCCAGGAACACTAAATACTACTCTGCTACTATTTTGCCACAACTGCCTTATTTGTAACAGTATCCTTAAGACAGGCTTTCATGCACAGCTTCAGTCTTGGAGGCACTACTGCATCCATAATATGCTCCAGAATGCTCATATCTGTAATAGACCGACATTGCAAAATACACAAAAGCTTTTCAATGCCCAAGCAAAGTGTATAACTAGAAAAAGTAGAAATCTATGATGCAGTAATTCAATGCATGCTTTTTGTTTCTAGGGCAAAACATATACAACCTCAATCAAACTACCCAGATTTTAACTTGGCCAAGCTTAAAGATGTTTCCTAACAGACACCCAGTCTATTTGCTTCCAAAACAGCTTCCAAGAACCACGTAAACCTCTGCTTGATGCTTTACATCTTAAAAAAACAAATCAGATTTCTTAAAGAAACACTAGAATGTTCATTGACTATTTTTATGGCAGGATTAAAAACTGATTTCTCATTTTTAGCTAGGCTGTTTTGGGCCTCTGTGGCTGCTAAAAGGGGAAGAAAGACTATCATGATTTAAAAGTTACAAATGAAATCTAAGGATCAGTAGCTTTGTACACGATAGCACCAAGTGGGGCATTAAAGGGGAAGAAAAAAAAAGTTGACAAACCCAGTGAAGTTCCCATGTATTCTAGGGCATGGGCGGGAGGTGAGAGCAGCAGAGGTCTCCCTCCCTCCTAAAAGACTCCTGGATCTGACAAGGACTTCAGAGAGCAGAAGCCGCTCTGCAGTGATTCTTCAGTACCGAGCACTTACTTGGTATCACTCACTTATTAAGCAGCAGGGAAAATAAGGGTCTCTTCCATTCCGAACCTGCGCTGCTAATGGCTGAGACACATAGGAGCAATGAGCAATAAGGGAGGCACGCTGGCCATGCTACGTATGGCAAAGGAAAAGTAGAGAAGCCATGAGACAATAGAGCAGGGACACCTAACTGGTCTGGAAGAGGTCAGGAAAGGCTCCCTGAATCAAATGACTTTGAGAAATTACAAAGACAACAAGGAGTAGGAGGTAACAAGTTTAGGAGAAAGCTAATGAACATTGTAGGGAGCAACTCCAAGTTGAAGATTCAGCTTCAATACCACGGATGGCTTCCCCACAGCTTCTCAGCCACCATTGCCTTACCTTGGCATTCAACACCTTTAACAAGAGATTCCATTAAGAAGCTAAATAATCATAGGGAGGTGTGTCTTGTTCATCACTCTTTCCAGTGTCTTGAGTTTAGTATGCATATTTACTAAAATAATTAGGTAATTAGGAGGTACCCTCCTACCCTGTCAACCTTCAGTTCCAGAACTGACTCCCTTCCCCATGCACCTTGATATGAACATGACATATCTGCATCCTTCTTATATTTTCCCATTCATCATCCAGATGAAGTGCCCATTTCACTGAGAAGGCTTCTCAGGCTTAGTACTTAACACCCCGATCCAAGGCAGAGTTAATTAGCCCTTGTCAAATATCTTTAAATGCTTATTGCAGGCCCTATAATCATTTCCCCAACCATAAAACAAATTCCTTGACAAAAGGGACTATACTCAACTCATATCTTTGTTCCTAATGAAAATGGAGTAAGCAGTCTGCACATTTTTTCTAAGGATTTCTAGGATGTTGCTTCTCTGTTTTCCTGAACCAGATTAACATTGTCTGCAAATATGGTAGACTGGTCCCATCACCCATTGAACGACTTCCCTCATTCATCGTTGGAGAGGGTGTCAATTTGTTTTGGGGACCCTTCTCAGTGTGAGTCTAGCCTATGATCTCCTGCCTTATGCTGATCATGTTACGGAGAAAAAAACAACAAAGGAAATGCCAAGCCCTTGCTGATGGCACATGGCAGACTTCTCTAAATGTTGTCAAATAATCCAAATTTATAATGAAAGAGAATCGAACAAACAGCTTGGAAACTTCCAAGCTTATTTTGCAAGATTAGCATGTATTAAAGTGACTGGTATTTAACTGCTAAATAATATTTTATTAGATGGATGGTTGGATACATGGACAGAAATTCAGATTTTGGATCTTTGGTGACTAGATTAGAATCCTCACATATTTAGCTGACTGTATTTTCACCCCTGCCAAGATCTTTGTGTCAAGAAGTCCAGCCAACTAACATAAAGACAAATACTCCAACATTCTCCTGATACGTTGCTGCAGTAGAGCTAGAGGTGCCACAGAGAAGATGTAGAAAAGTCTTAGATTTTCTTAGTGTTCAACTTGCACAATTGTAAATACCTCATTTTCTTGGTAATCATATTCTCCATTCTTGGGTTTTCCATCTTTTTGGCTGAGTAATATACTACTTTTAAATGACAATCAATTAAAAAAAAAAGATGTAGGTAAAATCATTAGAAAATGACTTTTAATAAAGTATAGGAATTTTACTAGCTTTTTTGAAATTTTGAGTGGAAATTAACAATTGAAGGTAACATATACTTAATTGCCATTAAGTGATGGGCTAAGGCCATTTATTAATGAAACAAAGGTAGGAAACAGGCTACTGACCACAGAAATAATAGATAAAAGTATTTCCTTTTGTTTTAGTAACTGTAAACTATAATATAAACATTTTTGTCCATTTCAAGTATTTTTAGGGACACCTAAGTGGCTCAGTCGTCTGCCTTCAACTCAGGTCATGATCTCAGGGTTCTGGGATCGAGTCCCGCATTGTGCTCTTTACTCAGGGAGGAGCCTAATTCTCCCTCTGCCTGTTGCTCCCCCTGCTCATGCGCTCGCTCTCTCTCTCTCTGAGACAAATAAAACGTAAAAAAAAAAAAAAAAAATCGAAAACCCAACCTAGGTTTAGGGTTAAGGCCTAGGCAACAACTGCGAATTATGGTTGACAGGAAACCAATGGCAGGGGACAGGGGAGGCATGGATAGCACTTAGAATACGTTCATTGAAAAGTCAGTTTGAGCCAATAAACACTGGCAATAAACCAGTGTTTATGAGTTTTATAGCTTTACAAAGGATGAAAGTAATAAGCAGGACTAACATTTAAGAAATAACCAAAAGTACATTCTTGTATAATGTGAGGGGATCCACTAAAAAGGGAGGAGAGGGCTATGCAATCAAACAAATATGGAAAACAACGCAGGCAGCATCAGTGAGTTAGGAAGTGGCTGCCCAGAGGTTTTCTCTAGCCCCTGGCCTTTACTCTTTGACTTGCTCAAGGTTTTTCTATGATTTTGAACCTTGTACATAAAAAATAGGCATTTATAATGCCTGGAAGAGCCCAATACCTACTATGCGCTCAATAAATGAAAAATGAATTTTGAGAAGAGATTTCAAATGACTAAAAAATAAAACTTTACCTAACAACCTCCTTAAAAAATGAAATATCTGCCTAAATTAAGATAACATCCTACAAATCATTTTGCTGTCACATGGGGCAAGTGTTTTTCAATGGATTAGGGTTCATGCTGTTTCTTAATATCTTATACCTGACCCACTTTGCTCATGTGTACTCTATGCCCACTCGCTATAGGAGAATTCTCTCTTAGAGTATCACAAAACACAACATTATGTTACTAGCCCTGAGAAGACCCACACATGTCCATGTGCACATGTGAAAATGTGTCTCAGGTATATATGTAGAAATAAAACTGCTGAGTCAATGCTATGTATAGCCTCCATTTTTCTAGGTCTTTCCATATGGTTCTCTCATGGCAATTATACCAATTTCCATTCTTACCAGAGTGGTCAAAGAATCCACACTTCACACCCTCACTCATACATGGTATCAGTGCAAATACATTTTTTATTTTGCAATGGCTGGGCGTGAAATGCGATCTTGTTATTGTTTTAATTTGCATTTTCCAATTGATAAAGTTGAGCATTTTTCATGTATTTATTTTTACCTACAAATTACTTTTTGATATCATTCATTTTTTTATTTTTTAATTTTTATTTATTTATTTATTTATTAAAGATTTTATTTATTTATTTGATACAGAGAGCAAGATCACAAGTAGGCAGAGAGGCAGGCAAAGAGAGAGAGGAGGAAGCAGGCCTCCTGCTGAGCAGAGAGCCTGATGTGGGGCTCAATCCCAGGACCCCGAGATCATGACCCGAGCTGAAGGCAGAGGCTTTAACCCACTGGGCCACCCAGGCGCCCCATCATTCATTTTTTTAAATTAGATCTTTTATTAGTTTGTATACGTTAAAAAATTTTGTTTACCAATCCTCTGTCACTTAAATATACTGCAAATGATTTCTCCTAGTTTATAGTTTTTTTATCATTTAATTTTATAAATGATATTAGTTTTCAAACCGCATTTATTCCAGCATTGTTTGCTATTGGAAACAATTATAAAGTCAGTAGGGTCCGTCAATTAAAAAAGTACTAGAAACTTTTGTTATGTTTATAGAGGAAACTATATGGTAATTATGATTACCAAATCAACATAAATATTAAAACCACAATGTTATATATGAAAAACAGGTTACAAATGGATATGCACAGTGATACCATTTTTGTGCAATTGAAAAAACACAAAGCAAAACTCTCTATATTTTATGGGCAGCTACACGCAGTAGCATCATGAACCTCACTGAGTAAGATGCAGACCTACATCAGGGTAACAGGATGGGATGCGAGGAGGAGGGAACCACTAGCAGTGGGGGTGGAGAAGTAGGGAAGACTCAGACTGTGGACTGTGTTTTTCCTATGGGTGGATGGAGGGGCACCTGAAATAAAGATGTAAATATATCAATGTGCTATTTCCAAGGCTGTGATAAACTATTGTCTACACTTTCTGTGGCTGTTTGGATCACTTCATACATACACTGATATGTGTGTGTGTATATATATGTATATATGTATTGTATATATTCATACACACTTAAATTTTTAACAAGAGCTCACAGAAATATATGGAATATTGTCAATGAACTATACAGTTCCTTATCATTTAAAAAGTAAAGAAATTAAATATGGGGAGAGAAAAGAGACTCCTGAATCTTATTCATAATTTTGTATTTGTTTCCCATAATTCAGTGTTTCTTATAATATGCATAAGACTCTTTTTCTTCTGCATTTATAATTATTTTTTTCTTTATTTCTATAGTCTGGGTTACAAGTGTTCCATGGAACACACTTGAGAAATGAAACTTTCGTGAAACAAAAAGGCTCATAAGAAATTAAAGAAAAAGCAAGTAGTTCACTTGAAGTAGTTCAAGTTAACATAGTTCAAGTTAATGTCAAACCCAGTTTGATTTTCACAAAACACCAAGAGTAAGATGGAATGGCTAACGTTTTTAAGGAGCAAAGTAATTCATTCCAAAAACCAGTCCCCATAATACTGCCTCATTATAAACATCAACTCTTTAAGATCCCTTGCTCTGAGAACTACTGATGTAGGTAACTGTTAAAAACTCTGTAGGGCCCCGGCCATATATTCTTAATGTTCCTTGTAACTTTACAAGAAAAACTTTAACATTACAAGACAAAAAAAATCTATTTTAAAATACTAAAAGTATATTTCCTTAGAAAGTGTTTTACTGCACAACTATTCTGAGCTAAGCAATTTTCTTTTCTAGGCCATAAACTGCATTGCTATTCAAATAAAGAGAATTATCAGACACCGCTGGAACTTATTTACTCCTACGGCTAGAAAATCTTAAAAATAAACATTATAATACATTGGGCATTTCTCTGAAAAGCACATAAATCACTATTCTAGGACCTACACAACTCCATTAGCATTTCGCTACAAAGTTCCTTGGCTATTCTGCCAAGAGAGCATGAATTGAAGCTAATCACTTGTATAGAGTTTTGTAATTTAAAAATACCTTTATGCATTATGTTGCCAGATGAGAAACTGAAATACTTCATACATTTATGTCATTAACAGGCAACAAGGTAACAATTATTCTAACCATTTTTACTAAGGCTCAGAGAAGTTCAATGTCACTGGACTGATCTAGGTCACACTTCAAGTAAGTGATAGAGCTAAATCAGAACCTGGGTCAGGTGAGTTCAACCGCAGCATGGCCATCCTTCTGTGGTCTGGAAAGTAACCAGTAGATTCAAACAATAGCCTCATTTTGGAGTGCTGTCCCTGTGAGCCTCAGATCCTTCCTACATAAGGCGGGGATTATAAACAGCATTCATCTCAAGGTTTACACACACAAGAAGATAATCCATGCCAAGCCTCAGTGTATTTCCACTACTATTATTATCATTTTGAATTTATTACAACATAACCTCATCTTGTTTAATGCAAAACAATGCTCAGCTTTACAATTTAAGGACAGAATTTTCTAACTTCCTTATTCTTCTGGTAAAGACTTTTCTGGAGAAACTGATGTCTTCAAGTAACCTGTTTGAGGAATTTCAAATATGTTTTACTTTTTTCACTAGACAGTTACGCCTCTATGGACAACAGTCACACAATAATTACATGATAGAGGTAAACTCAGATATTTAGGTTATTAAACCTCTGGGTTTTTTCTTTGATTCACCCCCCCTGGCCTTTTGCTGAGAATAATTAGTATATTACCATTTGACAAGGTAGGCTGTGATTATTTCTTGCAACTATCTGCTGGAGTTTTCTAGCTATGACACTATGAATAGACTTTGGAGTAATGAAAACATTTGTAGAAAGTTTTTCTCCTTATACTCCAACCAAGCATATCAGTGAAGACAGTGAAGGCTCTGCTAACAATGGGAACCTCCTTAGCAGGCTGGGACATTACTGACACCATGTATTTATCAAGGACAGTGCAGCATGATCCAGCTCATGACTAGATTTTCCGGAGGACCCTTAATGTCATATAATTCTATTTTCTCCTCTAATTTTAGTTAATAAATGCAATGTGATTTAATAGAAGAATGAGTCTGAATCTTTAAATCTGAATTTACCAGAAGAAAGTCTGAATGTTTAATCCAGGAAATAAAATCTGTCTTTATGTATAGTGTACACATCTGTAATATACTAGCTGCGTTACCTACTCAAAGTTCAGATACAAACTCAGTATGTTACTGTGGCTTCTCCAGTCTTCTATATTCCCATATGAATCCCTACTTATGAGGTGTGGAAGAATTCTTGTTACTTGTTTATATTAAATGATCAATACTACTTAGAACAAAAAACAGTAAATAAAACAAGCCAACAGTAAATGCTACTTAACAGTTACTTTGTGTCCAGCAGAAGCTGACGCAAAACTACTAAGATTTAATGAATAAAGAACATGTCACATCAAAGCAATGGTATTACTTGGTACTGAGAACTAGAGTATAATACTTTGGGATCCTGGTATCTTTGTTTCCAGTACGAGGACAGGAAAGGGTCTGACTTGCTCATCAGTGCCTAGCCCCATGTCTGGCATATGGTAGGCAACCGATGCATATCTGCTGAATGAATGAATGAATGAATGAATGGAGCTGAATTCTAGAATCACTGCACTAAATTGAAAAGTAATTTATTATTTAAAGAAAACAAATAAAAGGTGTGCATGATAAGATTTAAGTGAGCCTCAAATTTTGATAGAAGTAGTTCCACAAATTACTATTTACAACTTACTGATGATAACACTGTGCAAGTCAGTCACTAGTAATTTGATTGTGTGAATCCTAACTGAAGAAGACCCTAGTTGACCTAATCTGTAGTCAACTGAAGTTAGTCACCATGACCGAGGACAGACCCGTCCCAAGCAATGACCATTTATTAAGAGAAGGTTTGGGAGAAGATCACACAACAAAATATACTGCAACACGGGTGGGCCCTCTAAACTTAGGCTCGGCTAATTAGAAAGCACAGCATCCACTATTAATTTACTAAGCATTATAAACCTCAAAGAGGGAGGTTGGAGTCTCAGAATAGAGAACACAGATGGTTTGAGAATTGCTGGGCACTGCAATTTTAGTAGACAAAACCTTAGCAGAGGTCATAGGAATCCAAAGTGATTTGAGTGTTCCTCAATGGTACATGGTTCCATCTTGACATTGCACCTGAGTCATCCCAGATCCAATTCTGTTTCTACCTTTGCAAATAAGATCATTGCTCCAACTAACTCTTATTTATATTTTTTTCAGGCCCTGCTGCAAAAAAGAAGTATGTCAGTTATAATAACCTGGTTATCTAACCTGTTTCATTCCATGGAACCATGGAAGAGGAAGACCCTCAGTTATTTCGTCACCCAACCTGGCATAGGACTCTTTTGGTCCTGCCCGCTGCCCATCACTGGAGGAGCATCCTTGGCCAGGAGACCAACGTTAGAGGATCCAAGTGTCCTACACAGCTGCTTTATGAAATAGTCTTACTTTATCTTGGCTTAATAAGTCACTGGCATCAGCACTGCCAACTTGGCTGCAATTTTGGACCTTCCCTACCACAGGGAGTGTTGAGACTCAAGTCCCACCCAGGCTCTTTAGGATGAACCACCGAGAGCCACAGTGAACGTTTTGGGGCTGACCTGTCTTTCTACGTATGTACTTCCAGACTGCAAGGTTTTGAAATTTTCTGTACAGTTTGTGAGGACTTTTGCACTTTGCCATCTGATGTTGTACCTCGGTTCACTGTTTGTTTTCGAATGCCTTGTTTCCATAGAGCCCTATTCTCTCAGACGGCAGAATATGTGGAAAAATTTTGCAACAAATCAAATGTTAAAAAGATCTCGGCAGACTAAAAAATAGAAAAGAAAAACCACGTGTGTAATGAGTGTATAATTATGATTATAATATCCACTGCAAATCATGTTATTTTTTTTTAAGACAAAAAACATATTTAAAGACCAAAAACTGTGCTGAGAAAGTATGCCCCACCTATCTTTGGTATAAGGATAGGTCCCACGAAAGCAAAGTATTGGCTGAACTGAATAGAGGTCTTGATCTTTGGAATGCATGCCAGTAATGTATTTTACAGTACATGTTAATAATTTATGTTCAATATTTGTATTTGTGTTCTCTTTTTTTCTTTTAATTAAGGTATATGAATATTTTGCAATAATTTTAATAATGATTAAGGTATTTGAAGAAAAGAATATGGATTTTTCATGTCTTGAGGTTTTGTTCATGCCCCCCTATGACTGACCAGTGTGATAAGGACTTTAAAAAAAAAGCATGTATGTTTTTTACTGTTTGTAATAAGTACTTTCGTTAATCTTGCTGCTTATGTGCCAATTTAGTGGAAAAACACCCTTGCTGACAAATTCCCCCTTTCCATTCTCTTTCAATTCTGTGATATTGTCCAAGAATGTACCAATAAAATACTTTGGTTAACTTTTTTATTTCCTGGAATAAATACTTTTAGTTGTTTATCCCCTTTTAGTTATAGCTTATTTCATGAAGTCTTAAGTCAGGAAACACTGAAAACCACCAAACTTGTTAAAGAAACAAGCCTTAGCTCAGAAGTAAAGCCCTATCCGAAATGCAAATGATAAACCCGGAGGGGCTAAATACTCTCATATAAAAGGGATATCAGAAAGCCGATGCATTTTGTTTCCTTAAAATCAAAGACCGGACAACCTTCAGACCTTACTGACTGACTCAGTAAGTTTCCTGTCAAAAATAACCAAAGTTTCACTAACTAAACATAACAATAAAAAAATTAATAATAAATAAAAAGAAAGAATGCAGTAAAAAAAACTGTCAGAGTGAAGAGGTAAAAAAAAAAAAGAAATATTAGCTTCAGTAAACAATCTGGGGGCAAGTGAGTGAAAATATAGATGCCTCTGTGAAACTTAATCAAAGGATCTAAGTCAAGATTACTACAAACAATGCATTTGTCTATATTTTCAGACAAAAATGGTGGCCATGTTGACAGCAAGATTAAGACCTGGGGTTCTCCAAACTCAAATGTAGGCAACACCCTCATGGATAAACTTGCACTAACTTGAGTGTCATGAGCACAAAAGAGTATCAATTTGCAGAGGGTGACAACAGTCTTTACCACAAGGGGAAGACCCCAAAATACATTTCAATGGATTTAAATGGCCCATTGTGGATCAACTTGTGACTGATTTTCTACTGTGTCAAAATCCACCAACCTCTTGCTGTTCTCTTGGCCCAGGAAATGTGTATACAAAGCTAGAAATTGCTTTTCAGTATCACCCTGAGAAGAATTAAAATATCTCCCACCTTTTCCAATCCCTTAAATACCCTTCAAACAATAGACCCCAATGAGATAAAAAGCTAATCACAGTAGATATGAGTTTTGGATTATAAACACTTTCAAGTAGTAGAGCTAAACAACCGAGTGTGAGACCTGGCTCCCCTCCCGCTATCTATCCTGGGGGAAGTTACAGAAGCATTCTGAATCCTCCATTTCCTCCACTGGAAAACAGATTAATACTACTATGTATCTCATAGACTTAAGAGGATTAAGAGGAAAAAAAATCCATGCAAAGAGCTTAGAACACTGTTTGGCACTTGGTTAACCCGCCACGTGTGTTAGCTCGCATCAGCACCACGACAGTTGTTATAGCTTGTCTTAAAAATAAAATGGAGGCTGGCGTGCCTGGGCCGCTCAGTGGGTTAAAGCCTCTGCCTTCGGCTCAGGTCATGATCACAGGGTCCTGGGATCGAGCCCCACATCAGGCTCTCTGCTCAGCAGGGAGCCTGCTTCCCCCTCTCTCTCTGCTTGCCTCTCTGCCTGCTTGTGACTCTCTCTCTGTCAAATAAATAAATAAAATCTTAAAAAATAATAATAAAAATAAAATGGAGAGCACAGTGCTTTCTCATTCCAGACGTGCAAACACAATCTATGAAAGAGTGTGTGGGCAAGCTAGGCTGACTTCTGGCCACGAAGGAGAAACAATTTATTTCACCAAGAAATCATGTAAGGGCCTTTCCCAATGATTGTAATGTATAAGCAAGAGTACAGGCGAAATCACAAAAGCAATTCCACTTAGGAGTAGAAAGAGCTACTACCAAGGACCTTTACTCTGCCCCTGGATCCTCAGGGTGGAATTGAGATTAACAGTGATCAAGACAAGGTCAAGTATAAAAGTTAAACTTACAACACTACGTAAGGAATTGTTATTTATGTACATTATATAGATTACATATTTTACATACATTTAACACATATTGTATACTTTATATGCATCATATACCTTATATATATCATATGCATTACAATATATACTTTATATATTTTAATTTATAATCCTCAAGAGACAGTTCTAATCGTCTTCCACAACCTCCCTTCCCAACAGGGTAGCTAAGTTGAAGTGCATCTGTAGCCCTAGGACAGATGTAATATTCAACGGACCAATAGCAGGCAGCAGAACGAATGCCCACGCCCTTCCAGGACTCCCTGCTCTTCCGGAAATACACCGAGCATGCTAATGCCTAGTCTCTTGCCTAGCACTAGCCCCCCACCCCACGCAGCCACATGACACGGCTGCCTCAGTAGTTCCAGTTTCTTAATCATCACATCAGAGGTCTTTCTGAGCTGATCTAACTGAGCTGATCCCCCCGAATCACAGAGAATCCACTGACTTGCTTTATTTATTTGTTTCTTCATCTTTGTTGGTCCCTTTCAGCAATAAGAACTAGGAGAAAAGCTATACTGTCTGTTTTGTTCCTTGTAATATCCTAGCACTCAGAACGGGGCCTGAGAAGGAGTAGGCATTCCATAAATATTTGTAAAGCAACCAGCGAAAAGAAGAACAGATAGATGAAGGTAAAGAGCGGGAGGACACGGAAAGAGCACTGAAGGAGTCTGTGTGGCAAGAGGGGCTGAAGTTGGGTCTCTAAGGACAGGTAAGACCCAGGTGATCCAGAGGAAGCAACAGGCAAGACGTGACCTTTGTCCACTCAGCCTTTGTAGTAAAGGGAAGAACTCCTATGATGCAGTGCTGCCTTTCATCAGAATGTGAACCAGTCTTGGGAAGTGGGAAGTTGATACAGATGGCTGGATATGAAGGAGGGAAGGAGACAAGATAACAAGAAGGTACTAGATTCAGAATCACAACTCCTACATCAGATCATGTATCAGTTAGGTAATCTTAGGCAATCCACATGCTCCTGGGGCCCTTCATGTCCTCACCTTACAGCATCAATAGGACACAGATTCAGGTCTTTCCATCCATCAGGCCACTGCATATGAACTTCATGATCAAAACCTGCTAACCTATTTGGAACACAAAAACTTACAACCGTGCTGGAGGTGGGATCACTGGGGTCCAAGTGGGGAAGAAGCACCCCTCCTTTGCTGTCAGCACGATGAATGCCTAAGGTATCCGGCAGCACTTTTGGCCACCACTCCACACAAACAAAAACAATTAGGCTCCAATGGGCTCAAATCCCTCAATCTTTCCTCCTTCAGTGGCTGCTGTTATATTCTCATTTGACATTTTTCTTCTATAAGTTATCTTTTTGTAAAATTTGCTTTATCGTGCCCTCAATTGAGTATCTGTTTAGATCCTGATATTTGTATCAGTCCCCTACCCTTCCAACCACCATAGCAGTGATCGAGCTGCTTTACTAACCCTCAGCCGAGGTAGTGATAATGTTCTGGAAATTGACAGAGCCCTGAGGAGGGCCTTAGCAGCTTCTACCAGAGACCCATGATGAGGCTGACTTCGGTGCATTAATCAGCATTAGGTAAACAGAAGTATGGTTATTGCTCTAATTAGAAAACCCTCAAAACTTCAGGAATGATCATTCTGTGTTATTTTCTTTTGGCTAATAAAAAATTAGAAGAAATCAACCAAAGCAAAGGACATTTTTCATGGCTTGTAAGTATCAACACACTGCACCCACACTATTCCTGACTGTCACAAAACCTAAGAGACCAACAATCCTATTACTTCATGAACCATGAGTGACTTCTAGGGCTGTCTTTTTTTCCCCTCAGTATTAATAAATAAGGTATTATCTTGATCATCTTCCCTGCAATCCTGCCACGGAACCAAATCAAGTTCAGAAGTTATTCCCAAGGTTCTCCCCATTAGAAGTTCTGGCCTGGGTGCACCACCTCTAGACTCTGGGCACACTCCTATTCCCCAGGACCCCTCAAGGAGAGAGGGGAGGAGAGGGCACGCCTTGAAAACTACAGCACAATCCTAATATCTTACTCTCCCAAACTCATCACCATGGCCTGGGATCACACAATGGTTACCGACCCTGGTTTTGTCCTAATGTATTTATTTTATTGGCTAACAACCCAAGTTGTCTAAGAGGTGTATGGGCAATCCAAGCACCTAAGGTTTACAGAATACCTGTCTCTCTCATTCACATGGCGTTCCTGACATCTGCCTTTCTTTGACTCCAAACCTTTAACTATGCTTGGTGTCTCATGTGTCAATGTGTTTATTCTGGCTGTTTGTCCTTTCTCCCCCTCTTTAAAAGAAATTAGTAAATCAATAAAGTAGAGGCAAGGTACAAATCCTGATTTCTCTCCTATATCTCTTTTATCTTATAAACAAGTCCTTCCCAAACTTGAATGTGCCTATCAATCAATCGCCTGGGGATCTAGTTAAAAATGTAAATTCTTTTCCAGAGGGAAGGGTCTAGGGTTCTGCATTTCTAATAAACTCCTTGGGGACACGATGGCACTGCTGGTACCTGAATTGGAATTTGGTTCTTGACCCCGATTGTACATTCAATTCACCAAGAGGCTTTAAAATATACCCATGGCCAGAGTCCACCAGAGAGAGGACATTTTAATTGCTCTGGGGTAAAGCTTGGGGATTTTTTTTTTTCCTCTGTAAGTTTCCCATGTGTAGGGTGAAGGATTAATGTTCTAATCTGTGTGTCTTGAGATTCAGTGAGCATCAGAATTCCCTGGAAGGTTTACTGAAACACAAAATGCTAAGCCGTTCCCTCCTCTGAAATTTTAGCACAGTAGTCGAGGGTGGGAGCTTGTATTTGACATTTCTAACACTTTTCCAGGTGATGCTAATGCTGCTGGTCCAAGGACTATACTTTGAGAACCACTGATCAAATCTAAGGGACTTTTCTCATGTTCTGGTTTTGTACAGACAAAAGGCTAAAACAAAGCAAAAGATACTTTTATCAGCTCTAACTCATTTTGCAACCCTCCACCCATTCCAAATTTTAAGCTTCAAATGCTACTCTTAGAGGTGACTATTTTGTGGTGGTCTGCATTTGCCTACCTTCCAGCTTTTGCATAAGTTGGTTGAAAACCGACTCAATACAAAGTTTACTATACACCCACATTTGTCTCTTTAAACCATTTTTCTCTCCTTTCCTGGGATCCTGACCAGGGATTCAGAATTCTAAGTGTCTTCTCCTGCTCTTAGGTCCGTCATCTTCCTATCTCTGAGTCTGGGTTCATTACTATATTTTGACATTTTGAAGTCTGTCTCTCCAAAGCCTCATCCGTGCATCTGGCTCTGAATGTGCAGGCTACTACCCCCGGGCCCAGGAGCTCATGTGACATTCATGCTTTCCCCTGTTTTCTTCACCAGGTCCTCTTTCCTGCTTTGAATTTGGCTCAGAAGAGCGATTCTTTTCTCTTCACTGTCCCTTGAGTGTTATAACGGGCAGTGGTTGACCATTCGATCAACAATTTGAGCACCTGCTATGTACTAGGCACTGCTCTAAATTCTTGGAGACACAGCAGTAATAAGTCAAATCCCCTGTCCTCAAGAAGCTTGCGTTCTAGATGAGGTGTCAGACATTGTGCAGATGCTGCGCTCCTATCCAAAGGTGACTGCCTCGGGACATGCAGTTAGACTCACTGTACAACACTCCAGCCCGAACTGTGCTCCCTCTCACTGCATTGCTTCTTTCCCCCACTACTCCTTCTTCTACTTAGAAAATGTGGACATGCTGACTCTTTATTTTGCTCGCTGTTACTTTGTGTTTTATGTTCTTCTGGGCTCCAAGAGGACATGGAGAGCCAAGCAGGCAGATTCCCCAGCTGTGTACACACCTGGTTCCATAGTTGTGAGACTGCATTTGCCTTTCAACTGCAGGGACCTATTCACTACAATAAAGCGAAATCCCAGGGAGAAATTATTCTACCTTTGAATCAGCTAGCCAGCTAGCAGCATCCATTGTTAGAGTAACTGGCATATATGTACATATTTTTTTTTTACCTTCGCCTTTGAACAAATAGCTTTCCAGCCAGTTCTGCACCTGGCTACTGAGCTGGACAATGACAGAGTCCTTCTTGGTGACTGCCATCCTCCCAGTGGACATTTACTTCCAGAGAAATTGGGCCAGGCAAATCATACTGGTCCTTGAGCTAAGGGGGGCAGGGCTGCCCTTGTTACCGCCCAGACATTGTGTGCATAGAGCGAGCATAGAGAGAAGTTCATCAGATACTTGTTTGGTGCTCAGCACTTCGTTAGGCAGTTCATATTCACCTCATTTACTCTTAAATAGATCTCTATGTGGGAGCGGTTGGTATTCTCTTCATGTTAATGTGTAGTAGAAGGAAAGAAAGAGTGGTGGGATAATCTCCCTAAAGTCATGCAATTGGTAAGTGACATTTGAACCCAGATCTCATTGATGCTGGAGCCGATGCTGTTAAATGCTAAATTATAATGCCCAAAATATGCTCTCTTTTCCCTCCAAAATAAGAATTACAAGCACCATAAGCAACATAAATCCCTAACCAGAATGAAATAAGATTTTGACAGGGTAAGTGTGAACCTGAACAATACATAATAATTATAAGAGGAAGGACTATTAAACAGTTTTAAAAGTGATTCAGAAGAATGTTGTAGAAAAAATGCTCTTAATTATTTTCAAGATGATTCTAACCACATAAACACACATATACAGGCTGTGATCAAGCCTGAAGGAAAAGTACAAAATAAGCTATGCAATTGTGAATTATTATTTTTTAACTCTTAATTTTTTCCTTGACTTTTTGTTTTCTTTGCAATGAGCATACACTATACTTATAGCTAGGGAGAAAAGTTAGTTTGAACATCATCCCATGGATTTCTGCTAAGTTGGCAAAGTAGCGGCATGATGCTGGCTCCCTACTTGAAATCGTTTCTGGACGTAACACAGAACAGCTCTTCTGGACCCTGCATTTACATTAGAATCTCCTTGGGGGCTTTTGAAAAATACTGACCCACAAGCTCCACCCCAGGTTAATTAAAATAGAAATTCTGAAGGGACAACTGGATACTGATGTATTTTTAACCCCCTCCCTCCACAGTGTGGTTTTGAGAGAAACACAGATGCCAGGGATTAGGATTTGCACAGATACTAGGAATTAGGAATGATGAATAGCCCCAACCACCACAGCACCTGCCTCCCACCGTCCCCAGCACACAAGACCAAACTGAGAGCTCATACTCCCAACTGCGCAGAATGAGAGCCTAGAAATGGATCTTTTCCATAGAGATGAAAAAAGCATTATGTCTGCCAAAAAAAAAACAACCCTGAAACACTTGTTCATATTATACACAACATAATCA
The DNA here is from genome assembly GCA_028533885.1 of Nasua narica. Lineage (NCBI taxonomy): Eukaryota > Metazoa > Chordata > Mammalia > Carnivora > Procyonidae > Nasua > Nasua narica. The sequence goes on from CM052799.1 coordinate 43,379,496, forward strand.
ATCCCAGATCGATTTAGGATATAAATGTCAGAAGTAAAAAAAGGCCTTTAAGAGAAAATGAAGGGAATGTCTTCCCCACCTTGGGTGTAAGGAACAGTTTCTTAAGAACAAAGGGCTAACCATAGAAGAAATAATTAATGATTTAGATTATATTAAAATTAAGAGTACTGTTCCTCAAAAGATACTTTAAAGAAAGTGGAGGTAAAACTATAATCTGTAAGAAGATATTTACAATGCACATACCAACAAAGGATTCATATAGAAATATGTTTTAGGAATAAGTGTATACATGCACATTATATGAAATCCACATAAATGTAAATAAAATGTCACATATATCCTGCAAGTAAGATAAAGACAGACAACTCACTTTTGGAAAAAACATTTCACGGAAGAGGAAATCACATGGCTGAGAAACAAAGGGAGAGATGCTCAATTTCATTAGTAATCAGAGAAAAGCAAACTGAGATCACAGAGAGAGCATTTTACACCCCACCCTATCCAACTGACAATGTCAGGAAAAAGTGAGTAAAAGAGATCTCATATATTGCTGATTTGAGTGTTAACTGGTGCAACTACTTGGACAAACAATTCCATTTCACAGTTGAATATCTATGTTCCTTATGGCCTGGCAGCTCCACTGCCTCATAATGACTCAGAAAGCGTTCTTCTATAGGTGCCCCAGGACACGTGTTCATAGGAGTTCTATTTACAATTCCAAAACCCTGGAAATATTGCAGTGTCTACTGACAGAAAAATGGACAAAGAAATCACAGTACAGTCACACAATGGAATACTACACAGCAAGAAAATCCATGAAACCACTTTGATCAATCTTAATAACATCATATTGAGTGAAAAAAAAAGTAAGCTCTATGAGCCAATGTACAAAATTCAGGATCATGATTACCTCTCGGGGAAAACAAGAGAATGAGATAAGGAAGAAAGGCATAGGGAGAAGTGAATATCCGTGATGGTGAGGTTTTAGGCTGTGTGTAGGCTAGCAAGGAGCTCGTTATGTAAATAAACACAAAGAGGAGTGTATGTGGATAAATAATGATGGTGTTTCGTGCATCAACAATGACAACTATCTCAAGTGCTTTTATGGCTACACACAAAATGTACA